>JARVJO010000173.1:3461652-3473702 GCA_031762555.1 Cynodonichthys magdalenae | reverse complement strand
CTGTGGGAAGAGCTGGCCCAAGTGGCTGGGGAGAGGGAAGTCTGGGTCTCTCTGCTTAGGCTGCTGCCCCCGTGACCGGACCCCAGATAAGCGGAAGAAAACGGACGGACGGACGGATGGAAACTCCATGGAAAGTGTGTTTAATTTAGTGAATATAATACAATGTAACTCTGCTCAGATTGTTGTCCTGTCAGACCACAGCAGGTTCAAACAGCTCTAAAAACAATCAGAAGTAAGAATAATAAACCAAAGAGATATTCATTCATGGACTATATCAGGATCTACTTTGTTTAATCAAATCCTTGTCCTGGGTCTTCCCAGTTGGACATGTCTGAAGCAACTCCTTATAGGGAGGCGTCCAGGAGGCATCCTTACCAGATGCCAAACCAACTCAACTGGCTCCTATAAATGTGGAGGCTCAACTCTGAGTCTCTCCTGGATAACTGAACTTCTCACCCAGTCTCTAAGGGTGAGTCCAGCTACCCTGTGGAGAAAACTCATTTAGACCACCTGCATCAGCAATCTTGTTCTTTCGGACACTACCCAAAGTTGGTGGCCATAGATGAGGGTAGGAACAGAGACTCAGCTCCATCTACACCGCAACAGACCAGTACAGAGTCCACAAAACTGCAGAAGCCTTAATGGGTTGAACGTTTGCTGATTACGTGTCTCACAGAAGAGCACAGTCATGTAGGTGACCTTCAGTTTGGGCCCTTTTCTGTAACTTAATCCATCTGTGTAACTTTGATGAGAAACTTAATCTGTTTGTCTCAAAGTTTCTACCCACATGTGAAGACTTTCTAAAGGACATATTCTTTTACGCTTATATGGACATACAAAGAGCGGAAAAATGTAAAAGCTACATTTTGATCATTCACCAACTTTACCGTGAGATGAGTCGTGATGCATGTTGGTGTGAATCCATGCAGACTCAGACAAACAAGATGACAATGTTCAGGGAACTTTGGGGGCGTCTTTATTTATGCCAGCACTGGTGGTGGTGGGACACGACTCAACCAGAGGTTGTGGGGCGAGAAGAGAAGAGTGACAGTGATGGAGGGAGAGGAGATAGAAGAGTGACAGGTAATCCATCAGAGGCCTGACTGTCATTATTCAATTACCACCCATCCTTAGCTCTCCTGATAACCCAAACACACACACAGGCTACCCACTCACATCGTAAGACGTTGGTCTGCAGATCCTCTTACAGGAGGTGCTGTGTGGGTGGCGAGGTGATGTGGGACACGGGACTGGTCTCTAGTTTCTTAAATGCTTTTAGTGCAGCAGACCTTTAAATCCCTGCTCCTTCTTCTCCTTACTTACATCTTTCATCACCATCCCGTCCCCCCTCCTTCATCTCTTCCTGTTGCCTTCAACCATCCAACCCCTCCTCACCTCTCCCTCCATCTGTTCCCACCATATCTCCCTCTCTCCTCGGTTTATTCCATCTCCTCAGCCACGAGACGATAAGAACTGTGGAGGATGATTAGAAGCCAGTGACACCAGGCTTATCGCCATGATCCCACAGCGCTCTCCAGATCACTTGCACAATAAAAGCCACGCAGAGCGAGCACACGCACACACGCTCCCACACAGAAACACACACGGGACTGGGCTCATGAGACTGGCTATCAGTTGTATGTTTGTGACTGGGCATGTTGCATCCATAATGCTGCGTGTACTGGGCGACCACGAGCAGCAGATTGAGTGCGAAGCATCGAGGAGGAGGATGTTTGGGGTGTAACTGAAAAAGGGGGTGCAACACACTGCTGCAGAGAGATGTGGGTATGAAACACTAGATGGAGCTGTCCTCCCAGTGGGACTCAGCTTCCTGGGACTTTATCAGCCTGCAACCATTAAAATGCCTCAAGGAACACATTTTACACACTTCACACTTTTTCAGTCATGTTACTACAGTTTCTATTTCCTTCATACGTCTTCCATCTTGCTCACTCCTTTCTTTTTTATTCCTCCAAATGACCTTTCTTCTCTCCTGCTGATGTCCTTCCTGTGTTCCAGCCTTTTCTCTCCTCACTTTGTTAGTTTTTTCCACACAGTTTTCTCCATTTATTTACTTTCTATGTTTTTTATGATGCTGTTTTTGTTTAAAAAGGGTAAATAGATGTTAGCCACAAATTATATTTAGAGCAATAAAATAAAAGTACCTCAGATTCAGATAATATGCAATTTAGTTCTTGGCTTATTATTATTAAAATGCTGTGAAAGGATTGATTGGGTACCAGGCCTGTTGATACGGGCTGTTAGGTCCCTGTACAACTGGTGTCAGAGTTTGGTCCACATTGCAAGTCGGACTCGTTTCCGGTGAGAGTTGGACTCCACCAAGGTTGCCCTTTGTAACAGATTCTGTTCATAACTTTTATGGACAGAATTTCTAGCTGCAGCCAAGGTGTTGAGGGGATCCGTTTTGGTGGCCTTAGGATCGCATCTCTGCTTTTTGCGGATGATGTGGTCCTGTTGGCTTCATCAGATCATGATCTCCAGCTCTCACTGGAGTGGTTCGCCGAGTGTGAAGCGGCCGGGATGAGGATCAGTGCCTCCAAATCTTGAGCCGGCAAAGGGTAGGGTGCTCTCTCTGGGTCGGGGAGGATGTCCTGCCCCAAGTGGAGGAGTTTAGGTATCTCAGGGTCTTGTTCATGAATGAGGGAAGAATGGAGCGGGAGATCGATTGGTGCTGCGTCTGCAGTGATGCGGGTGCTGTACCGGTCTGTCATGGTGAAGCTAGAGCTGAGCGAAGCTCTCGATTTACCGATTGGTCTAAGTTCCAACCCTCATCTATGGTCACGAGCTTTGGGTAGTGACCGAAAGAATGAGATTGCAGACACAAGTGGCCGAAATGAGTTTCCTCTGCAGGGTGTCTGGGCTCTCCCTTAGAGATAGGGTGAGAAGCACGGGATCTTAGTGCTGCAATACACCGGCACCACTGGATCCTCTGATCACCACCAGCAGGCAAGGCGGGTGAAGTTTCTTGCCCAAGTGTCCTGATGCATCTCAGTAATCCAGGTAAAAAAACAAAAAGAAAAAATAAGTAGGTCCTCTGGATAGGTTCTTCTTTAATGAAGGACCCATCCAGAGGACCTACTTATTTTTTCTTTTTGTCTTGCCCAAGGACACAGCGACTGAGACGGATGGAACAGGGGATGGATTCGGCAACCCACCGTTTGCAGGGAAAAACCCCTAACCGCTCTGCCACAGCCATCCATATATTTTACTTTATTTCACAAAATGATTATGCTTCATTCAACAACACATTGAATCAGTGATAAATATATAAACCCGGGCTATTCAATTAAATGGCTCAGAAGGAAACAGTTACTGAAAGCCAACAGCTCAGAGACTGGACATCCAGCAATTAAATAGATACATTCTACACAATCTTAAGTCTGGTGGGCCTGACTTAAGATGTGGCTGAGATTATAAATCAAGTCAGAAGTGAAACAGTAGCCCAAGTCTATCATTTCTACATGTTAACAAATAATCAAACTAATATTTATTTTGTCTCTCTATCTGAGCAGATTAATCTATAATTTGTACATTTAAACAAGCCCTACCTCATGCATCTAAATTTCCATCAATTCTCTCCATTTTCTTCTGCTTATCCGGGGTCGGGTCGCAGGGGCAGCAGCCTACGCAGAGACTTCCCTCTCCCCAGCCACTTGGGCCAGCTCATCCGGGGGAATCCCAAGGCGTTCCCAGGCCAGCTGACCTCCAGCGTGTCCTGGGTCTTCTTCTGGGCCTCCTCCCAGTGGGATGTGCCCGGAACACCTCACCAGGGAGGCATCCAGGAGGCGTCTTAACCAGATGCCCGAGCCACCTCAACTGGCTCCTCTCTACGTGGAGGAGCAGCGGCTCTACTCTGAGTCACGGGACCTCTGTCAGTGCACCCCAGGGCAGTTGTGGCTACAATGTAGCTTACCACCATCAGTGTGTTAATGTGTTAATGACAATATTGTGAAGGTCTTTGGCGTCTGTAGGGGTTTGATAAAGTTCTATACAAGTTCAGACCATTTACCATGCTAAAGCAGATGGATGTGGAGTTTCAGTTGTTTTACAAATAAGACAAGAACAGCAAAATAGGTACTTCCACCAGCCAGGTATCCATATGTTATTTTTTTTGCTAACTGTTGGTGTCAACCCTGTCTGTCTGTTTGCAAAATCCTTTTCACCGGATGAATTTCATTTCAGATAAAAATTATTTACAACTAATAAACTTTTTTTTAGCTACCTCAGGTCAATATGACATCACAGCTAATCAATCGAAGAGGACATAAATGTCTATGATTTAGTCAAATTTACAGATAATGAGCAATAACTTGGTGGTAGTAGCTGAGCATACACATACTCTGAGTGGGACACATTGGCTAAGAGCTCACAATATTGCATGATATCATGAATGATATAATTTACAAGGTCTGACCAAAGCTTTGTTTCTTCTGATCTTAGTTTAAAACTCTAAAACATAAGGCAGCGTGAAATATGCATTTCTCTAAATAATGCCATTGTTTATTTTATTTTATTTAATTTTAAATTGTTGTGGAATGAAAATATAAAGTAGTTATTAAACCTTATTTTCAATAGGATAATGTTTTTATTTGTGAAAAAAAAAACTATAGACAAAACAAGAACACCCAGCTTTATTGTCATAGTTGCCATAAAGAATGTTTTTGATTTTTTTTTGTAAACTCTCACTTTACAAAACATTTACAAAAAAAACAATATATATATATATATATATATATATATATATATACAGTATATAAGTTGCAACATGTTCTGTAATAACTGAGACCGCTTTATAAACTTAAAAGCAAACATTACAACATTTATTGTCTCCTCCCAAAAGTATTGGAACAACAAGTCAAATCCTCGTTCTTTTTGTTGTTCACTGAAGACATTCGGGTTTAAGATCAAAAGATGAACATGAGACAAGAGTTCAGAATGTCAGCTTTTAATTCCTGGTGTTTACATGTAGATGTGTTAAACAGTTTAGGATATATGACAGTTTGTAATACACCACAGCATTTTTAGGTGAACAAAAGTATTGGAACATGTGAGTGACAGGTGTGGTGTGTTGCCTTTAAGGTTGATTGTTCAAACATTAAATAGTTCTGCAGGACTAGTCTACTTTCTGGCCTGGGTTTAAACCTATAAAGTAGGTATTTCTTGTAAAAGAAACATGAAGACCAGAAGCCATTTTGAAGCTGAAAAAAAAATCAATCAGAGCCATTGAAAAACATTAGGCATAACGAGCAGAACATTTTGAAATGTCCAGAATAAGAAAGAAACTACTGGTGTACTGAGCAAGAGACGTCTAACAGGTCGGCCAAGGAAAACAACAGTAGTTGATGATATAAATATTGTGAGAGCTGTGAAGAAAACCTCCAAAACAATAATAAGTGACATCACCAATGACCTCCACAGTTCAGGGGGGAAGGTATCACAATCCACTGTTTGAAGATGACTCTGAGAGCAGAAATATAGACACCATACACAAAGATGAACACCACTCATCAGTAAGAAGAATCAGAAGGCCAGATTGAAATTTGCAAAGAATTACAGAGATGAGCCGCAAAAGTTCTGGAGGAAAATCTTATGGACTGATGAGACCAAGATTAATCTCTACCAAAGTGATGGAAAGGCCAAAGTGTGGAGAAAGAAAGGAACTGCTGATGATCCGAAGCACAAAAGCTCATCTGTGAAGCATGGTGCAGGTAATGTCATGGCTTGGGCATGCACGGCTGCTTCTGGAACAGGCTCATTAATATTTATTGATGATGATGATGGTAGCAGCAGAATGAATTTCGAAGCGTACAGAAACATTTTGTCTGCCAATTTACAGAGAAATGCATCCAAACTAATCTGGAGTAATTTTATCATGCGGCAAGACAAGGACCCAAAGCACACTGCCAACAAAACAAAAGACATTATCAGGGGGAAAAAGTGGAAGGTTTTAGATTGGCCAAGTCAGTCACATGACCTTAACTCAACTGAGCGTGCATGTTACCCCCTGAAGAGGAGCCTGAAGAGAGAACCCCCCCGAAACAAACAAGAACTGAAAGAAGCTGCGGTAAAAGCCTGGAACAGCGTCACAGTTTGGTGATGTCAATTAGTCGCAGGCTTGAAGCAGTCATTGCAAGCAAGGGTTATACCACCAAATGTTAAATGTTGTTTACTTTAAAAATATTTGTTCCTTTTTTTTTGCTCACCTAAAAAGGCTGTGGTGTAATACAAACTGTGATTTATCCTAAATTGTTTAACACATCTAAATGTAAATACCAGGAAATAAAAGCTGACATTCTGAACACTTGTCTCATGTTCATCTTTTGATCTTAAACTAAATCTCTTCAGTGTACAAAAAAAAACAAAAAAACGGAATTTGACATGCTGTTCCAATACTTTTGGAGCAGACTATAAATGTTAACTTTTACAATCTGCAGTATGTCTTGGTTGTCAAATTAAGCAAAAAACTGAAAATCTTTGGCTTTTTAACTTAAGCTGTAAGAACGCTAACATTAGAAACTGTTAAAAGGGAGTTTTTTCTTCCCACTGTCACCAACGGGCTGCTCGAGAAGGGAAAGTACAACAAAGTAAGGATTCACTATGGTCTGCTGGCTTCCTCAGATAGATAACTTTTATTAATTTGTGTTTTAGACTGTTTGTAATGTTTTTGTAAGGTGTCCTTGAAAAAGAAAAAAAAAACTTTGAATTTTCCATTCCTACCAAATATTTTCAATTCCTAAACCTAACTAAGAAGTTTTGAAGTGACTGAGTGAAAAGAAGTGAAATCTATGGGATTCCAGTGTTTTCATCCATCTGCAGTTACCTGTTCTTCCTAGTATCCACTGCATCTAAAACAACTTGAATCCCCTTGAGTTGATCATCTAGGAACTCCCTGCCCTCCATCTGCATAAACCTTCAGCACCACTTACCTGCCAACTACTTACCTGTGTTCTTTGTCCTCCTCTTCAGAACCTCCTCAAGCCTTAACGCTGAAAACCATCACTGACCTTCTACCTCCCATGGAGACACCAGGCAAATCAGATGAGAGGATTTATTCTTAATAAAGTTAAAAATAAATGTGTGGATGTTTTGAATGAGACTTCATGAAGACAGAGTTTCCTGTTCTTGTCTCTACTTTTTACCTTTAATTACGCCTTTTTCTTCATAGCTACTCCTTTTGCTTGACGTTTTTCTCTTCCCCTCTTCTTTCCAGATTTTTTCCCTCTGTTCTTCTCCAGCCTGTACTTTCTCTCTCCTCCTGCCCTCTTGTCTCTCCTCTCCTCTGTGGGGCAGCAGCTCTGTAATGTTGTTAGGACATGCTCTCATTAATAACCTAAACTCTGAGAGTCTTTGCTAGTGGAGCGTGAATCTCTGGTCCTTTTGGGGACGAATAGAGGGTGTTTCATTGTGTGTGATGGCTCGTGTGCGTGCATTAAACAGAGGGGGGAGAGAAAGCACAACCGGCTGTGATGTGCAAAAAGCTACGTTGATTTCTCTCATTGCTTAATGGTGGTGAATCAGCTTTGTGTGTGTGTGTATACTTGTTTTTGTTACCTATTTACGACCGTTTCTGGTATACACACCTACCTTGTCGATACTAGTAGTCCTAATGGGGACCGAAGACCAGTCCTAATATGGTGGAACCCCATTTTTGGCTTGGGGGTTCGATTCAGGACTAAGGTGTGAATTGAGTTTAGGTTAATTTTAGGGTCAGGTAGGAACCTGTGAGGTTAACCTTAGGGTTGGTGGTCAGAGTTAGGCTGTAGAAATGACTGGAAATGAATGGAAGTCAATGAACGGTTCTAATAAGGATAGAAATAAAAACCTCTATGTGTGTGTGAGCTGTAGGTAGACGTGTGGCTCAGAACCAGTTGTCCTTGAGCCTGACCCCGTTGAGGGACCTTGCCTTTGGGCACCCCGTGGCCCTGCACTCATTACTGCTAAAGGCACACACACAACTCAAAGATGAGCCATCACCCACCTCCAATTACAGGTAGACTGCAGGTTTAGTCTTCAAAGTTTGCGTGTGTATGTGTAAGTCTCACTTCCTTAAGACAAAAAAAAAAAAAGAATAAATTGTGAGTTTCCATTTCTAAACCTCATTAGGAGAAGAGGATGTCTTAAGTCTCACTGATAAACATGAAAGCGCAGATAATGGCCACAGTCAGGCAATTAGTGGTGACAGGAGAAGTTAAGGGAAGTTAGTGAGCGTGAGGCAGCCCAAGTTTAACAAGGGTGTGTGTCTGTGTGGGTATGTGTGTGTGAGTGTGTGCTTGGGGACAGTAGGTGTGACTGTATGTTAGATTTATGCTCCGTGTGCCACCTCTGTCTGTTCTTGCACTCCATAACAAGCCGACAGGTGTATGAGGCGGCAGCAGGCTGGACACTGACTAATGCAGGGCTAATGGTCACACAGAGACACACACACACACACACCAACACACAAACATAGAGGTAATGTATTGCACAACCATTGTTGCCTAACCTTAGCTGTACACAGAGCAAAAACAAAAAGGAGGAGGCAGGGGATGAGAGAGGGTGATTAAATAGTCTTGTTAGTCCACAGTGTGTTTGAGAACATTAAGAGCTGAGCCATTCATCAGTGTAACACACACAAACACACACACACATACACACACACATTATGCATATCCGCTACTATTGATTACACAAGTTGAAAATGTTTGTTTGGTGAGCCAGAGAATTCTCTCAGGGTAAGAACCAATATCATACACACATTACAACAACAACAAAAAAAATCACATTCCAACACACACTTTCTCTGTATGTCTCCCTCAAACAGATTAATTTCCCATCACTTACCCCCTCTGTCAGAAGTGTGCGCACCGGCTCATTAAAACTCTTCAAACTCCCTCCCACACCTCCCTTATCTCTCTCTCTCTCACAAGTGGACAGAGCTCTCCAGTTTTTTTTTTTTTTTAATGGCGGTGGAAACAGAGAGTGAGAGAAGAAATTACAAACACTCACGCACACACACCCAAACACACACACAAACACAAATCTGAACTGAAAAAGTTAAAGTAAGTAGGACTGTCAAATGAGAGGAAATGAGGAGGAAAAATAATAACAAGTGGGTTGTCCGAGGAAAAAGGAGACAAAATGAGGAAGGAGGAGGGAGGATTTCTGCAAATGGGATGAAGAATGAGCAAACATCTGAAAGGACAAACAGTTGGGGAAAAGGGAGGATAGAGGTGGTGGTGAATAAGAACACATAACCAAAGAGGATAAATTCAGAGGGTTAAGGAGAAAGTAAAAACACCGTAGTATGAGAAGACAAAAAAGTCACCCACAGAGAATGTGTTGAGGATGATGCTCAGCTACTACCACACCAAGTTTTAACTCAGTATTTGTATATTTAAATGAGTTATAGATATTTCTGTATCGTTAACTTTAGGTTAACTGTGACAGCCGTCTTGTATTGGAGCATCTCCAAAAGTTAATCAGATGTACATCCAGTTAATATTTTACAAAAGGTTCACTAAAAACTGTCCATTGGTACATTAGATATTTTGCTAACAGACACAGAGTTGGCTGCAAGTAGTTAATGTTGACATTTTTTATTAAATGTTTTTGTGCAATCTGTTAGCACTCAGATTATGTGCTCGGGTTCAGTCTCAGCTACTACCACACCAAATTCTAGCTCATTATCTGTAAAACTGACAGACTATCAGCCATTTTAGTGTTTTTAAGCTCATCTAGCTGTGGCAACCATTTTGAACTGGACTGATTCCAAAAGTTAATTAGTAGTAGATGTACATTCAGTAATTATTTTCTGTAAGGTTCATAGCAATCTGTTTAGTGGTTTCTTATATATTTTGCTAACAGAAACAGACACAGACACAATCACCCTTTTCATTGAGGCAGTAATTTCTAAAGACGAAGCTCCTTGTTATCCCTGTATAGGTTTAATCTTCTGCCCGACAATATTTCAATAATCAGGATGATGCAGCTTATTACCTCTTTATTGCCAGGAATTGTATGATAAATGTGTCCCAAGCAGGCCCGTTATTAATTCGATCAGGGCAGACATTAGTACCATCAGTCAGCATGCAGCTGATAATAACTCTTGATTGTTGTGATTTAGTCCCAACACCACGACAGCTGGAGCCGTGTTTAAGGACCATTAGTTACAGACAGATGGAGGGGAACAAGGGAAATATCAAGAAAATAGGAGCTTGTCAGTCAGGAAGAAGAAAAGGACGAGAACAATACAACATGAAGTAAAAAATAAAGATAGATTTAGAAAGGAGGTGAAAATATTAAGAAAAATTACAACAAATTAGATGTTTCAAATTGCAAACATGTTCATCTAATACAATTGCATCTCAGTCCAATGTGGCTAAAGACAAAACAATAAGACCCCAAACTATTACTTAATGCAGAGTTGAATCGTGATTCACAGACCTCTGAACTCTGACCTTTGTTCCTTTACTGAGGATAAAAACAGCAAATCTTACAGTTTACTCTTACAAAACTCAACATTCTTCCATTAGTTTCAGACCAAAAACTAAGGAGCAGTCTGTCAAACAGAAAGCGACGTGTGTGTGTGCAAAACAAGTAAAGTAGCTCTCGTGTGGAAAAATCACAGAATGAGTTCTGATCATTCATTCAGACTGATACCATTTACTGACATTGCATCAGAGTAAAACATTAATTACAACCAAACACACAAAAAAACATTTTAGGATGGGAGAAACTTGTGAAGCATTAGAAGCACCTGGGAAAGGCTAAACATCTGGTATTGCAAATACTAAAATATGTAAAGTTTTTAATCTGTGTTGTCATTTTCATATCAGATACTCGACACTTGATTTGGATTTCAGTCTGGTCAGTCAACTAATTTTCTTCAATAAAATATAATTCTATTCTATTTTCTGTGGAACTATGATGAAAAGTCTTTAATTTAGTCACAGGACCATGTTAAAGGTTTATGTTCAGCTCAGTTTCTGAAGAGTCACTTGAATCCTGCAGGTACAGATTTTCATTCATCCAGAACACGATGATCCAAGCTGGATATTTTCTGATTCATGAAGATATTTACCTTCAAATCAGAGCTTTTTATTTTCAAAACCTGTTATTTTTGACTTGATTTAAATGACAAGTCTTCAACTGAACTTATAAGGATTCATCTGAAAGTGTTGCAATTTCTTTTCCACTTTGCATTTTACAAAAGTTACAGATTCAAACATTCACCTTAGATCACTCCAATTTGAAAAAGAAAGAAGAAAACACTTCTTAATATGGAATTTTTTACAGAAAAATCTTACATTTTTCTAAATCAGACAGGTTTAGTTCCTGCATTAGATGTATGGGGAGAAATTAGTCTCAAAAAGATTAGAGTGAGTAAAACACTATTTGAACGTGCATGCAAATGTACGGTCCACAAAAATACAGGAAAATATAAGGTTATATTAAAATTAAACAATTTGGTTATTCTTCTACTAAAACTACTGGAAACATATTTACCAGTTTTTTCTCTGCAAAAGATATTGATAAATATATTTTCAATATTTTTTCAGAGGAAAATATATCCTAACTGTTTTGAGTAGTTTACTTTAAATGTACAGGCCACATAAAGAAACACAGGAAACAATCTTTTTCTGGTAGTTTTACAAGAAAGAAATGTTAATTTTGTGGATTGTACAGCTGAAATAAATATCTCTAAATGGGTAGGTTATTCTTTTTTATGGAAAAACTATTTTTCTGATAAAATGCATTTGTTTGTTCTGATAAATTTTCAACCTACTCAGTTTAGGTTGTTTATTTCAGTTGTACAGTCCACAAAATATAACATTCTTAGAACTCAGTAATGTCAATATAAGCGTTTTAATATAGGGTTTATAAGCTATTGTGCCAAGTCAGAAATATATTTTCCCAAAAACCCAGTAAATATGGTAAAACTCAGGGGCCTCATTTATAAAGGATTGCGTAGAAACAAGGCCGGATTATCATATGGGCATTCTGGGCACAGGCCCAGGGGCCCACGCCCTCTAGGGGCCCACAAAGAAAGG
>JARVJO010000173.1:3425825-3441383 GCA_031762555.1 Cynodonichthys magdalenae | reverse complement strand
CTGTGCGGAGTTTGCATGTTCTCCTCGTGCTTGTGTGGGTTTTCTCCGGGTACTCCGGTTTCCCCCACCCCTAAAAAATATGTACAATAGGTTGCCTTCAGGCCCAGGCCTCCCTTGAAAATGAGATCTGTGATCTCAACAGGACTTGCCTGGTAAAATAAATAATATATTTTACAGACAGAGGTAAAGGTACAGTTAGAGCCTGAATGCAGTGTGAAGAAAACCTCCTGACAAATGCAGCATAAGTTTCTTTAGGAACTGTGGTCCTGATTGAAGTCAGCCTGCAGATGTTTGTGTCCGAGTGCTCCTGCTGAGTTTATTTATTTGACAAGTTATACGGATGTTGTCACAACAAAAAAATGCTGGTGTGTTCACATCCAGTTCTCACCTCCCCGACAAGCATGTCCAAACCAGCTCATCCAATTTCAGCTTCATGAGTTCATCTGATGGACACAGACCACATGGTGCAATTTTTTTTTTCTCCATGTTGAAGGCAGCAGAAGTCGAAATCTGAAAATGTAATCATTCAGTCAGTCCATCACTCAGAAATTACAGAGAAGCACCTTCTATTCAACACTTTTCATTTGTAGGATAACTTATCTCTTCAAAACGTACCTCGTGTCATCTTCACTGAATCATTTGTGCTCTTCCAGAAATCCAAGTCATCACAAACTGAAAAAAGAAAAAAAAAACTCCTAAGAGGTAGGGTATTCATCTCAAAATGTCATTGCTTTTACAGACGCCACAAAGATAAGGGAGCCAAGGCTTTTTCCTGCACCAGAGAAAAAAAAACAATTGTAAAAAAGCACAAACACACGGAGATCACAGAGATGGCACCTGAAGAAGAAATTAAATCAGCGTTACAGTAAAATGACTTCTGACTACAACATTTAGTGTTTCTCTGCAGAATATCTGAATGAGCCACCCATCAGCTGAGTGCTAAATTGGCCTCTTCTTTGTCAAATAAGAAGCAAAACTGAGAAATAATTGGCGCTCCGCAATGGAAGACAAATAATATACTGGAGAAGCACTAATGATGTCACAGACACACTGTTTGCACAAACTAGTGTGATAAGATTGCATTTGGAAAATTATGTTTATTTGGTCACACACCCAGTCAGTAAAGCTAGTGAAAATGTGCCCAAAGTGTGCAGAGAGCATTTCATGTCTGAGCACTTGGCTGACTCCCAGCAGGGCTTTCAGACAACTTTAGTATCCATTGTTTTTTTTCTTGTAACACATCAGCGCGCACACAATAACACCTTTCCAGGGTCATTGCAAGGTGGCTGCTGTAAGAGCAGAAAAACACAGCAGCTGCTTCCAAATCATTGCAGACTGCTTCATTTTTAATCAAAGTTGACACAATACAATGCTTTGGGATATTTACCTGCATACTGACTTTCAGAAATTCATAAATTTCCCAAAAAAAATTCTTATAACTCTTACAAGACACTGATTTTATTTACAACAACACAAATATGAAGTACAGGGCCATTTATATGGATACACCTAAATAAAATAGGAATGGTCGGTGATATTAACTTCCTGTTTGTGGCACATTAGTATTTAGGAGGGGAAAACTTTTCAAGATGACCATGGTGGCCTTTTTGAAGTCAGCCATTTTGGATCCAACTTTAGTTTTTTTTAATGAGAAGGGGGTCATGTGACACATCAAACTTATTGAGAATTTCACAAGAAAAACAATGATATGCTTGGTTTTAACATAACTTTGTTGTAACAACAACTGACATTGTTTTGATCATTTTTTTTCTTTGTTAATGTCAGTTAGCTGTAATAGCCATCATGTGCACCAAATGATTAATTTATGAGGATTTCATTACAATTTGTCCAATGGTTCATGAGATATTTTGCTCACAGATAGTGAAATAAACACATGCAAACAGCCACAGGCAAAAAAAATTACTGCTTTTTGTTTTTGATGACAGGAGATAATTAATTTTTCTACAATTGTATCCATAAAAAAAGACACTGAATCAAAGATTTCATAGCTAATAAATAAATTATTTTGCAACAACGTCAGTTTAATAGTATTAATAGCAAAAATTGCAATAAATTAATGGCATTTAGCAAGTAAATATTTAACCCCAGTTAATCACAAATTCATTAGCAATTAATCTCAACTAATTTCAAATAACAGCTGTCTCTTATCTCTGCTGTAATTCAGTTTCAGTGCTTCATTGCTCTTATATCAGTAACATTGTTGCTCTTCTCAGTCTCTCCTCTGCCTAAATGACGGTCAACACGTTAGAATGTAGATTTTACTTTACATTAATGAGGTGAGGTTAGGCCCAGGCCACTCCTGACAAAGAGATCTGGGATCTCAATGGGCCTTGCCTGGCTAAATAACAGCAAATAAAAAATAAATAAATAATAATTAGTAATGTTAAACATATAACTTGTGAAGAAAACAATTTATTTTAAATCTACTAAAAAGGAAAAAAATGTTTTTCATTCTATACTAATGTATTGCTTTAAAAGGGTTCCAAAAATACTTTTTCTACCTCGTGATTGATGGAAAACAGAATGAATCCCCCCTAATACTCAATGAAAGATGCTACAGAACAGAATATAAAGAAAAATCATATTTTTATGATTATTAATCTGCATTTTCATCAATGCTTAAAAAGTTATATGATAGAACTGAAAGTGTTTTTGTTTCTTCTTTTATTTTTCAAGACCTTAGAGTAGTTTTTGTTGTTTCTGTTCATACATATTCATTTTAATAAAAGTCCCAACTTGTGATTCTCGCAGTCATCTTAGGTCCTCCTGTGGAAAAGCACTTTGTGGACAAGTTTCAAAGTTCCAGGAAAGGTTGGTGTGTTGCCCTTGAAGCTAATCTCTCCTTTCATTAGGCACTGTAAACTGAAATTCACACATGCTTTTGGAAATCTGTCAATAATTAATGGCACCGACTTGTTTCAGCAGCACACTCCTAGTGGATGCGCTGGTGTTTTTTTCCTCCCATACTTTGTAAACAGCTTGGATAAGAACACCAGACTGAATTTCAAAAAGCAAACTTTGGGTAACTTTTAGCTCTCCCATGTCTGCTCGGCAGCTCAAACTCACTGGAGGCCACATGTCAGTCTGACAGGGCCAGAAAATCCTGTTTCATTCTAAAAAACAAAAACTGCAACACTTTCTATGTGCACCTGTGATTGATATTTTATTATTCATGATCTTTGCTCCTGAACTTTTTGTGCAGCTAACCAACCCTCGTTAGAGTATTTGCATGAGTGTATCTCTTTAGGGCTTTCCTTTGTGGGATGAATACATTTATGGTCAGATTTCAGAGCTCGATCATCCATCGACTTCTCCCCTTTGTGTGGATCACATTGTTAACTGATCTGAGATGAAACAAAATAAATACATAACACGACCTAAAAACAGCATCAACCAGCAGGATGAAATGGAATATATAAGCACAGTGTCACACATTGTAGGCTGTCCCCACGGAAACGCAAACACCAACAAACTCAGGCTTCAGCTGAGAAAGATACCTACAAAGTGCAGATCCTGAGAACTGTTCTAATTAAAGTTCTCAAGATACATTAAAACAAACCGAGATCCCTCTATTTTTAGTTTTTAATGCTGATTAGAATGAATACAGAGCTGCGTTTTGCAGCTTACAGTGGCACTCCTTAGATCATAGCTGTTAATAATTAAAGGAAGAAGCTGTGAGAAATTTAGAGCAGAGAGTGGTGTTAGCAAGAAAGCAGGGCTTGAGGAATGGGGCTGAAAAGGAGGCAAAGGAGAGGAAAAATGTTTGATCACTTGTGCAACAGGAATGAGTAAGACGAAGAGCCGGAGAGACGAAGAGCAATACGTCCGGCCACTGTTATTCGTTTTCATTTGAACCTCTGAACCCTCAACGACTTCCCATGAGTACAAACAGCTTGTCAGCGCTGCAAAAGCACTAGTGTGTTTGTGTGTGTGTGTGTGAGCAACAAAAAGACAAAAGGAGTGTGTCCACGCTTACATCAGCAGTTCAAACCCCTCATTTCACCGCCTCAGCACCCCTCAGTATTGCACCCTGTTCTCGTTACGCCCCATCTCTCTCCTTCTATTTCGCCTCCACGCTGCCATCACCCTGCAGTGTCTCCAGGACAGATATTTACACTTGCAGGGGGAATTCTCAAAATATTTATTCCCCCTCTGTGAGCTTGCTTCCTGCATTTTTACTAGCCGTTTCTTTAGTCTATTTGTCAGAGGTACCACTCCCCTAACAGCATAAGACATGATGACACCAAAATTCTAATCAGATCAAACTTGATCCACAAAAACCTCATCACTCAACAGAAAAATAAACTGAATAATAAAATAAAAAACTAGCATTACTTGCAGGAATGCATATTGCTCATCACCTTGCATGCTGAAGTTTTAAACAACAATCTTGAATGACCTTTTTGCCCTCAGCTACTACCATAACAAATTTTAGTTCAGTATCTAAATTGGGCTGATTTATAGATCTTTTATTTTGCTATTGTTGATTAGCTATGGTGGCCATCTTGAATCTTCCAAGTGTAATCAGTTGTAGGCGTGTATTTGTTTGTACTTTCTGAAAGTTTAGTAAAATGTGTCCACCGTTTTTTGCAATAGTTTGCTAAATTTTCAGACAAAGATCTAAAACAATCTTTTACTGCATATAGCAGTGGTTCTCAACCTGTCAAAGCCCCCACTTTCTTACTTCCAAGCCAAGCTGACCCCCCCCCCCCCCCAATCCTAAAGACACACTCAACCTTTATCATTTTAATCAAAATATGAAAAGAATAAAGTGAAAAGTTGCAAACTTTTATTTGGAAAAAGGAAAAAAATAAGTGAGTTATCGACAGTTTTAATTATTCAAATGAACTTGTTTTTGGTGATTTTTATGCACCAACAATAAATCAATATTTTCACAACCTGTGAGCAGATAAGGTTATGGTCCTGCCTGTGTAGAAAACAAAGTATCACAAGAATCAGATCGGATCATCTGATCTCTTTTTTAAATTGACTGGCCGGTATTGGGGACTAAAACACTAAATTAAAAAAATCTTGATTGAGGTGTAGGTGTGGATGTGCATACAGTGATTACACTCTAAGGGCCTGATTTACTAAGATCCAAAATAACAAGGGCTACATTGCTGCACAAACTTGCATGTGATTACTAAGAGCACATGTGCAACGATAACAGGTGCAAAACTGGTGCGGACTGCCCTGTTGAAATGAGTATTTTGTGTGGGTTTTCATGGTGCAGGAGGCAAATGATCCAGATGCAAGAGAAATGCAGCGCTGCAGGAAGTTCTTCCAGAGACTTCTATTTGTGACTGTCTTCAAATCACATACATGTCAACCCCTTCGGACATTTACCTGCATACTGACCTTCAGAATCATGTAAATGTCACACAATCAGTTTCAAGTCTGATAAATCACATTGCGGTGCTAAACAATTACAATTACATATCTTCCTCTCAGTATTTTGCCTGTTCTAATAATGAACAGATATCCTTCATATTCATGAAGGCAAACACAGTAAATGGATTTTGTCTGCTATTTTGCTCATTTGACAGACAAAATCGTCGGTGCACACGATTAATAGATCAGCTTTACGCATGCTATCAAGTTTGCACATCTTTTTTTACACACAAACCTGTAGTTGATCAGGCCCTAAGAGTTTCATGAGGTATTTTGCTAAAACAACAGACAAACGCAGACACAGGCATGTACTTTTAGAAGTGACATCATAGCAGCAACACTCAACATCAGGAAATTGTTTTTGTTGCCCGACTACAGCTGAGGTTGGCTGTAACATTCTGAGGAGACATCAGTGAATTCTCTTAGCAGAAAACTTAAAATATGGACAGAATCTCTCAGATTAAAGGTGTAGAATCTATTCCTTTAGCTTGTCAAAGTCTGCAGTGTTTCTAATATTTCTGTTGTGTTCTTACCTAAGTAAAGCAATGTTTTTGCCAGAGATCTCATATTCTCCGTATTGATTAAAACAAATCATGCCTCTCCCTCTTTGTTTTTGTTCCTGCTCTGCATCCTGAACATCTCTCTCCTAACGTGGCGTCTCATTTCAAACATTACTTGGGATTTAGAAACCCCAGTCAGACGCTCCTACATGTTAACAACTTCATTGTTAGACAGGCTGAGACATAAAGAAATGTTGAAAATATGAGCATCACAAGCAGAAATCTCTCAGGACACATCGGCATCAGAAAACAATGTTTAAAAGAAAAACAAGTTCAGGGTGGAAAAAATGCAACACAGCATTTCGTAAAAGCTTGAATGAGGATTTAAGGTTTGATGGAATCAATACTAATTTCGATTTGCTCGTGCACTTTAAGACAGGGCAGCAGCGTGCTTAAAAAGAGGATTCTGAGATATTTTCCAACTTTAAGAATTAGATGAGGTGCATTAAACATGCTGCAAATAAGCAGGTTTGAGGAATTGAAAAACAGCAAAGGAACTTGATCCGTTCTTTGTTCTATAAGTAATAATTCTGTGCTATTATAGAACACATTGAACAGGATTTTTGTCACTATAATCGATCTTTCCATTCATAGGACTAGTTTAGAATTCATCTGATAAAGGAATGGTGTCTGGCAAAATCCACAGTAGTTTTGATTTTGGAAAAATTCATTCTGACCTCCATCAGAAGTTACATTATTGTGAAGCTCATACAGATACAGAAGGTGTCATACAGTTTTAGATAAACATTATTAAAGATTTATATTTTTTCTGGACATGTTTAATGTTGACCACTCCTCACCTTATCTTGAGTTGAACTTCACCCAACAGCACTATAGATTTTGTCCCACATTGCTTGTGTTGAGAAGAGAAAAGGAATTTCTTTTCATTTATGACTTATGTTTTGTTTTTTATTGTAAAGTGATTTTGTTTTCTTCATTTTCATGAATGAATAAGTGAATAAATAAATAAATAAATAAATAAATAAATAAATAAATAAATAAATAAATAAATAAATAAATAGTAATTATTTACGAGAAAAAGACTACTAAAACTTTTACTGAGCATTTAAGTGTTGTTGCAGAACGTGTGGTGGTGCAGAGCAGAGGTGGTTTATATTTTCGTAAGACGTGAGACAGTGGATCAGTGATAACGTAATTTTGGACATCTTCTGCATTAGTATACTTTTTTTTTATGTTACTCGCAGAGATGGAAAGAAGACTTGAATGTTGGTTGCACATTCCATCATGATTATTTAACAACCGGCTTTTGGAAGAAGCACGCCCACATAATACACTGTAAAACACATTGGCCTGTAGGGCAGATCTGCGTAATTCTCCTCACTCAAGACTGTAAGCAAGAAGTGACAATGAAAGCATCAATTAACCTTTAGAGAAAGCAAGCCTGTCATCAGTAAGTCGCTGGTTTGAATCCCCTGACCGTTACATTAAAAAATGTGGGTGGGCAAAGCACCCACACCAGCTTCCTTTTTAACCCACCCAGTGTCTCCCCTTATGTGGCTAAGATGGCAGCCCTGCTCTACATATGTGGGCTGTGGTAGCTCGGTGGTCAGCAGTTGCCTCAGGAAGGACATTTGGTGCAAAAACAACCCCTGATAAAGGAGCAGCTGAAAAAAGAAAAACATAATTGTTGAAAGGCATTCTAAAATTCATTTTGACACTTAATGAAAAATTTAGATGAAGCCACGGAGGAGACAATGAGGAATAAAGGTTGATTTAATACATATCACTAAAATAACATCAAGCCTCAGATTCAGGAGGAAAAGTTTGACTTCTGTCCTGGTCGTAGAACTGGGGCCAGATCTTTAGAGCTGCTAAGGAGGTCATTGAGTTTAACTCCCCAGTCTATATGAGTTTTATAAACCTCGAGAAGGCTTATGACCACATTCCCCACTGCATTCAGTAGGGGGTGCTGAGGGACTATGGGGTGCTTTGTGTAAAACTAAAGCAGGAGCTGTGTTCACATCTTTGACACAAAGTTGAGCTTGTTCCTGGTAAGTGTCAGACTTTTGGTTATGATATTCATAGACAGGATTTTGACGCGTAGTCATGGGAAAGATTGTGTCTGGTTTGGGAACCTCAGAGTCTCGTTTCTACTTTATGCAGATGATGTGGTTCTGTTGATGTTTTCAAGCCATGACCTTCTGCGTGAATTGGGGCGGTTCGCAGCTGAGTGTGAAACTACTGAAACAAGAGTCAGCTCCTAAGTCTGGACACTTGGTTCTCAAGAGAAAAAGGGTGGAGTGCTCCCTCTAGGTCTGGGATGGGTCTCTGTTTCTGGTGGATGAGTTCAAGTTTTTGAGAGTTCATGAGTGAAAGTAGGATGGAGTGAGAGATCGGTCAGCATATCATCCACAGTAATATGGGTGATATTTTGATTTGTCAACATGTAAAAGGAGATAGGTCGAAAGGCAAAGCTCCTAATTTACCAGTGCTTTTAGGTTATCTTCACCTAAAGAATATGAGGTGCGGACGATGAACACAATCCTAAAGACAAGTGGCTAAAATGAACTTTCTCTGCAGTGAAGCTGCTTTATCCATAAAGTAGAGCCGATGCTTCTACGCATCAAAATAAGTCATCTGAGGTGGTTCCAGCATCTGATTAGCCTTCCTTTTGGAAGCGTTCCATACATGTCCCACTGAGACCTCTGGAAACCCAGAACTTGCTGCAGGGTTTATATTTCCTCTGATCTGGGTATGCAGGGATCCCTCAGGAGGAACCGGGGAGTGCTGCTAGGGAGAGAGATGTCTGAGTTTTCCCCCTGGACCTGTTGCCTCTCTGATCAGCTGAAAATAGATAGATGGATGGACTGAAATAACATCCTGTCAGTTTCAGACCTGTGTTTATTTCAAGCGTTTGTGTCAGGGGAGGAGTTAAGTTTCAATTTATAAATTCAGGTAAACACACAAGCATTTAAACACTCATAAATATGTTGCTCAAAGGAGAAAAGTTTATCTCAATTCCCAGTATTAAAATTTAGTCTGACCCGCTATCCCTTTTTGCAACAGCCCCAAGTCCTCTTTAAGCTAATCTGGTAACTAATCCCACTTAAACTGCAGTTGGAGACCCATTAATTAGACAATACAGCTTGAGTTATGAAACACACAGCACCCATACATCTTTATCAAGCTCCTGATAGTGGTTTCTGTGAGTGTGTGAGCGTTTCCATACTTGCATATAAATTTGAAAGGTGCAGGGTTGGATATGGCTGCTTTCAAACCCCATATGTCTGTATTTTCCTCTCATAATTAACAATTGAGTTTCATGGATGTTCAGCCTCTATGACAAATGAGGTCTGTGTTGGCCATGACCTAACCAGGGCCTGTTGTCTGTTTTAATGCTCGAGGGAGGAGGAAAAAAAAACTTGAGAAATGGGTCGTAAGGAAGAGAGGGACGGACAGAGGAGTGTGTAAACTTCTACTGACCTGTGCAGGTTATTAAGACCAGGATTCATGTTATTTTAAACCCTGCAGAGACAAGAGTTGGCTTTCATTCAGAGGACATTTGGTAGATGCAGATGAAATCATTGCCTCTGCACGTTTTTTTTTTTTTTGTTCTACACGTTAAAGGTTAAATATTGGTGCTTTTAAAAAAGTTGTTAAAAATCAAGCAAATTGAGTGCTGTTCTTAATTAATCCTATATATTTTTATACCCATTTGATACCACCTTTGTTTCACAATTATTATTTTCTGTTTTTTTATGACATCACTTAAACACCAGCTTTTGTTGCTTTTTCTTTTTTGAAATCACTGCATAAAGTCTTAGGTCACCACTTTTGAAAGAAGGATTTACAGAAAGGTTGTGAAAACTGAACCCTACACCTGTTGATAGTTCATTAAATGCTCTCAGTTTGAAGAAACAAATATTTATTGTGTTTGTGCTAACAAGCTGTTGGCTAGTTTGAGACTAAACGGAGATGCTGATGTATTAAACCAACTCCAATCTCGAAAATCTCACAGCATTTCATATGAATTCAATTTTATAACTGTTTACATCACAGTCAGTCGTGTTAGATGCTTATTTTCACAGAATCTTTTGGTTATTTTCCAGCACAAATAGTAGCAGCGTCAGATAGCTGTAGCACTTCCAGGATTATATTATATTTTTCAGAAAACTATGTAATGCAAATCTTATGGTGTATACATTTTTAAAAGAGCATTTATTGTAGGAATTTGGCATTTTCAGCACCTGATTGGCCAGCAGCTGTAGTGGATTCCCTTAATGAGCTCCGTGGCTTCATAAGGCTTCACGGAATATATGGTCTTTGCTGGAACATCACATATTATTCAGTATATTTTATGGCCATTTAGTTATTCTAAGTAGTTATATTTTACTCACCTGTGTTTGCAAGTCCTCAGCATCATCATTGTCTCCTGAAAACCCTCATTTGATCCTGGAATGTTACTTACCTGCCACATCTGCCTGCACTTGTAAAATACTCACCTGCTCACCAACTCCCTTCAGGATTATTTACCCTCCTCTCCTCAAAACCGGACATCCTCGGAACTGTAAGACCAAACCTCATAAAGTATATTTGCTCATTACCTGGACAAAACATCAGTCCTTCCCTTCCTTTGCAGATCCTCTCAGTGATCTCTGTATTGTAAATAAAATATTCACTTAATTTTTATCATGTGCCCCAAAGTCTGTTTCCTCCCAGCTGCTCAGTTATTAACATGTTGTATCTATTTTCATGAACAGTTTTGAAATTGGAGTCGTTTAAGGACAGCAAGGACACCGTTGACCCACTCTGACTAGCCGTTAGCTCATCAGTTCAGTCAAAATTAAACTATTTCTCCAAATCAATGTTGTTTAAACTACAACAGGAAAAATATTTAATGTGCAGCTCAAAAAGGTAGAATATTGTGAAAAAGTTCAGTTTTTTTGCCAGTTCAGAAAGTGAAACTCATAGATTCATCACACCTAAATATTTCAAGCCTTTGTTTCTTTTAATTTTAATGATCATGGCTTACAAATAATGAAAAATCTAAATTCAGTGTCGCAGAAAACAAGGATTATACATAGGCAGCTTTTGTTTGACAGGGTGGGCAGGAGCGAAGTCCTAATTACCTTTAGGCGTGGTCTACAAATGTCCCATTCCTCAAGTCAAGCCACTCCTGAACCAGAGACAACATCAGAAGTGTCTCATCTGAGCCGAGGAGACAAAGAGCAGGACTGGTGCTCAGTGGTCCAATGAAAGTAAATCTTGCATGTCATCTGGAAATCCAGCTTCCAGAGCCTGGAGGAAGAGAGAGGCACAGAGTCCACTTTGCTTGAATTCCAGTGTAAAGTCAGTGTAGAGTCAGTGATGATGTGGAGTGCCACGTCATCTGGTCCACTTGGTTTTCTGAAGTCCACAATCAAAGCAGGACATTTTAGAGTACTTCATGCTTCTTTCTGCTGACAAGTTATGGAGATCCTGGTTTCATTTTCCAGCAGGACTTTGCTCCTGCCCACGCTGCCAATCTTACCGAAAGCTGTCTGGGATTTTTTAGTTTTCTGAGACACTTAAATTTGTTGTTTATTTTTAAATTATTTGTAATTCATAATCATCAAAAATACAAGAAATGAAGACTTGAAATGTTTCACTCAGTGTAATAAAACTATGTAATGTAGTTTTACTTTCTGAACTGACTGACAATTTTTTTCACTTTTAATATTAATGTTTTTTTAGCTGTACCTGTAATTGCACACAATCTTTCCCCACTTCACATGATCTGAACTCTTGCTTTTAATTCATTTTAGTGATGAAGAGTTTGTCTGAAACGACAGCACAGCAAATCAACACAGCCCCCTGTGTTACACTTAGTGATGTCTGACTGAGTTGTTTGAGTTGCCTTCCTGGCTCTAATGAAATTCAAGTTGGAGGAGATGATGAAAGGGAAATGTAAGATTGACAACTGTTGAGAAGCGGGGCCGTACGGTTGACAGGAAACATTTTCTGTCCCCTGGTGAGAAACATGTCTGGGCTCGTAATGAGCCTTCCTGTCTCATGTAAAGTGAAAACGTGCTATTATCACACCTCCATCATTCTCACATTATGATGTGAATTACAGGTTTGGAGCAGAACAAGGTGGTCGACTGAAGGCACAAAATCATCACAAAGATATCGTTTAATTTCCAGAAAAACACTCTCCTTTATGCGAGTACATTTTCTAAAATCAAGTAGCAAATGGAGACGATAAATTAGATTTCCATTCATACCGTGGAAGTATCATTTTGAGGCAAGTGCCAATGAAAAATTCATTATTAGCTTGCAAACTTTTCTACTGGCTTCTTCCAACAATTATCATATAAGGAGCTGGAACACAGCTGCTTGTGATAACCAGAAAATTCAAACTTTGATTAACTTAAAATAGACAATATAACAGTAACTGATATGGATAATTTTTTTGACAAGACCCATCACGTGGAGACGAAATGTGGAGATCCGTTTGTTAGGGTGGATATTATTTAGCTGTTAGTCCTAACTGCCTCTCCACGGTCACTAAATCATGCTCGTCTAAATGAATTATATAAAATAGATTCAGGCCTGCCAGCTTTGATCTCCTCCCCACTTATTTAGCTTACGATGATAAACCTACTGGAAACTCATCAACACCACCAGAATGAGAAACTATAATTGTCTTTTCAAGGTCAGGGAGTGATCTTTTTTAATTTGACTGCATTGTTCATTTCTCTCAGCTAATTTTATTGGGCAAACCAATATCACTGGACTTCCCTCAGGGGAGCCGCAGTTCTTTCATGGTTTTAAGTAAAAAAAAAAAGAACATTACTGAAAAAAAGAAAAAGAGCTTAGGGACTCATATTGCAAAAAGACTTGTTTCGGATATCAAGAACTATTTGTAATTCTCCACAGTGATAAGAGAGGAAAAGTGGTGGAAATAAAGCTTAGATCTTTGCATCAGAAACTTGAGAGGCTATTCAACCCTGTGTCCTCTTCAGGCACTTCTGCTGCCTCAGTGGAGCAAGGAGAGGTGCAAACCTCTCAGCTGACTCGAGAAAAAAATAGCACAAAGGGCAAGGATTAGTTCAGTGTGTTTTGGGACATTGGGGAAGGACCCAGCAACTAAGTTCAAACTCAGAGTTCAACTACTGTGCAGCTACTGCTGGAATGTGAAACATCAGTTTAGTGTGTGTGTGTGTGTACCTGGTGTTTGGACCATTCTGGTTTAAACACCTACTTTGTCAGAACCAGTAGTCCTGGGGATCAAAGATTGGTCCTAATATAGTGGAACACCATTGGTGGGTTAGGGCTTGGCTACATACTGGAAAAGAATAGAAGACAATGCACAGTCCTAATAAGAATAGAAATGCAACTTCTCTCTATGTGTGTGTACATGTTTTTGGTACCTGGTGGAGACAATTTTTGACCATTTTCCTGGTACACACAGCCTGGTGAGGACCCACTGTTCCTTATGGGGACAAACGCCCGGTCCCCATTGGGGAAATACAGATGGATCAGGGGTTCAGTTTAGGACTCATTGTTAGGTTAGGGTCAGGTATGTACCTGTGACGTTATGTTTAGAGTAAGGGTCAATGTTAGGCTATAGAAATGGCCAGTAAATGAATAGAAGTCAATGCAAAGTCCCCATGAGTATAGAAGAACAAACATATGTGTGTTAACCTATTAAGATGGGGTCCAAAACCCTAGAAAAACACCACTTTACATAGACTTCTTCTAAAAATAAGGACCATATTGCAATCTTCATGGATATGAAGTATGTTTAGTGCATTAATCGAAAGTTTAAGGGTCAAGAAGTAATATTAGGTCTGAAGTGAGAGTTACAGATGGAATAAAGAAAATAGTGGCCCACTAGGCTGCAATTGTTGGAGATAAGTTGGTGTCTTAAAATTTTAAGAAAACTGAGAGAAAATAGGCAAAGTTTCCATTGCAGCCTTGCTAAGTTTAAAGTGTTTGCAACCAGTGAGCCAGAGACTGCATTTCGAGAAGGCAATTTTTAAAAAGTCATGTCTTTATTCTAGGCTGTGCACATTATTTTGTTGTTCACCTCTGCCCATATCATACCAGCTTTGGCTTGCTTTTTACATTCATTGTCAGTTTTCTCCATGTTTATGAACTAACCTACTGACGTACAGTTTTCTAATAAAATTGGCAGATTGTTTAAATAATTCTTTAACATAATCATGATTTTTAGTCCAGAATATCCAGGTTTATAGCTTCAGTTGTTTTCTGTCAATAAGCAGCTCATGTGTGTCAAAATCTAGCATATATGGAAACTAAATTGAGAAGGGTTTGAGTGACGAGGAGTGATGAACTATCATAAGACAAAAGCTATTGCATACATTTTTTGAACATTTGTTGTTTGCCAACTAGTCGCCAACAGTTGCTGCCCAGTGAGACACTTAGTTTATGGTGTTTGGGAATTCATTGTATCAACTGAGTGTCCCCACAGGAGTATAAAGACAAACATGTGGCTATATTAAAATATAGAGCAAAGAAATGTTGAACAAATTTCAGAGATATCTATCATGTAATTTCCCTCTAGAATCAAAAAGTATTTTTGAATTTGAATTAAATTGAGAGATGGAGACGAGTGTTGGTGTCTATAGCACTGATGATACATCAACTTCAGCTCAAAGTAAAGTCTCTGTGTTTGAATCACTGAACTTCCCATCTCTGCATGAGCATCCCCTCCCAAAAAATCTGCCCAAACTGCATTTCTGTTCATAATGAGGTTTGTGTGTACAAGAACTGAGAGCGTCGTTGATTTCACTTTGTAGCGTCAGAATTGGAAGATGAAAAGAGCCGAGGCTGAATGCTCCAGGAGGAGAAAAGGATGATGTTTAATCATGTCCTTCTTTTTTTCCTCCTGCTGTGATGAGCACCAGGCTTTAATTCTGATGCCCCCCTCTCTTCTGGTATTCCTCTGTTGCCATGGCAAATCCCCTCGTATTCTCATTCCAATGGCATTCTCCTGATTCTGTGCCCAGCAAACACCCCAAAGATGCTCATATGCACTGGCAGAATGACACGAAGAAACTTGAAAGTACGCTTGTAAAACCACAGCGTTACACATATTGAACACCCAGTGCAATGGACAGATTTCTACATGAGCAGATGCACATGAGTCTAATGTTTATCATGTTTAGGGGATGTAGAGCTTTAAGCCCTAAGTCTTCACTGGCTTCAATGCAGATCATGTCTCAACCATCTGTCAGCTAACAGCTTTCCATGTTTGCTGCCTGTGTAATTTGGACCCTGACAAGCCAATGTGGCATCACGCCACATCATATATTTCTGACAGGATGTGCCAAACTGTAAGCTCTTTTCAAGGACCAGCAAGTCCTCAAGTGCAAAGATTTTGTTCATGCTCTTGAATATGATTGATGCAACTGCAACAAGGTGACAGAAAGTTATTGACAATTAAATGACCATGTAGAATGCGTATTACTCACTCCAACATGGATCGTATAATTTGCATTTTATGTGTTTATGTGTTTTGTTAAACAAGTCACTTTAGGGGACACACTAGCCGTGTTTCCATCAACGTTTCTTAATTCGCATTTTGAAATTTTGCATCAGAAAAGCTGAATGGAAACGG
>JARVJO010000173.1:3397873-3409155 GCA_031762555.1 Cynodonichthys magdalenae | reverse complement strand
AACAATTATAGACACTACAAAAGTCACTTTTCCCCATAGCTACCGTTGGAAGTAATGTAAACACTCTACTCATTCAGCGGCTGACCCCCCACTTCCTGAAAATGTGCGAAAACCATGTGTGCGCATGCATCATGACGTCATCGTGCAAAAGGTCTATTGCACTACTTCGCTTCTGTAAGCTGACCATCCAAACAACATGGATAGTTAGGAACCCTTAGCTAGGAGCAGTTATCTGAGTCAGTCAAAAACTACAATACATCCATATGACTCTTCCAGACACAGAGAAAGTCAAATGGCTAAAAACTTTTAGATCAAGATAAAACAGACATTGTGCGTGGAGAAATCCACTGCAATTAAAGATTTATGGCCAAACAGCAAATATTGTAGTATTGTCTTCAAGGCTGGAATATAATAAGGGCATTCTGGGCCCACGCCCACTTGGGGCCCACAAAGGAAGGAAACAAAAAAAACAAAACAAAAAAAAACCAGTGCTTTTTCTATTACTTGGTAAAATAACATGGGCATAATGGACACAGGGTACGAGTGGGACATGTCCCCCGCACTTCTCGTATCTGTGCCTTCTGTCCCCGCACTTTTTTTAACCGATTATACCTGTTTAATTTGTTAACATGCTATAACATGTTTTTTCGAGCCATCTTAAAACGCACCATTAGCATGCGCATCGCGTGCAAACGCAGGTGTACCTGCAGCACAGCGGGAAGAAGTCCTGCTGAGCAGAGCTTCATCTTGTCAGAAACCAGCCTGAGCCAGCAAAACGCAAAAACTTCGCATTTTCTTTTCTTCAAGCAAACAATAAGTTGAGTGATGCTGTTGGAGGCAATAAAGTCCGCTTTGGGTTTTCCTAGTTACCTACAAGTCACCGCAGCAGTGCAGGCAGGAGCAACAGGTGATGATCAGCTGCTGTGATGGTGGTTTTCAATATGTGATCCCTCTCCAGACAATGTGGCCATTAGGACATTCTTTACAGAGGAGCAGAAAGTAAGTCAAACTCTCTCCACAGGACAGTTTTTTCCCTGTGTTAAGTTAGTGCAGTTAGCTGCTGGCTACTGCTAGCTTAGCATTAGCTATCGTGTAAATACATAAAGTAAACATTATATAATCTACAGCATCTGCTAAAGTGCACAGAGTGATCAGCTGATATTCTTATCAGCAAGAATAAAATGATCACATCTGAAACGTTTGTTTGGTATTTATCAAAGTATAAAATGACTGCATCCTAAATGTATTATGAGTTTTGTACTTTTAAGAGTAGTTTCTGTATAAAACAGAGCTGGTTCATGTTTGATAACTTTAATTTTAATAGTCAGATCAGATGATGAGACAATGAGCATCACAACCACTAATAAAACAGGGCCAAATAGTCATCTGTTATTTATTGGTTATTCTGATATTTTATTAAATTTTCAAAGCTGACTGATTTCAAGTGGCAGTAAAAAAAACACAATGCTAAATCCATCTCTCTTGATACAGAACCAGAAGAAGGGACCTTGATGTGAGTGATGATAATGATGGTGCTGCTGGGCGATTATGAATGAAATCTAAAATGTAAATAGAAATGTATTTGACAAGGTTTCACAAGAGTCAAGTGAGAGTGAAGCTGAGGGACCAGACACAAGAGGCAATTAAAAAGGTAAGCAAGTTTATTTACAGGTGCTGGATAGAAACTGGTCATCTGATTTGGAAGAGTCCAGAAGTACATTGAAGGATTTGTTAGAGAGATTAAATGTTTCTTTTAGGTCTCCATGGTGGTTGGTGGCTCAGGAGAGTTTAGATCCAACAGGTGAGTAACTTTATCTTCAGGCAGAGTGACCAGGTAACAGGTGACTTTAGAGTGAGACAGTTTGGTTCCTTGGTGCAAAAAGGTGTGATGCATCAGCGAAGACCAGGATGCCAAGTGACCCTCTTAAAGCCCAGGTAATTCTAATTACCAACAGGTGAGGTAATTAGGAGCAGGAACCAAACAGGAAACAGATCACAGAGGACACCAATCATCACAGTATTACCCTTAGGGCACAATTTAGACAGTTGGTTTTGTGGTAAGTTACTCCTTAATAAATTTAACAAAATTCTCCTGGATGTGCCCATATGAAGGTAAATACTTGTATTAGTACAAGTTTTGACCTGCCATGCTCCAGTTTTGTTTATATCAAACTATTATGAGCAACAACATTCTGTTCATTCAGTTTATTACAGCAGAACTGTTGATCTACGGGGGAATTAAACCAGAAGTGTGACATCAATATTTTTCAGCCAGTTGTTTTGTTTCCTTCAAACGTGGTCAATCCTTCACTTTTTGTTATCATGTTTTAAGATAAAACATCATTTTTATTCTGTTTAGACAAGAAGACAAAATAATTAAACTAGTTTGTCTTTGATGAAATGCGTAATACTAAATAGCAGATGTTCAAGAATTCACTTTGGCCAATCTCAATCAGGTTTAAGATATTTAGTTTTGTCTGTTTTGATTTTTTTGGCTTGCTGCTGAAAACAAGTGACAATAAAAGCAATTAATGAAATATGAATTATTTTAAGTAATAAATGGATTTTATGTGTTTGCCCAAAAGAGCATAAATTAAAATTTCAGTCACAAAAACAAACACAACCTCAGTATTAGTGTTTGGACCTAAACAAGGACTTAGAGTGGATTTAAAACGTAAACTGAACATAACATTTTGGAAAACTAAATACCTTGAATCCCAGACTCAGAGTTTGCTTTAAGATGATTCTCAGCTACTACCGCACCTAATTTTATCTTAATATGTGTCCAATTAACTGCTATAGCGTTTGTTGTGTTGATTGACCATCTTGAGTTGTGTCAGCACTAAAATAAAATCAGTTGTTGAAGTACAGCACATTCAGTGATTACTTTCTGTAAGTTTCAGTACAACTTGTCTAGTGCAGGGGTGCCCAAACATTTTCCATAAAAGGGCCAGATACAAATACTTTTTAGTTGAAGTTCTTTAGTTTTAATGATTAAGCTAGCAGCCAGTGCGTTTTTGTGGCCTTTTAAAGTGTTCAAATTTACATATGCGGTTAAATCTAATCTAAATATGACTTTTTGTTACTTGTATTTCATGTTTTATGTTTAATCTTAATATATCACAGATAAAGTCAGCACCATGAGTGAAAACTATCTGTACTACAATCCCTTATATAGTAATTGGGCCAATGGATGAAATGACTAAGTGGAAATATTGTGTTTCTACATAGGATGATAGGTTAAAACCTAGTAACTATATGGCAACTGCTGGTGGGCCAAATCAAAAGGCTTGGCAGGGGCTCCTCTGGTCTAGTGGTTCATGAGATATTTTGCTAACAGACACAGGCAACTGCCTTTCAAGCACAAGTGATAAAAATCAAACATCTACAAAATTTTTAAAAGTTACAGTTTTTGGTTCTGTTTACATGTGAGCAATCTCTGGAAATGTTTTTGTGTAATCAACATGCACTGTGAGTCAACTAGTTTCAATGCTATGTGGCAGAAAGGGTGGTGATCTTTTGATTTTAACAAGACTTGCATGAGTGCAGACAATTCAGTCTTGAGCATGAAAACAGTTACATCCAGAATGGTGAATACATGAACCATCATTTGCACTGAAGATGAGGTTGGTTGTTCCTACATGTTGAGAAGGATGAGCAGCACAATCAGCACTCTGCTATCTGCCATTGTTACTGTTGTTCATCTTTTCACACAAGTGCAGAAAAACTATCGCCCGCATCCGTCTGTGGTGCATCCGTATTTCATCTTGTTTCCAAAAAATCAATACTGAGACTTGGATTTAAGTAATTTTGGTTTCAGAGAAAATGGCCACCGTTGTCATGTACCTGAATGCCTGAAAGGCAACAGAAATGCTATGGTTTCACTCACAGGTTAAAGCAGAACCTTAGTTTCTCTGAGGTTGGTGTTTGTTGACTTGATTTTTTCCAGCTGTGGGTTTGAGCTGTGGATTTGGAGCTCAGTAGATTTGGCTTTCATGGTCTAACCACCATCACCTCAGGGGCCAATTCACAGCAACAATGATCTGTGCTTGAATCTTCAATACACATTTATCCACACCTCATTCAGTACACACATACAAACACTTTCACATTGTTTTTTCTATCCTAGTGGGGACTTTGCATTGACTTTCATTCATTTTTCCAGTCATTTCTACAGCCTAACCCTGACCCTTTACCCTCAAACTAACCACCCTAGTACATACCTGACTCTAAATCTAGGCTAAACTCATTTCACACCGTAGTCCTAAACCTAACCCCCCCACCCAAAATCAGCATCCATACCTGTGGCAACCAGGCTTGATCCCCATGAAGAGCATTGGGTCCCCACATGGCTGTGTTTTTCTGGTAAATGGTCCCCACGATGTACCAAATATCCACACACACACACACAAAGGTTACAATACAGCATCATACAAAAGATGCTTCTATGTGTTCCTCGGTCTGTGTTGGTAAAGAAATCTTCACCCACACAAACAAATTCTCCAGATGACTGGGGTGTGTGTGTGTGTTGGAAGGGTGTGGGTGTGTGTGTGTGTGTGTGTGTGGGTGGGGGGGGGGGGGCATGGATAAAATAGCTTTGACTGCATTTTCCACACAGCAGATAAGGATCAGAGGCGCCCTGATAGTAGGAATTAGGAGCAGGGATCCCATTGATCTCTAATGGACCGCTACAAGCAGTCTGAGAGCCCATCAGTGTATCCAAGGAAACATGATTCTGTGTGTGTGTGTGTCTATACACGTGCTGGCACTCACACACACTTGCACAAAACAAATAAGATAGACACACTCACTTGTGTTATAAATGCAAGAAATGTTGCTGCTGGTGTTAGGTTACACGGCAAAAAAACGCCCCCAGAATCGATGATGAAGGCTTAATTACGGAGGATGAGGGATGAGTCTGTGTATGTTGGTGGGTGTGTGTGTGTGTGTGTGTGTGTATGAGCTCCAGCAGCAATGTTCTTTCTTGCAGAGAAGGAAAAAGCAGAGAGAGCTTGTGTTTCAAGGCTAAAAGTTGAAGTGAAACTGGAAGGTCAGTAGACTGGATTGCTTGGTCGTCCCAGTCTGTCGCTGCAAGACGGGGGACAGGAAATCAAATTACCCTTTTTCTTTTAGACACACACACACCAACACAAAGTCATGCACAGAGTAAGGGGATGGTGAAAGATGGCCCCCACCAAACGCTATGATATTGTGTCTCTTGTCTTTCATTGGACATGAAATGAATGTATCCCTCCCGCCTCGCTGCTCCTTGCCTTTTCTTGTTTTCTGCCCTGCTGGGCACATCAATTACCCTCTGATGAATGACACTGAGAATTGTATCGGTGCTTACTACTCTCACTGTACAGCGTCAGCAATTCATTCTGCGTCTGAAACCTTCAGGGTAGCATGATTCGCTTCAATAGGACCCTGTTCATTTCTGCAGGGCCAATTATAAAAGCCTTATTGAAAGCTTTTCACAGCGATACTACATCCTGTGTCCATGTGATCTGGAAGGTTTCAGTCTCCCATGTGGATTTAGTTTTAATTTTATTGGTATCTGCTTAAATTTTTTTTATTCTGCTTTTTCTTCCAAGACATTTTCTTGAACTCAGAACTAAATCTTACTCAGGGGAGACAGATTTATTTATTTTTCTTGCTTTGGGTAGGATGAGAAGATTAACACCACTTTGATCTGAGTCTGGTATAGCTGGAGTCAGCATAGTTGGTTCTGTCCAAAGATAACAAACATAACAACAAAAACCTTTGGAACAAACAAAGAAAAGTTGTTTAATCCAAAACCCCAATTCTGAAAGAGCTGGGACATTGTGTAAAATGTAAAACAAAAACTATTTTGAAATGCTGAAACAACAAAATTGTTCTTTTTTTTAAACAAAACAAAAATAAAATGTTAAATTTTATGGCAGCCACCCTTTTCAAAATGTTAAGATAGGAACAACAAAAGGCTAAAAGTGAAGAAGTACTAATAAATTTAATTAATTGGCAACAGGTCTATAAGAAAACTGGGTATAAAAAGAACATTTTAGCTGATTTTCTAAGAAGTAAAGATGGGCAGAAGTTCATTAGTGTGCAAAAACTTCATCTTAAAAAAGTGGAACAATTTCAGAATAATGTTCTTTATTGGAAAATTGGGAAGATTAAATGTCTCCTCATTTGCTGATTATAATATCGTTAAAAGATTTCAAGTATTTGGAGAAATCTTTGAGCTATAGGACAAGGCTGAAAGTCAGTATTGGGTGTCCGTGAGCTTTGGTCTCTCAGGCAACATTAAAAATGTGTCTGATTCTGTTATTGACATCTCTGTATGGACTCAGAAACCTCCACAAATCAATGTTTCAATCACTCTGCATCCACAAATGCTTGTTAAAGCTCTATCATGCAAAGAAGAAGCCAGGTGAAAGCTAAAGTTAGAAAGTTCATTTAAAATGGACTGAAGCAAAGTACAAAACTGTTCAATTATTTTTGGAAACATCAGATGCCACTTCCTCTTTGCTAAAAATGAGACAAGCCATTCTGTTGTATTTGGGGTTTGAACTGTGGATGCGTGTTCTGTTGTATTGCTGTTGTAAGGCAGAAGAGACTGTGATGAAGGAGAAATGCAGAAGAAGAATGAATCTGGACAGATGTGTCGTCTGGTGAGTACAGTTGCTGTAATAAAATTTGTTAGTTTAACTGTTGTTCCTAGTCCATAACAACTGCCACAATACATCCATCTTATCTGCCTCTCTGATGGTATATGGGTGCATTAATGCCTCTGGCATGGACAGGTGACATATCTGGAAAGTCATCATCGATGCAGAAAAGAATACAGGTTTTAGAGACAGATGTACAGATATACATACAGATGGCATCTAGGGAAGTTCTAGCATATTTCAGTAAGACAATGTTAAACATACTGCATCCATTACTACAGCATGACGTCACAGTAAAAGAGTCCAGGTGCTGAAAGGTCTGCCTGCAGTCCAGACCTCTTACTTGCAGAAAACATTTGTCTTCATGAAACTGATGAACAGCTAAATCTTACATCAGATAAGAATGAGACAACATTCTGCTCCAACATCTCCAGCAGCTGATCTCCTCAGTTTCTACATGTTTACTGCTGTTAAGACAAGAGAATTCTTCACAGAGGGAAACATAGCTCCACTGCCGTTTTGTATGGTGGCCGACAGGTGCAAACACTCAGCAAACAGCTAAATTGACTAAAAATAGAAAAACGCTGCAAAATAAAAATGTTGCAATTTCAAAAACGACTGCAAGTAAGAAATACTGCAAACTCCAAAACACAAAATGCAAGTGAGCGAGACCACTAAGAGAACTTGACCACCAACTCTTATAAGACCAGACCCCCTCAGGATGCAGAAGAAAAAAGTTGTTATTAAACAGTGTCTTGTAAATTCTATGTTGCTTTGCTTTCAGAGACAGTGGGGACAACGTCAAACTTTGAAAGTAAGTCATTTTGAAAATAAGCGATCTGTAAGGGACGTTAGCAAAGCTAGCTAGCTAATGCTAGCAATCTGTCTCTGTATCAAAATTCTTAACATGGTTCACAAAGAGATATAGTCAATATTAGCTACAGTATACATATCAAGTTAGCTCCATGTGTACAGTATTGTATGTTTTAGGGCACTAGTTTCTTGTCTTGGTCTTGACTCAGCCCATAAAAATCTTGGTCTCGATACAGTCTGGTCTTGGTCTTGACTTGGTCTCGTGTTAGGTTGGTCTTGACTACAATACTAGTAAGTGGGACATTCCCACTTCTCAGTACAACTGGAACACAGCAAAAGGAAAGGTCTGTTTTCCTTCATTTTGAAACAACCACTGTCTTTACAGGGGGTCTGGTCCCATATGAGTTGGTGGTCAAGTCCCCCTTGTGGTCTGATTCCCTCCTGTTTTGTATTTTGGTGTTCGCAGCATTTCTTACTTGCAGTTGTTTTTGTAATTGTGTTTAGTTGTTTGCTGCATGTTTGCACCTGTCAAACCATCATATTTTGGGGATGTGTTGCTGCTTTTTTCTTTTGTTTCAACATTTCCTATTCTCTTGTTCCACTGCAAATAAAATATGAGTTTATGAGATTTGTGAATCATTGCATTCTGCTTTTAATTACATTTCACACAATGTCTCATTTGAACATGAACTAAAACTGTAAAAACTTGCAGCTAGTTGTTCTTGTTTGCAAGACAATAAAAAGTTATCAGAAGACTGATACTGTTTGATAAAGAAACTATGGCAGCCACTTCTTAACAACTTTTTAATGTATTCTACAGAGAATGTAAAAGAACGATAATGATCAGTTCATCAGATCTGAACATTTTATTTCACTGATTTTTCATTTCTCTTGTCATATAAGCTTTCTAAACTTTGCCATAAAATCTTTATTGGTCTCTGCAGAAACAAAAGGTATGCTGGCTGAAGAATTGGCTCTCTACTTTCTTCCTTAACATATAACATCTTTTATTATAGTGCATTATAATAGCAATTCAAACATGGTTGGCACTAAATGCTTCTAAATGTTCCAAGTGGATTCCCAGCTGAGTCTGTAAGTGCTACTTTTCACTTCTAATTTCGCCTCCACTTTTTTCCAGAATTACATGACATGACATTGTGATAACCCAACACCATAAACGAAAAGCCTAATTATGACTGTTTAAGCTCCTTCTGTAATTAGCCAACTTGGAAGTTCTTTTTTTTTGCACTTTATCCACAGAAGTTTCTTTTTTAGTTTTGTGACACAAGTGGCAGGAGATAAACTTCAGATTAGTTTCAAGGGCTTCTTTCAAGCTGGAACCTTAGTTTTTGCATTGAGATCAACATATTCACTGAAACCAAGTGTTAACGTGCTGAAAAATACAATTTATATACATATATATATACTGCATGCAGTATTTTACATAGGATTATATAACTCAACTGAAAATAAGGCAACCTCATTCAAAATTCTTAACTTCAGATAATGAAACCAAACAGTAGCGATTTTTGCTCCTAGTAAACATCTGTTGCAGCTGCCTATACTTACAGTAACTATGCAATGACTTCAATCCCAGCATGCAAAGCAATAATTCTGAGTTTTAAAATTATTTATATATATGCAGTCTTTCCTAGACCTGTTTTCTTGGCAACCCGACTACAGTTAAGTGGTTGAAAATAGAGATGGAAATGGAGAAGGTAGACACAAATTATATATTGAGTCACAACAGTGAGTTTTAGATACCTGACTGCATAATGTAGTAACATTTGTCTCAATTTGTACCTAACCTTAAAGCTCTTACAATATTTGTACTATTATATTAATAACGAGTCAAATTACTTGTGTTAAAATTCGTCTACAGATTAATACTTGTTCATTGTTCAGGTTATTTTCAGATGAAGCTGTTTATACTACAAGAACTCATAAGAAATACAGTAGATATATCAGACACTATGTATTCATATTGATGCTGTGTTATATTACCAAGTTGTTCCTGCTGATCTGAGGTCATATAGGGTTCTAATCTAGCCTGTTGGGGTAGCTATATACAAATTATGGGGAATGTTGGTGGTCATTGTCTTGCTTAAACTGAAAAAAAGAAAAAAAATTACCTGGATAAGAGTTTAATTTGTTCCAAACGTCTGTGTGCAGTATCTATCCCATCTGTCACACTGATGCTGGCTGTTGGAGTGTGTGCTGATAACAAACCAGATGGCTCCTCTCCGTTTTACCTCTAGAAGACATGGCATTCATAATTTACAAAAAAAGATGGGGGGGGGAATTACATTTGATAACTACAGGACAAATATTTCACCTCACCTTTTTGCAATCTTTAACTTGCAGATGATGCAGATTTAGGCTTAATCATTGTCAGCTGATCTAACTGCTTATTTTTGAAACGTTGATAACTTCAGGTCTTAAGATATGTAAGTTCAACTAAATTCTTTAGGGGGTCGCAGTTACTCAAAGCCAACAACTCAAGGACTAAACATTCATGTGTCTGTGTTTGTGTGGGTGGGTATTCCCAACTGTGTGGGGACCATTTTTGGCATACACCCCTACTTGTCAGGACCAACTTGTACTTATGGGAACCTAAGCCTAGCTCCTATGAGGGGGAATGACATTGGTGGGTCAGGTGTTAGGTTGTGAAGTTATTCTTCCAGTAAAAAGACGTGTAAATACACATCCCAACGCATCTTGAGTCTGATATGAAACTGATCACTATGGTAACGGGGTAGGGCATGATCACGCAAACTCACGTAAAGCCGACGTCAGGCAAAGGGTAGACCGTCTCATTTCACAGCAGATTTGAGCAGCCTACCTGGCCCAGCGAGGACGTGGCCCACTCGGCCCAGCTGGGCTACGTGCTCATGAGGACCCAGCCCATGAATTGAGACACAGCCAACATGTGTGTGTCTTGTTTCTGTTACAGAGTGAGGACCACTTGCAAAATAGTTACTATCAAAGTGAGGCCTTCGATGTAAAGTGAGGCCCTTTTTCTGGTCCTCATGTTTTTGCAGCTGTACTGCGCTCTACTAGTTAGGTTTAGATGTATGGTATGAATTAAATTTTGATTCAGGTTAGTGTTAGGAATAAACTAGTAATGATTAGTGTTAGAGAAAATGTCTGGGTTAAGCATAAATGCAGTTACAAAAATTTATGAAAGTCAATACAAAGTCCTCAGTTTGAAGTACAAGGAAGCTGGTATTCCCTGTGATGTGGGGACCTATTTTGGCATACACACCTACTTGTGGGGCATTGATTACTGGATTGGACATCAAGTGACTTATCATGGGCTGTACAGGTGCCATTGCTATGCATTGAGTCTTTACTCACGAATATCTGTGGATGGTCGTAAAAATTAGATGCAGCTGACAGTCATGCAAGAAATATAAAAAAAGAGCAGTGATTTTGCCATAGATTGTCAAGAAAACTATAACAAGATCACAAGATCAAAGGTTATCCCATTTTACAGGTCGATAAAATATTTTTCAATTGAATCAGATGCAGGAAGTAGTTCCGTTAGCTTGATTTTAGTTAGTTTTAGGGTCAGGTACCTGTGAGGTTAGTTTTAGGGTTGGTGGTCAGGGTTACCCCTAATTTACACTAAATGCAGCTCCGCTCCGCTGCGGTCCAACTTCCACAGCAACTAAACAACCATTGTAATCAATGAGAGTATTTACACTGGTTCCACACGGTGGCGGTGATCGGACGCTGATCCGCTAAAATTAGATCCAATCCTATTTTTGTCGGACAAAGATCATGTTGCACCAACAGGAAAAGGAACAAGCACAAAAT
>JARVJO010000173.1:3370416-3385541 GCA_031762555.1 Cynodonichthys magdalenae | reverse complement strand
TGTTTTCAGCTGTGTTTGGAGTTTGTCTTTCACAGAATTAATTATTTTTTTCTCTGACTTCAACATTTATCACTGGATGTATTGCGCGAACTCTTCCTGCACATGCATCCTCCTCTGTGTGTCGCACCAGAGCAGAGCTGAGTGGAGCGGACGCTGTATAAATTGGGGTACAAACGAACAGGTGCGAACTGTGCACCGCGGTGGAGCGGAGCGGAGTTGTTTCTAGTGTAAATCAGGGATTAGGCTGTAGAAATTAATAAAAGTCAATGCAGTCCCCATGAAGATAGCTGTACTAGACCAAGGATGTTTGTATGCATGTTTGTGTTGCCTGATAATGGTGGGGGAAAATTCTGCATTATTTAAAAAAAATCAGCATTATTATTCTTTACGTTTTTATTTTGTTTATTTTGTTACATTGAAAAATAAACAAAAATGTTATTTTAGATTAAAAAAGTATGATAATTTATGTTAAATGTTATTTATTTATTGTTGGCAACATTTAAGCTACTTGGGGAAACATGGGATGAAGGTTGACCTTTGCACTTTAAAATGATGGTTAAAACTGTATAATTGATCTTGTTGGTGAATTTAATGGGGATGTTTAATCTTATTGAGTAGAGCACAAAAACAAACCTTTAACTAGTATTTCTGACTATCTCATATCTACTCTTCTTGATATGCTATTTCAAAGGAATTCTAATAAAGTTTATAGCCTAGTTAATTCAAGTCGCTCGTCCTCAGGACTATTCACTTCTGAACCACATTTTAAACATCAAGCCTCCCCATCCATCTGCATCCTGATCTTTGCCTCCCTCAACTGTTTGTCTTTCATTTTCAGCCCTTTTTCCTCAACACTTTTTTTCCCTGTGATCGCTGGCTTAATTGAACGCGGCAGTTGTCTCCTTTTAATTTCAGAGCTTGCTAATGTCATTAATAATGTATGGATATTCTAATTAGAATCTGCCCCAGTCCCTTTGCTGCGTAAACACTATTGATCATCTGTTAATTAAGTTTTAAACATCATTGACAGGGACGTGGGTTCAGAGGCAAATATGAACATTCTCATCAGGCCTTTAGCATGCGAGTGTTCAATAATCAAAACCTTACATTAATTAAAAAAAATACTGCTGATCCATTCTCTCAGTTGATTTAAATTGCTCTCATTGCTGCTACTGTCACACACTGCTTGTGGAAAATAAACAAATATCGATCCAAGGAGACAAAAGTCAGCAATTAATATAAAGTGCATTTAAACATAGTAGCTCTGTCTGCTGTGGGATTTCTACAATGAAATAGATCTAGGTGATATAACCAAAATAGCAAGGACACAAACAGATACTTTTCACATGATCATATTACTGTTACACTGGGTGTTTAAACTGTGAAAAATAATCTCATTATGCTGCAACAACCTCTGCTACTAAGATTCACACTGAAGGGCAAGCATCAAGAAACTTAGAATACACAAGTCATCTTTCATGCCAGAGTTTACTGCTCAGAGTATGTATGTGTTAGAGATGAGTCTCAGTTACTACCACACTAAATTTTGGCTCAGTAGCCATAAAATTTTCTATTAGCAATTTTTGTTCTGTCTAAAGAGATCTAGTCGCCATCTTGAATTGAGTTAAAAGTAAATCACTCGACTCTATAGGTTAACGCTAAAGATTTAAGCAGAGATGTAATGCAATGTGCAGCACTCATGCTCTTTGTTGGGAATGACTCTTAATTTTATTAAATCAGATTTTAGCTAAATATTTGTTAAATGGACTGAGTTATGCCTATTTCTGTGTTTTCTAAAATCACTTGGTTGTGGCAGCCATTTAAATGTTGGCTGCAAAAGTTAAGCAGTTGTAGCCCACATAGCAAAATTTGTTTGGCCTTGTTCTGGCCCACACACTGCACTAAACACTTTACCACCCAGTCCGGATACCCCACAAAATGACAGCCCTTCGCTGGCCCAGATGTGTTCCATGCATGGGCCAGCACTACAAAAGTCAAATCACAACTGGGCCAGTTGTGGCATGCCATCTTAAATACAGTGCAGACTTGGCCCACACTTGGTTGACAAACCACTTGTCATGCCAGCAGTGCCAGCTTGACACCAGATCTGGGCCCATGTTTATCGAACTTCTTAGAATTACTCTTATGGCTATGTTCACTTAATGCCCAGTTCTGATTTTTTTTTTTTTAAATCCGATGTTTCGGTGTGAACCTTCACATTAAATTTTAAATGCGACCTGCATCAGTCTCCAGTGTGAACTCTACACGGCACTGATGTGACACGCATGCGCAGTAAAAGATGTGACGTCTCATTCAGCCGCTTTTTGTTTACAGAGTTAGCATGGATGCTACTTTTAGCACCTCGAATCTGAAGTTGTTGTTGAAACAGAGCTGATTAAATAATTATCTGACATGCTTGTTTAGTTCAGTGTTTATATCTGAACCTGCCTCTGACTGGGATGCTGAAGCATTATTCGAATGAAGCAACAAGCTGGAAATAAAGTATCAACCGAGTAACTTTAGGATCAATAAGCTCCGTGACTGAGGCTGGACGTTATTATCTACATGGAAAATTAAAAGTAAAAAGACGAAGCAACTGGACATCTGTTTTGGAGCTGTAAACAAATGGAGCTACAGATTAAAGCAGAATTGAGACACAGCCTATATTTACTCTGCTTGTACTGTCTATTTACTTTTTTGTTTTATGTTCTATTTCCTATCTTTTCTTTGTAATTGAATTTGCATTTCTTAAGTTCTATTACCAACAAAAGTAAGTTAGTAAATTAGTAAGTAAACAAACAACCAACCAACAAATTAATAAAAAAAAAACTGGTATTCATAACATATTCTGTTAAGTAACTTTTTCTTGAAGAACCTAATTAAAAGTTGTATACTTTTGCTTACTGAATATTTCTGTAGTAAATTTGATACATTAAATGTTCCTTTCATCTTTCTGAATTCCTCCATCATGTATTTTCTCTGTCTTTCATATCTCTTGCATATTAAAATTACTTGTTCTTTTGTTCCTGTTACTCCACAATGATGACAAATTCAGATTTCATGTTTGTTTATTCTAAATAGTGTGCTGTTAAGTCCGGTATCTCACAATCTCAGACTTGTTAATAATCTCTCTTCGTTTCTGTTTCTCCTTGTTGCTCTCCTTTTTCCCACTCTCCTTTGGATTCTATCTTCCTTTGTTTTCTTCATTCCGACTGAATATTCGCTTCTCTCTGCCACTTTTCCTTTAGTTTTTGTTTGAACACACCTTTTGCTGGGTCCATTTGTTTACCTAAAACTTGACAATCTAGGGGTGGGCATATTGATCTAAGTATTGATGCTATTGATATCAAGATGAGTGTCGTTATCGGAGTGATACTAGCTTGATGATATAGATTCATGTGTTTACACTTTATTTTTACTACTGACCTTATTTTTCACAAATAAAATGAAAAATAAAGTTAGGAGTGCAGACACGAACTTGTTACATCATGTCTGTATGCTATGGAAGGTTTTTGTGTTTGTTTGAATGTAAAAGGGAATTATTTTATTATTTCTACACTATTACATTGTTTTATATTGTTGTAGTTAGCTAATACAAACCATTTTTATTTTCCAAAAAATTTTTGTCCTGTGTTTCATCATAATCGACTAACTAAAGGCAAAATCACCTAATTATTAAATGAACATGACAAGTACCTGAATTGACAATACTAACCCTGTATTTACTTGACATTGGATAGATGCCAAAATTCCTAGTTTTTCTTTCTCCAGAAAACTTTATTTTTTTTTAGCTCAACACGGGGGAGTGAAGAAAAAATTAAAAAGGGAAGAAGACCCATACACACTCAGATACACTGTTGATGCATGTCGTTTTATAATGCAATTCAAATGAGAAGAAGAAGAGGCAGAGGCCAGCACGTTGCTATTTCTCCCCTAACCAACCATAAATGTCTAAAAGCAACCATTGGGAGTGGGCACAGGCATCAGTGGCAAGAGTGACCTCACCTCCTGAATGCCATGAACCCACCCCCAAGTCCCTATATGTGAATGTCATGAGGATGTTACAAGTGAATGTCTAAGGTGTATAATAAAATCTGGGGTACAGGTGGCTATAGCAAATTATGAAGATGAAAAATTATTGCTTCTGTAACACACCTGCACCCCAAAAACCCTACATGAGTGGAGTTGAAACGTCCACAGGGAGTCAGCTTCCCCGCTGACTCCAATAAGCCCACTCAACTCTCTGAGACCCAACCAGGGAGGGGGGCCCCACTACCACCCTCCGGAAAGACAGCCAAGCCTAGGGAGCACCAGACCACAGATGGACAAAGCCCAGAGGACCGCCAGGGACCTGGACCAACAACCCACCCACCCCAGAGCCGTCCAGACCCCCAAGACCAGACCCCCAGCCAGCCTACAGCCCAAAGAAGCCACCAAACCCCAGCAAGCAAGATTCAGCTGAGAGTGCCCACCCAGCCGCCAATAGTGCAAGGAGGCATCGAGAGTGAGCCCCCACCCCAACAAAGGAGCCAACCAGCCGACCCAGCACAACCCCACCAACCGCTGCCAAACAGGACAACACGCCTGCCTGGGCCCAAGCCCCCCAGGCCCCGTCAGGGCCCTAGCCCAGGGGCGGCATGACCCTAGAGCCCCAAGCCCCCGAACACACCCCAGAGCAGTCAGGCCACCAGGTCAGCAACCCATGACCGCCGATGTAGACCACCTAATGACCCGCATGCAGTCACCAGAAGCCATCCCCCAGAATCACCAAGGCCCACCCTCGGGGTCGGAGCCACGGCCCCCCCGCCCAGAAACCCCCAGTGGTCGAGCCCCCGAGGGCCCCCCCTGGCGCCCCTAAACTCCAATACCCCCCCACATCAGCCCCAACACCCCACAAGGTCCGATCCAAGGATCCCCACCACCACTATGTAATTGAGCTGATCAAAGGAGCCCAGAGAGATTGATCTGATGTGGCGGCAGAAGCTGTCTCAAGACTAATATGATCTAACAAAAGATTTTTATACTGGTTAATACTAAGAGCATTTTTTTTTCCAATTCAAGAGTATGGTTTTGTTTGCGATACATAAGGCAGTGAAAATTGCGTGAGATGTGTTTTTCTCTAAAGTGTCATCATCTAAAAGAGCTGGCAACCTGAGGGGTAAACACTGAACTGTGTGAAAATGTGTTTAACATATGATTTCACAGCTCTTTACTTTTTCTATATACATATGTTCCTTATTAGCTTTTTGGATCTTAAGCAAACATGGAAACACATTCAGACGCATCCTTGTGTTGCTCCCAAGTGACACACAGCAAATTAAACCACCAGAGTTTACAGTATTCATGACTGATTAAGAGGCTTTGGCATTCTTTATTATTTGAAGCTGTTCTGAAAGGAATTAAAATGAAAGAAGTTAATTACTCTGAACAACATAGCATCTGTTTTCAGATGTTCGTACTTATTATTTGCAGTAAAAAGCACGAACAAGAATGATTAAGGTGAAACAAACAAATGAGACAAAGTCTATCACTTTCACAAAAATCTCTCATTAGTGGAAATAATTAGTCTCTTTTAGGGTTTTATCACCAGAGCTTGTCTCTTACATCGAATTACTAAGGAAAGCAACAAACTTGGAAGAAAAAAAAAAAGAAAACTAAGCTTTTGAAAACATGGTGTGAATCCTGACAAGTTGGATATCTATGAGGTGCCAAGTGAAAAATAAAATGTTTAAAAAAATCACTAACACATTTTCATTATTTAGCTCACTTTTTGAGTGTAAAATCCTAGTGAAATATGTGCCACTAATAATATTGTTATTTAGCTCACTGTTCCGTAACACTTTACAATAAGGTAAGGTAGGTTTGTGTACCTCATTTTAAAGTGTTACCCACTGTTCTTACATTTTAGTGAGCCCTATTTTGACAGGATTAGTTTTACCAAGGGACTATATGCTATTTGTAAGAATTGTTTGTGTTGTTAATCCTCCTGTGCAAATTGGCCATGTCAATAATTTGTGAGGTAAAAATTCCCCTAGAAATTTCCTACTATATTTTGCTTAACTCCAAGGTCAACACCTGTCATAATACTAATCCAAGGCGTTTAGGCATATCTGTGATTTGGACAGAAATGGGCAGGATTCGTTAGGCTGATTTTTTTCCTGGGGACATTTTTATTTACTTTTGGTGAAGAATAGAGGCTGCATTGGAGTGCATTGATAACATTGTGGGTCCCGGGCCAGCAATACCCTATCGACTCGTAAAGTATGACATCAAAAAGAAAAGGCTGAAAATGAGCAAAATCAGATGCAAATTGTGGCTCACATTATGCACTGCCCTGTACGCTGAAAATCATTTTCTTCTGTTTGTAGCCTTCTGTTATACAGCTGGCTAGAGCTAGCAGTAACACAGTGCTGAGCTGTGGCAGTACTGTATAAAGGAAACTAAATATTCTGTGCTAAAAAATTTATAAAATATATCTTATTATCTTTGCTGATTTAATACATCTAAGATTTTGACACTTCCTCCTCCTGGTTTAGTAGATTTGTAAGATGAGCTTTGATTATATGAAAAAAACCTGCCTGTGATTAGCTGGTGATGTGGTTCATTTACATACAACTTTTGGGTTGCAAGCGCAGAGACAGAGCCGCGAGCGAGCAGAAGGAAAGTTAAGAGGAGGGAGGGAGAGACGGAGAGAGCCGTGTGAGCGTATGTGTGATTTGAATGCACACAGTTCAAATTATTGTTTCTTCATATTGATATCTGTGTTGCTGCGCACTCAAGCTGATGGCACAAATAAAATGCCATACCCATGTGGGATATTTGTGTCAAAAGTGTAGAGTTGTGCACACGCAGGAGAGGGTCACACATGCGCAGGAGGAGAGTTGATGAGCACTCCTAGCAGCAGAGTTGAGAAGTTGTAACTTTGAGTTATAGTTATAATTAAAATTTACTCACACATTTAAGAAAAATATACACAAATAAATGATGAATTATGAGTCTCTAACTTTAATTATATTTGTGTAAATGTTATTTTACACATTTGTAACATTTTTTTCTGTGACTTCACATTCAGAAAATATTTGTGTCAATTTGTTTTGCAGGTGAAATTTTTAAATGCAAATACAAATCTTTTCTGCAGGTACACAAATCTAAATTTTACAGGTGAATTTTTTTCACAGGTACACAAGTCATATTTTTACAAGTTACAAATCTAAATTTCGCAGGTGGGTTTCGAGACATACTACTGTTAACATCATTTCCGGGAGATATCCGTGAATTTCAGCAAAATCTCAGATTTCGTTTATCCTGTGCAAATGTGCCACATAAAAAACAGATGTTAGGGAGTAATTTATGTATTAAATGCGGTCCCTATATAATGCTTATCCTGTGTAAATAGGGCTTTTTTGTACCGAATGTTAAATTTAAATGTTAAATAATATATTTAAATATTAAATTCTAAGTCTAAATATGGAAGTCTAAATGTAAAAGTAAAATCCTAAATGTTGTGGTTAAATGTTGAAGTTTACATTTCAGTGGAACACAGCCTTTGTCATTGGTGTGTGGCCCTTGTTAAGACGTTATCATCCTGAGACGATAGCGACTGCTAACGCTGCTAACTCTGCTAACGCTGCTAACTCTAATAATGTTGTTAACTTTGCTAATGCTGCTAACTCTAATAATTCTGTTAACTCTTAATGCTGCTAATGTTGCTAACTCTGCTAATGCTGTTAACGCTGCTAATGCTGTTAACGCTGCTAATGCTGTTAACTCTGCTAATGCTGTTAACTCTGCTAATGCTGTTAACGCTGCTAATGCTGTTAACACATCCGTGCTACAAGACATCAAACTTACAGCTGCGCCAGTGTCTGAGCTGCACTTCAAATCACCAAATCACAGGTACCATCCCTATTGTTTTTAAATAACTCACCATCTTCAGTTCAGTGTATTGATATTTTCTTACACCACAAATAGATTTCTGCCATCGGTATGTGGAGATGGAGTTAATATGAGCAAACGGACTGTTGTTGTGCTGAGATAACAGCTTTATATTTGGACGACAGGTGCATCGTTTGGGACAAACACACTGGCCCAGATGTCAAATTTACACAAATTAGTCAAAGGGAAAATTATGTCTACAAACACAACAACTCTCAGCAATCTGCTGAGAACTCTGTTGTGTTGGATGAGGCTCTGCTGCTGGTTTCCCACCTATAGAAACAGCAGAACATCTGTTTATGCTTTGTAACAATGGTAACTCCCTTGCGAATGCAGGGAAAAGTGCTTTCAGCTGTTCTGGTGCCCTGCTGGAAACCAACGCAAACCCAAATTTAATTGTCAGAATCTCAGCAGACGTCTGAGTTCATTCCCTGTGCCCTTAAAATAAAATTAAAAAAAATCACGTTTAAACAGCAATGTTTGTCATTTCTGCTTCAAGAACACCTGTTTCCTCTCAAGGCTGCATCTGAGAGAACCAAGTTCAGTTTTTTTTTTGGTTTCCAGGGAGATGAATTGAAGTGAGACAGATGGAAACATTCGGTGCTATCAGCTTTACTGTAACTGTGTGATTCTCTTCATCGTCTTACAGCCGCTGTGGTTATTTTGAGACTAACTTTTATTAGTGTTTTTGACAGAGGAGGCTGTTCCGTTATCATCCCAGATCTTGTCTGCAGGAATCCTAGAAAGTACAAATCTTCACCTAATTCTCACTTGAGATCAGTACGAGCTGATGAGCGAAGCAGATAAAACAGATTAGCTTCCTCTGTAAGAAGATAGATTGTGGCAGGGCTGAGTCATAAACGTTTTTACAAAGAACCAGCTTCTAAATAAGAGGATTGACCAGAGCAGAGAGCTTTCACTGTCGTCACTGTAAAATGACCAGCATTGTTCAGCACTTCCTTCACCCTGTTGGTCTGTTCTGTTCATGGTGTAAAATGAGGATGTTAAATGCCACTGATTATTCTCTCACTGACAACATCAAAGTATTCATTAAATACAAGTTGTGTGTTGAATAATTTTTTGATGACCACACACTGCAGTAAACTTCTTCTAGACTGTTTTTCACAGCCAAAGTGTCCTGAGGGACTTTAGATGGAGATTGTTCCTGCTTGAAAAAAATCTGTTTACATTTTCTGTACAATATTTCTGTATTTAATAAAACATATGGGATTTAAATGTGTCTGACATTTAACTGCAATGTAAAATTTGTTTTGTCATTTAAAGAAACATTATTAGCATGCTTTTAGTTACATCTCTAAATGCAATTGTTATGATGAGTTTTGACAAGGGTTGGGCAGTACCAGATTGTGAGCAATTAATCATCAGAAAAACTGTCACTAATTAATATTTGTCACAGCGTGATGATGATGTATTTTTATGTGACGCATTTTTAAGTGCATGTTTGTGGTGCAATATAGGAATGCAGCGCTGATGCTAACACAGAGCTAACACTAATACTACAAACTTGTTTAATCACCTGAAACAATGCCACCGGAGTACAAGGAAAGCCAGAAAATACGGACTAAGGCCATAATGTCTACAGCAAACTCCCGTGCAGCGAATGATAGAAACAAAACTACTTAGTCAAGAATCCACCGTGCTCAACCTTATAACAATGTCCTTTTAAGCTTTGACATAATTATGTGGATATATTATATACAGTATGCTTTATAGCATATTTCACACAAAAAAAGTCAATCTATGTTCATCTATGGTCACAAGCTTTGGGTAATGAGCAAAAGGACGAGATTGAGGATACAAGTGGCCAAAATGAGTTTCCTCCATAGGATGTCTGGGCTCTCCCTTAGAGATAGGGTGAGATGCTCAGTCATCTGGGAGGGACTCAGAGTAAAGCTGCTGCTCCTCCACGTCGAGAGGAGCCAGTTGAGGTGGCTCGGGCATCTGATTAGGATGCCTCCTGGATGCCTCCCTGGAGAGGTGTTCCAGGCACATCCCACTGGGAGGAGACCCAGAAGGAAGACCCAAGACACGCTGGAGGAACTGTTTCTCGCTTGGGATTCCCCCAGAGGAGATGGCCAAAGTGGCTGGGGAGAAGGAAGTCTGGGTTGCTCTGCTTAGGTTGCCGATCCTGAATAAGCAGAAGAAAACGGATGGATGGACAATTAAATGTTTTGAATTGTTGACATGATACTATCACATTTGTTGTAGATTGGACCCAGAAGCAGACACAAAAGCTCAAAAAGCTTGGCGTAGAAGAAACTGATTTACTAACAAAGTTAGGAGCTGATGGGGCAGCAAAACGGTAATTACAATTAACTCTCAGGAGGAACATGAAGAGACAAGCTGATTAGCTGGACACAGCACAATGAACCAACTGGGGAAGAAAGACAGGACCCAGAATACAAAGGAGAATAAATGAGTGGACAATTGGAAACTCCTCGGGAGAGACATGAGCAGGCAGGTGATTGTGGGCGGGGTGGGAGCAGAGACAAACAGGAAAACTAAACTGAATAACAGGAATCACAAGAAACAGTTCCTACAGAATGTTCAACTGACAGATGATGTTGTCCATTAACACAGGGGTTGTTTACACTTTTCAAAACATAGCAAGAAAACTCTTTTTAAAACATACTTCCAAATAAGTTATACTGTACATTGAAACAAAGATATTTGTTTCTTTATTTCACTCGCTGTGTTACTCAGGGTGCGCAACCAAGATTCCATAAATTTTACATTAGTTTTCTCAAAATTTTGTCTTCAAACTGCAACTGAAGGGTGTTTTTTTCTTGTCACATCTCCTACATGAAACATTGTAGAAACATAAAAATCTATGTGTGATCAAGGGTCAAGAAATTTGAGGTTTTGATCAGCAACATTTTTGTTTAAGGGTTACTTTTTAGTCTGTTTCTGTCTGCCTCTCTTAAGAGTGCTATCAAGGAGTGACAGACACATATATGGTTACAATAGTGATCACACTGGTAACAGTTTAAACATTGCTTTTGATCATGCTTCTCTTTACACTTCTTATAGATCGTACGTCAAAATGTGGACCTATTTTTTGTCCCAGCCTGGATGAATAAAACAACTAGGGATGCACTCATATATAAATTTCAGCTGATATTGATGTTCGATAATATTATTGCTGTTATGGCCAATAACTGATATTTACCGATATTACACAAACATACAAATATATACAAATATATACATATATGCACAAACACACTTGTGTCTGTTTTCAATACCATTCAAGACTGCTGACATGGCTCCCTGCTTCAGTTATTCCTGCAGTGCAGCATCATTATCACAATCATGATCAAACAGATGCTGCTCAACCAACCATTTCCCCTCCCAAAACACAAACACAAAGCTAAAGAGTAGGAAATCACTATTGGACGTTAATATCGGCCCAGTTTTACTTGTCAGACCAATATTGATATTCTAAAAAATGACTAACATTGGCCGATACCGATGTTAATGCCGATTTATTGTGCATCCCTGAAAAAAACTGTTTTTGGAATATTGGGCAGTGGCCATTTATGGTACCTTGAAACCCTTAACATTTTCTATAACAATGCTAACATAAGGTTATCCACAGAGATCCAGTCTATCCTTAGGAATACCTCCTAATATGCAGTATTTAGAAGAATCCTGTATATCAAGCAGGAGTGGGCAATCCTGGTCCTGGAGCAGCCCTCCAGGACCAGGATTGCCCACTCCTGCTCTAGATCATAGAAAATCCTCAAAGTATTCTGATTATAATTGTTCAAATCCTTGACCTAAAACTTCATCAACAGCTGGGCCTTCTTGCAATAGCAGCTTGCAGGCTAAGAAATTAACTGAACACAGCCATTAGTCACATCACACCTGCTTAAGTTTCCCCATTTAGTGTCAGAAAGCTTTAAAAACCACTGTGTGGAACAGTTCTAACATCATATCACTGATATATATGATTAGTGTGAACAAATGTGGAGAATTTCCAAATATTCCACCATCTGGGAGCTTTTTTAGCTACCTTTAGGCTCAGTGGTGGATGTTATGAGAGTCAGTACTGATCCAATACCGGCTGAACTGTGTATCACTGGTTGAATGAAGGTTAATTTTAAAAGCTGATAAAACACTAAACTGTCAACAAATTACAGCTGCTAGTTGCAAAAATCCATTTTAGCTTTTTCTTTTTTTTGTCTCCTCTGTCCATGTTAAATTTAAAGTCAGCTCAGACACAATTTGTCAACACATTTCAGACAACAAACTAAAATGCAAAACAGCTTATCTAAAATCTTGTTCCTTTGCCTACAGATTATGCATCATCGTATGCAAATATCTTTGTTTTTGTATTTTGGAATCTGCATATTTCAGGGTTGAAAGACAGATCTTACTGGACGTGAATTCTGGACCAGAAACATAAACACAAGAAGGGATCATGTTGAATGTTAATGATGCCACAATCATTACTCATTCTGGAACAATTTAGCTTACTGTAACATGAACAGGTCTGCAATGAAAACAAATTCAAATCAGTCCAGCAGAACCAAAAGTAGTATCTTTATTATTCTGTGCACTCATTATATTTCCACAATATCACAACACAAACAAAGATTTGAGTTGTAGCAGCCGATGTAGCCTCAAGACATCATTTAAGAAAAAATGAGCAGCTTCTGCAGAGCTCCCTCAGGAACCACAAAAACCATAAACTGACTCTGATGTATAAAATCAATACACTTTTCTTTTAAACCACAATAAAGTCAGTGGGATTACATTGACTATCTGGTGAGACATCTACATAGCTTTGTTTGTGTGTTTTATGGTTTTGTAACATTATTACTTTAGGTTTGAGGGGTTAAATTTAATGTCATTATAAAGGATAAAATGCTATGTTAACTTTGTTAAAATCCATCAGGTTTTGCTTTGTTTTTATTTAAAGGTTGTTTGGGTTCATTGCAGTGAAGAATTTAAATGAATGAAAAAACTAATTTTTTTCTCTCAATTATTTAAAATACTGTTTAGTGGGGGTTGAGGATATATATTATTATCCATCCATTATCTATACCCACTTCTTCCTTTCAGGGTCACGGGGTCACTGGTGCCCATATCCAGAGGTCACAGTGCGAGGGGCAGGGTACACCCTGGACAGGTCGCAAGTCCATCACAGGGCCAGACATAGAGACACAGAGTGCCTGGAGAAAACCCACACATGCACGGAGAGAACATGCATACTCTCATGCATACAGGATTTGATCTGGCGACCATCCTGCTGAGAGGCATCAGCTCTACCAACTCAGCCACCAAAACCCCTTAAAAAAATATTTTATTCTTAATTATGCCTTGTGTTGCTGATTAAACAAACACAAAATGTATGTTTTCTTTGCTATGATGAATCAAAATATAGCAGCAAGGGTGTTGCTCCAGTTAAAGTCATACTGGGACTCAGCACTGAGTAACAAGTCCCAAAACAGCCTGACTTCTATAAGAATTTTTGAAGTGCTCCAGTTTGTACCCTGTAGTTATCCTGTAATTACTATGCAAGTATCATAATTACCCTGTAAGTACCCCAAACCTGTATTTATTAAGTATCTACTCTCATAACTGCATGTAATTACCTTGTAATTTTCCTTTAAAGGTTAATTTAAAGGAAAATTAACCTTTAATTAACCTTTAAGTATTTGATAATACCTAGCCTGAATAAATATTAATTGTTATTGGCTAAATATCACAATTAATCATAATTAAATTTTTGCCAACCCTAATAAGTACCCTGCAAGTATCTTATTTCCAGGTAAATACCCTGTATATACCCCAGCAAGTACCCTGTAGTTATGGATCCTGTATGGACTACAGTTAGTCCAGCACATAATGACCTGATGAAAGATGGCAGGCAGGCAAAATGGGCATGAAACACCATAACTGAGTGAGTGCAAAGTGTACAGGAACAACTGTGCTGAGAATAAACTGAAGGTACCACAGGAGAATGACAGGGCTAAGATACTGTTGGACATCAAGACTGAAAAACAGGTGATACTTAACCAATCAGACATTGTGTTGGTTGATAAGGCAGTGGTGATAGATGCAGCAATCCAAAGCAACTGTAACATCAGTGAGATTGGGTATGGGAACTCAAGAAACACCAAGGGCAGAAGAAGAAGAAATTGAGAAGAGTCAAGGCCTCAGCGGTGCCAGTGGACTTTGGAGCACTCGGTGCTGTGATCCCCATACTGGAAAAGTGGACTCAACAGATCCCATTAGGAATCTCAGAGATCTCTGTCCAGAAGCACACAGTCCTAGGAACAGCTAAGATACTGTGCAAAACCCTAAAACTCCCAGGCCTCTAGAGGACCTGAGTTTAAAATGAATTTCAAAATTGGGATCAGACCAACCCAGGTCCATGAAGTGAACCAAATTTACCAATTTAGGTAACCTAAATGCAGCCTTCAAGTACCGTGTATATACCCCTGTAAGTACCCAATAGTAAGTGCGGCTCCACTCGGTTCTCTTTGGAACGGCTCTACTCTGGTGTCGGTGGTTTTCCACGGTAACTAGTGTCCCCACTCTATGGGCGGTAACGTCTTTTAAAAGTGGGTGGCATAATTAAAACAGAGGCACTGAAGCTGCTGTTTATTGTTGCTCAATCTGTGCTACAACTGTTGACATAAAAAGTCTGATATTTAGTCTTTAGTCTTTCAGTCTACAGCAGACCGTTGCATGTAAATGCAGTAAAACAAAACCAAAATGATTTTCTTATAAATGAACTTACAGTTACTGCACACTTTATGCCTAAGAGTGTGAGTAAATATGTTGATTTTTTCCTTATGGATTTAACTCAAAGGAAAACAGAAAAACAAACAGCAATGCCGATAGTCTCTTTATTGCACAAAATAAAAGTCAGACAATATATAACTACATAAAAAAAATCACCTAAAAAACTACTTTAAAATCCAAATGTAACGGGAGAAGCTCTTCTGTAGCCCCTGGCTTCTTCGACCCAGTTAGCGAGGCAGCTGGTACGGATCAATGTTGGAAAAGATGGAGAAGCGGTCCGGGAGCTCAGCTGGTCACTTGTCGAATGTGACTCTGAACAAAAAAATAATGATTAGCCTTGAATACTGTCAACATTAATTACTAAATACAATAAATGTAAAACTGGGGGGGGGGGGGGGGGGGGTTAAAAAATA
>JARVJO010000173.1:3232625-3247335 GCA_031762555.1 Cynodonichthys magdalenae | reverse complement strand
GCCGTTTCCATTCAGCTTTTCTGATGCGAAATTTCAAAATGCGAATTAAGAAACGTTGATGGAAACACGGCTATTGTGTAACCATTTTTCTTCTTTCATGTATATCATGCAGTCATAATGTCTTTGAGTAAAGGTCAGTATCTTTATGCAAAGTTTTTTGCTGACAAGTCAACCTTTGTTATAGAGTTTATTTAATATAATTTCAATATGATGGCAGACTAACATCCACTGTGTTAAATATTGTGAGAACTTCCATATGTGTTACACAAAGACAACATGTGACCCAACACATCAAACCGAGGATTAAGTTAAATTTGGTCAAAATGGCCCTGAAACATTCATGAGATATGCCTTGATTTGTCTTCCTATTCAGGATAGCTCATTGATATTTTAACTGAATCCCACTTTTAAGTTATTCTAATGAGGAATGTTTGATGTCAGTTTGGAAGGGAAACCTCAAACAATGTTGGATATTAAAATTTAAGTAAAAATTCTTAGCTTGCAGGGAAAATGACAACAATTTAAGGCTTTTCTGTTCAAAATCATGTTTTTTTGTAGCACAAAAGGGTTCCAAAAGGGTTTTTAAGATTATATTTCAGATATTTCTTTTAAACGACCCAATGGAAAAGGTATTAATTAATTACACGTATTTTGACAAAATGCAGTTTTACATTTTAATCAATGCACTACAGCTGCCTGTTTCTCCACATCCCACTTTGTGACTTAATTCTCAGTTCGATGTAATTGATATGCATATATTTATATAAAGACACAGTGTTTCATCATACAGAATATCAAAACCAAAAATACAGAGACAACATAATGGCTTCCCTAATTCTTAATGCACCTTTCAGCTTAGACTAAATAAATAAAACATGACTGCCTCTGCTAATTGTCAAATTTCTGTCCTTTTTTTCTTAAAAGAAAAAGATGAAGAACAAGAGAACAGAAAGACAAACAGAAATAGTTATCATAAGACACCCTCAACTTACTCATCTCCCCTGTTGGTCCCTGTCAGCGTTTGTAGTAAAGTCTGTGATCTCCAGGCCTAAATGTGTGGTAAAATCAAAAGGTAGATTTATCCAAAAAATAATTTGTAAACATCTTTGGATTTCTTGCCCTGACATGAGTTTTTCAAGGCTTTTGCCCACTAATAAACAACAATCAATCAAACATGATCTTTTTGATTACCATGTATTTCTGATGCCTTTTCAGTAAACTTAAAGCTGCAAAACTGCACCTAAAAGCAAAAATTTGCTAAATATGAGCTAAAATATCTAATCAGTGGCTAATTGATACAATTAGCAAAATATAGCTTAATTGCAGCTAAAACTTAAAATTAGAAAAACAGTAGCTAAAATCAGAAAGTAAATTACATTTGCGTTATGTAATTAGGTAAGAATTTTGTGTAAAGCACACAATTCTCTATTGATTGTCTCAATCAACAATATGCAGATAGTTTAATTTATTAAACTTCTTTGTTTATCAGATCTGAACAACTGAGAGCTTGAATTCATTTAAATACAGATCATTTTCCATCATAAGTCATTGATAAAGACCAAAATTGATTTTTAAGATTGTGTAAAAATCACAAACAGTTAACACAAAAAAACAGTAGTCAAAAGGAGCATAAAAAGAAAAATAGAAAAAACAAGTATGATAAAGTTGATTTCAGGTAAAGTTTATGAGAGAATCGACGCGTTCCTAATGTATTATGGGAGGAAATTTGTAAATAAAAAGAAATAATTCAAAAATTACAAATGCTACAAAAACTAAGTCATAGTGAAAATTTATTTCCCAAGAAGGTCATTTTGATTTATGAAAGGTTAAATAAACGTAAAGAAATAGTTTGATTGCGAAGAATGTAAGGAAGAATTTATTTACAGGAAAACAATTGTTTGATTGAAGAGTGGGCATTTATACTACAGTCAATGACGCTGATGAAAAGGTGAAACTGTTTGCATGAACCGCCAGGAAATTTTGGAGACTGGTGTTGTTTTAAGACAGCAGTCAACTTTGGTTTTGGCCTCACAAAGACGACTCATTACCTCATCAGTCTGGTCAGACCCAAACTACAGTCAGTCAGAGCTAAATAGGACAAGTATGACGTTAATTTTTAAGTTGTTGTTCAGTTGCTGTGTGAAAACCAATAGGTTTTGTGTTAAACCTAATGTTTTGTAGTTTATTTTTAATGATCAAAGTGAGCAAATGTTGCATTAAAAATATAATTAGATAGTAAAGCAATTAAATACTGCTAAATCTAACAGAATCACTTTGTCTAAAGTTTACTATTCCTTTAACTGATTAGGATTGTCTCAAGGTGTTAATTTGTTTCATGATCTTTTGTGCAACTTATAGATGTTTTGAGTCCATTGCCATTTTAAAACTATTTGCAAAATATGTACTTGCTTAGAAAAAAGTTGTGTTTTTGTTTTGCCTTTTTATCTTAATAGTTTTGCACTTTTAACTGTTAAACCGAGAAAGACAAAATTCTACTGGGCCCAACATCATCTTAATCAAAAGGCAGAGACAATCTGAATCTAAATATATCAGTTGAAGACATAATAACTTCTTACTAAAGTTGATAAAACCCACAAAACATTGACTTTAGTTATGGATATTTGCTTTATAAATAAATTTGATGATAATGATGAAACACTTCAATCTAATTTTTAGGGATGTGAAACAGTTGTAAAGTTTTTGGATAGCAACTTGCACAAGTTGTAAAAAAGGCTGAACTCACTATTTTTCCTTTTATACCAGTAATTATTTTCCTAACAAAAGACGAGAGAGGGAAAAAAATTTGTTTCCCACCACTGCAACAGAAACGGTTTTGAAATATGGTGGAAATATTGGTACATGTAAAAGCTGGGAACACCTGGCCCAACTCAAAATCCACCTTACATAAATTATACGACGATGGGCTTTCAGAGAGCCACCTCCAACTGGGAAATCACGGAAGCTGAAACCGTGGAGAAGCACACCGGCAATTACTGTCTGACTAAACAAACCTCACATCAACACACAAAAAAAGCTGAACGTTAAAACACATCCTCGTCTCGTTCTAACCTCATCTTTCAGCCGAAGGCAACTGCTGTTTTCACACCTCGAAGCCTGCTGATTGGGATGATTGATTTGTGCAAGAAACATGTGGGAATCAAGTCTGGCAGCTCAGGAAAAAAAAGCAGTCTATTATCACAGCAAACATCTGCAATAACAAATGTCTGAGAAATTGCAGTTAAAATTTAGAGCACAGGTGGAAAGCAGCAGTGGAAACAAGGTGTCTGTAAATGCTGTAAAGACCACAGAGAGTTGTGTCGTCTGATCTGCAGCCGTGTGTTTTGGACACTTGGGTGATGAGTAGAGCTGAGCTGTCAACTGATCATCACCTGGTGGTGAATTGAATCAGATAGCAGTGGAAAATGCAAATCAGACTCGGTAGACCCAAAAAGTGTAAAAGGGGTTTGTTGGGAACGCCTGGCAGAAAAATGTGTCTGAAGGATCTTCAACTTACACCTCTAACATAGATTCAACCCTATCCCAGCAGAGGTGGAAGACATTACGTCTGAGTGGGCCATGTTTGACGCCTCCATTGGCGAAACCCTGAGCTGTGGTCACAAGGTTGTTAGTGCCTCTCATGGCTGCCATTCTCAAACACAGTGGTTGACACCCCAGGTGAGGGAGTCCTATCAGGTCTTGATAGCCAGTATGATGCCATCTGTAGGTCAAGTCAGCTGTAGCCCTGGTTGTTTCTGAGGTAAAGGCTCAAGTGTGGAATGAGTTTGATGAGGTTATGGATAGAGACTGTTGAGCGGCTCCCAGAAAATTTCAGCAAAATGCCAATGACTGCAGATGAAGCAGAGCATTGCCAACACAATGTGTAGTGGAGGTGTGGTGCTGTTGAGTAATGTTGTTAGACAATAAAAGGAATGCTTCCAAGTGCTTCTCAAACTCACCATCATGACTCCCACTGAGGAAACTGAGTCTGTCAAGGTTCTGGATGTTGCTGGGCTCTCTTGGTTTATATCTCTTTGAAACATTGTGTGAATATCAAAATCAGTGTCACAAGGTGATGGTTCTCCTTTTCAAGAAGGAGTGTGTGCTTCAATTACAGGGGAATCACACTACTAAGCCTCAGTGGTACGGTCTTTTCAAGAGTGCTGCAGATGAGAGTCTGGTTGATAGTCCAACCTTGGATTCAGGAGGAACAATGTGAGTTCCATCTCAGCTATGGAACATTGGACCATCTCTATTTCCATGCTAGAGTTTTTGAGGTGGCATGGGAGATTGCCCAACCAGTCTACATGTGTTTGTGAACTTGAAGAAGGTAGTCAACTGTATTCCCCTGGGTACCCAGTGGAGGGTGCACTGTGAGGATCTATTGTTAAAGGTCATTCAGTCCCAATACAAATGGTGCAAGAGTTTGGTTCACCTTGCCAACCATGAGTCGAACCTCATCAGTCAGGTTCTGCCAAGACTGCCCATTGTTCATCACTCAGCTTATACTGTAGACAGAGTTTCTCAGAGCAGCCAGGGGGCAGAAGGGTCTGGTTTGGTGATCTCAGGATTCTGTCTCTGGTGTTTGTAGATGATCTGGTCCTGTTGACATCACAGTGCCATCATTTCCAGAGCTCGTCGGGGCGGTTCTCAGCTGAGTGTGAAGCATCTGGGATGAGGAGTAGCACCTTCAAATCTGAAGCCATGGTCCTCAGTTGGAAAATGTTGGGCTGCCCTCTCTAGGTTGGGAGTGAGTTGCTGCCTTAAGTGGAGGACTTCAATTATCTCAGGGTTTTGTTCACAAGTGAGGGATAATTGAGACATGTGATCAACAGATGGATTGCTTTGGCTGCCACAGTACTGCATATTCTGAACTGTTTCATTGTCCTGAAGAGGGAGCTGAGCTGCAAGGCAAAGCTCCGTGGTTAACAGCTGATCCACATTCCTACCCTCATCGATGGATGGATGGATGGATGGATGGATGGATGGATGGATGGATGGATTGATTGATTGATTGATTGATTGATTGATTGATTGATTGATTGATTGATTGATTGATTGATTGATGGATCAAATAAATCAACATCAGACAGGTGGGATCTACACCCACCAGCATAAACTGGAGTCTCTTTTACTCACAAATGTTGTCATTCAAAACAGGTTTGACACCCTCAGAGATACAGATCTGCACTGAAGAGGACCAGCAGCAGGAATCCTTGATGACCACCCACAAGAGTAAATCTACTAGAGGTGGAGGTTGATCTCATGGTTGTTGGGCATTTGAACTTTCCATTCTTGAGCACCCACTTGTTTACTTCTTAGTGGTTTGTGGTGAAGCGTGAAACAGCTGCAGTAAGAGTGGAAAGGGAAAGGGAAAAAGGAAGTTCTGTAATCGCAAAAGACACGGGCCCTCAAGGCAGTTATATTAAATACATTTATTTTTAATATGTTGTGCTTTTTACATTTTCTCCAGAAAGTGTGTACTTGTTTATGAAGCTCATCTGTTGCAAAACACAGGGAAGTTGACCTTTGCTTACAGAGGGAAAAAGCAAAACCAGACAGAAAGTCATGGGATCTGTGGCTAAAATTAATTTAAGTAACTTACACAATCTAAAGAAAGTGTAAAATTTGCTCTTATAGGACTAAAGTTTGTCAAATTGATTTTGATTATTTATATTTTGTTTTGGTCTCTAATCTTTAATGAACTGATTATTTTTTCATCATTAGGTTTGATAACATCCTTATTTTTTCATGAATAAAAGTACTTCACAGTGCAATTTTACAACAAAAAAGGTATTTGTAAGACAGTCAAAATAAAGCAAAGTCACTATGGAAATATTTGTTTTCCTTTGTACTTACAACTGCATTAACAATACAGTGCTAAAAGCTAATAATTTTTATTAAAACAAAAATGAAAACTGCATTTTAAGTAAAAAACACATGAATACTGACTGAATGGCTGCTGAAATACTACTCTCCTGCTCTCTTTAGTCTCTCTTCTCTACATGTTTATTGTAACTATTTCTATCAATAACACAAACTGCTGGCTTCTTCTTATGATTGTTCTTTTTCATGTACAGTGTCCTGAGACAACGTATGTTGTGATTTGGCGCTATATAAATAAACTGAATTGAATTGAAATTTGCTGCAAAAAGAGTTGTTGAAGTTAAAACAAACAGAACAGTAGCTGAAAGTAGCTAAACAGATGCTTAGTTTAAAATCACCAAAACAAAAGCTAAAAATGTGCAAAACGGGGGGCAAATTTAACAAAACCCTATAGCTGAAAGTGGTTTAACCCCATGCTAAAGCTAAAATCAGCAGTGAAAATTAAAAACAAAAGCGAAAAAAAGGTGAAACAATAGTTATAAGCTAAAAGTAGTAAAATGATAGGAAGGCTGAATGTGGCTGAATAGTAGCTAAAATCTAAAAGTTACATGAGAAGTCAAATGTTTTTGAAGAATTTGAAGCCGTCTCAGTAATTTATAACATATCGTTAAAAGTTTATAATTTTTTTTAAAGTAGCCGTACATGAATGGTTAAAATAGCACAAAATGTGTAGAAGTGCTTTAATTGCAAAGAATGTATTGAAGAAACTATAAACAGCAAAATAATTATGAAAATGCTGACTCAGCGTTTACACAATAATTGACTTGTATCATTTTAACAGGATTCAATCAGTAACTTGAGGGTATTTTTGAAATTTAAGAGAAAATACCCCTCAGAACATTATTGATTTATTTTAAAACCAAGTAACTGGTTTATCTTTTCTGACTCAGATATTTGAATAATAATGTAATAACCACTTCAGGGCTACTCTGATTCAGTTCGGGTTGGGCTTATTTAAAATTCTTTTATTTTCATTTATTTATCATCGCTGCTTGAACATCACCAGACAAACTTGAGTCTAAATCCCCCCGAGGCACTGAGGTACCTCTGCCTTGTCTCATAGCCATTTAATACATTTGATAAGCTCATCACGTACTGCATGTAATTTGTTGTTTGAACCTTCAAAAGCAACAAACAGAAGGCTGCAGTTTAATAAATACAACTGAGTAAAAAATGTGATGTAATAGGAGAGAAATGCAAAGTGGTTTCAAATTAAAATTCTTCAGCAATGCAAAAACACATCGTTTTACTGATTTTTCTGCTCCTGTGGCTTCATAAGGTAAACGTCATACGCCATTTAGATTTTTTAAACTTAGTTTTTACCTTTTGTGTAACAACAGGATGAGCAGAAACAGTCATAAAGTCAGAACACAGCAAGATGCAGTGAGATTGTTAACTTTATATAGCAGGTATGGAACTCCAGTGGTGACAATAATAAAATCAATGGCATTTTGTTCTCCTGTTCTTGTGATACCACATGTTGACAACATATTGCTACAAGGTCGTTTGTTTAATGAGTTCTAACACTACAAAGGTTTAATTTACACTTTCATAAACATAAACACTTATTAACATATAATCAGCTGGACTAAATGTGTCTACAGTTTTCACTAGTTCGGTTGGTGGCAGTGATGCACGGGTTTGTCTACAGTTGGTCGTGGTGGCCATCTTGAATTTGATTGACTCCAAAAGGTAATCAGATGCAGATGTGTAATTACCTAAAGGTTTTATTGAAATGAGTCCTATTTTTCATGAGATAGTTTACTAATAGACATACTGAGTTGAGTCCAAAAGGTTATTAACAACATTTTAAACAAGGATCTTGCACAATCTGTTAGCACTCAGAATATGTTGGGGATCCTGCTACTACCACACCAAGTTTTTATACAATATATGTAACACAGACTTTGGGTTGTGGTAGCTTGTTTGTCAGCAGTCTCATCCTCCGTGGGCTGCAGGTTCAAGCCCAAGTTCTGTCAGGAGGGGGATCCGGCTGCAGGCTAAAAGTAGCAGAATGATAGCTAAAAGTAGCACAAGAAAACAAAACTATGATGTATGATGAAGTAAATTTGAATGTGACAATGTTTTTAAAGAAATTACCCGTTTAATGAGCATGTGTGAAATCAGGCACCCTGTGTCCAAATATGATCATACTTTTTTACACAAATGTATTTATAAATGAGTTTTATTAGTATTTTATATTGTGATAGTGCCTCAGTTTGCAGTGTTGCTGGATGTCAGAATGACTGCAGAACACAACTGAAATATACAATGATTCTGTTTATACTAAGTGTATTTCAACAAACCAGTCGTAAACATGAATATATTGACTCTGGCACTGAATTGAATAGATCTCAATATATGGGGAAATATTTTAAATAAAGTTAAATATTTGAAAATGCAAAAATTAATAAAGCAGCAAGAACATTGCAGGATCATCTCTTTGTTTTGTTTGTTTTTTTGTTTTGTTTTAATATGTAATTTATTGTTTTATTTTTAGGATACCAAAAAACAAATCCCACGTGTAATATTTTATTAAACCTACTAATAGAGTCTACATTTCAGCAGTGGCAAGTTTATCGACCTGGTTCGCTTTTCTATTGGCTACAAACGACTGACGCAGGCGTGTGTGTCAACCAATAAATTAAAGCGACTCTGCCTTTCGGGGTGTTTTCAGAGCGAGCGAGTGAGGTTGAAAAGGTGGGTTTCGCGCTGCATCCTGGGTACATAGCTCCACTGTGTGATGCAGTGAGCCTGTTGTGTTGACTGGAAACCAGCGGAAAGTAAAACAGGGGGAGGGTCTGCCGCTCTCACGGCGAGTTACAATGCGTCCTTCACCGTGTTGAGTCGCCTCGCGCAACCATGAGCCAACTTCGCCGGCCGCCTCGACACGGAACGAGCCGCTCTTGAGGTCCGAAAACGAGTTTTATTGTTGTGTTTTTTGGCGGCTGGTGGGGAGGAAAGAAAATGAAGCAGCCGAGCGCCCTGCTCTGTGTCGTGGGCTTGACTGGGAAATGGTAGCGCGCTGTGGGAACCGCACTGGGCAGGATCATGGTCGAGAGGAGCAGCAAATTCTTGTTGATCGTCGTCGGATCCGTCTGTTTTATGCTGATTCTCTATCAGTACGTGGCCCCGGGGGTGATCAGTTTTGGCTCCCCGCACGGTTATTTCGCGGATGAGGACGAAGGGGACATTTTCCCCACTCCGGACCCCCACTACGTTAAGAAATACTACTTCCCCGTCAGGGACCTGGAGAGGACGATCGATTTCCAGATCAAGGGGGAGGACGTGATCGTGTTTTTGCACATCCAGAAGACTGGGGGGACTACCTTCGGTCGGCACTTGGTCCAGAATGTCCGTCTGGAGGTTCCGTGCGACTGCAGACCGGGCCAGAAGAAGTGTACCTGCTACCGGCCGAACCGCAAGGAGACCTGGCTCTTCTCCCGGTTCTCCACCGGCTGGAGCTGCGGCTTGCACGCCGACTGGACCGAGCTCACCAACTGTGTGCCGGGGGTCCTCAACAAGAAGGAGAACAAGCAGAAAACTCTGAGGTAAGAAGACAAAAAACAAAGAAAAGTGTAATAAATTGAACGTGAGACGTGTGGATTCAATGTAACCCAAAATACACAGGACTAATTACACGATGAACATGTCAGAGTTTTCATTTATGACTTATTTATGATTTACTAACTTTTATCATTAGACAAAACAGGCAGATTTAGTTTTTTTTATTTATTATTTTTTAATTAATACATTTTCTACATATATTTGCAACAAAATATAGTTGTGACACCATCTGCCCTCAGTGTTATAGTGCTCTAACAGAGTACTACAGTCACATTATAACCCATAGTTGTGATTAATGGAGGCAATCCAGTCTCTTTAAACTAAAGCAAAGGCTTTTTTGCTTAAACAAGCGGGGAAGTGTTTTATCGAGAAAAGAAGAATGTCAGGAATTGAGAAGAATGGTGGGAATTGTGTGCATTCTCCTGAAATAGTGAGATAATTATGGATGCTGATTGACATTTCCACGCTGCTCTCAGCAGTGCCTCTGACATGTGTTGATAGATGCCAATAGCAGGGTCTCCACCCCCCCTATGTTTGAATCACACTTATTCATATCAGATGTGTGTGTGTAATACACACAGGCAGCAGTAATGATCCCTTGTTTTGACTGTGAGATCCACCACGAATGATGAAGATTCTTATTAAAGCGGAACCCCTTCTCCTCACCCCCTCCGTGCCTCCCCATTGTTGTTGCAGTCCACTCTCAGACATATTGACGACTGTATCAACTTCCATGCCACTGCGTCCCTGTGGTTGAAGGGGTGCGTCCTTTGGATGGGGTTCTGTGGCTTTGTGTTGTCTGATCTTGGTCAATGTTTTTATTTTTGCTGTATTAATGATCAGTAAAGGTAAAAAGTGGGAGGGTGAAAGAAATGTGGGGAATTTTCCCGTCTGGCAGCCAGGCTCAGTGGGGATGTGCAGTCCGGCTGCTCCGCTTCCCATTGTGGCTCAAACTGGGGGATCAGTGCTACAGGCTGGGCTGGGCGGGTAGGAGGGGAGGGGGAAGGAGGACCCTGTGGGGGTTTGGCTCCACTCTAATCTGGGTGATTATTACCACTGGGACACACACACACACAATCGCTGGTATTTGCTACTCTGGCGTCAATCCTGACTCCTGTGGTCTCCCCCCAGTCCAAGTTGATAATATTCTTGTATGACGAGCTAAGATATCGCAGCGGATGCAGGATAAGCAGCCTTTCATCCTTTCCTGAGCATCGCTTCTAATTCTGAACTTGTTTCTTTTTTATTATTATTTTACTCTGATTGTGTTCACCTGAAGAGGTCAGAGGAACAGACAGAAAGGCTGAGCTGAACAGAGGTCTGCATGCATGAGCTCAGCACAGTGACAATCTCTCCCCTCAGGTTTAATCGACTATCCGATTCATTCTGACAGGAGAAACAAGGAGCTATAAGCCTAATAACACCCTGTAGACAAACAATGCCGCTCCATATCACATGCAACACAACAATGGAAAGTGGAAGCGCATTCTCTCTGGCTTTCTCTCGCTGTCACATCAATGGTTGTTTCTCGGTCTCTTTTTCTTGCTGCGCTCGTTTCAGTTCCTGGCCTGTTGTCGTGTGAATGTAAGGGAGCGTTTGTCTTCAGGGCAGTGGTTCAGTGTGAGGAAGGGGGCAGTGAAAGTGTGAAAAAGATTAACAGTGTTCCCAAACCGGGCGGTAATGGATTTTGCGGCGCAGCGTTGTACGCGTAGCTTTCAGAGATCAGCTGTGGGATATACACCCCCGCACACACCTACATATACAGTATGTCTGCTCACTTTTTGGAGGAAGTGGTTTGGAGTAGAATCTGTGCTTACGAGAAACAGAAAGCACTCATCCAGAAATGTTTGACCACGCAGCGGCAGGCCTTGTGCTGAGATTCATCATCTCACTCTGCAGCTGTGTTCTCATCCAGCTGTCAAGTGGATTTTACACAAACGACTAATGCTGTGAATACTAAAGTGAGAATTTGGACGGTTTCCATTCCACAAATATTGTTTTTTTTTTGATCGACAGTTGGGATGACTGTCAACAAAAACCCATACAAACACCCACTAACCAAAATGTGAACAAGTCACTTTAGTAAATTAGGTTTTGCTTTAATTGTTTGCCAGAAATATCACTCAAACAGTAACATATTAAAGGGTTGATTATATCAGGTTTGATCATATTATTAACAGTAAAATTCTTGCAGATTTTAATCAGTTGTGCTCTAAATGCTGGAAAGACCTTTTGTTGGCACTTTGCAATGCAAAACAAAAACCCAACGTTTTTCGACTGCATCTGTTTACCACCTGGTTTCGTTTCTTTTTTTTTTGTTTGTTTTTCAACAGATGCATTTTCTCTCCAAAATTCTTTCCCTTTGCCGGAGCGTAAAATTATTCTTTTATGTGCCGAAGAGAAGAAATCAGATCAAATGTGGAGGTTTTAAAAGTTCAGAAGAAAGGAAAAAAAAAAACATCTACGGTGGATTAGGCTCATTTTAGTCCAAATGTACATGTGTCAACTCAGGGAGAAGCTGCATTAGGAGATGGCAAGCAGTAGTGAGATGAATTGTGGGTAATAGGAGGGACAGGTCTGCCTTTGATCGGCGATTAGATGAGATGGAGATGAACAGTGGCGTTGTGGGAGATAGGAACTCACACACTCAGCAGAGAGCCACTGGGAGCGGATTTGTCTTTTTTTTGAACATCTTTATATCAGTTTTACTTCTTCCTGGCTCCCATAGGGCAGTCTAATACACACACACACACATTTGCGCACACACATATGTTAAAGAGTGTGTGATGCTGGCACACCCACCCAAGGCTCAAGATATGGGAGTTATAATTGGTTAAGGAGGGTCCTATCACTTTGCTCAAATTAGAGCTACACTTTCAGATGGAGGATACCATCTGTACTGTGCATGTGTGTACGTGCATGTGTGTACGTGCACAAATCTGCAGAGCGTGTGCATGTCTGTTTGTTATCCCAGTGTGTCACAAAGTGTCTCTGTAAGCAAAGTGATGGGGCTAATTTTACCACCTCCATTTCTGTGCCCCGTTCATATCAGTCAGTGCATCTTTTTTCCTGCCTCTTCATGTGTTTCTCTTTCGCCTCTGAAACAACCTCCCTCTCTCTCCTTTCATCCTTCCTTTCTTTCTTCCTTCTTTCCATCTATGATAGTGTCAGTCTATAATCAAACAGCAGGCTTTCTTTCTGCTTGGTGGCTTTATAGCTTGGGGTGGGGTGGGGAGACAGTCTCCTCTGTCTTTCAGCTTCACTTTTCTCACTCCCCTCTTTCTCTCTCTCTGCCCTCTTGACGTTCTTTCCCTCCTTTTGCCATCTTTCTCTCCCTCTCCCTTTGAGCGTGACTGCCGCATTAGAGGGAATGTCTTTTCATGGAAGATTTGCTGCAATTTCCAAAATGGCTGCTTTGCCTAATGGACAACTGCCTTGGTTCTAATGAATGATTACATGTCTGAGTATGGGTGGGGGTGGGGGGGGCATGGGCATGCAGAGAGGAGCACAGGATGGGATGAGTGTGGGACAAGAAGGAAGCTGTCAAAAACTGATTGCAACAATAAAAGATGGAGCGGTTAAAACATTTAGCTTCATTGCTGGGGAGGGGGCTCGTCAATTAGCACGGTTGTCAAGCTCTGGGCATTCCTCTTCGCTCAATGGATCTGCTTCGGATTCACGGCACAAATCGACGCAGTCTAAGATGGCTCTGTGAATAAGTGCATGTGTTGGCGAGGTGTGGGTGTGGGGTGGGGGGCGTGGGAGCGGATGCATGTGGTAGCACAGCGTGATGCCATCAGCCAGCCAGCACAACCTCGAATTCAGAGGAACTTACTCTAGGAAGCTGCAGAGGCAGCCCCAGCTGATTGGCATATAACCACGACAGGGAGCATGTGCCTCCCATGTCTACGTGAGCGCACGTACGCATGCACTTGTGTTTTGTCAAGCAGGTCGGTGTTAATCCAATCAGATTAACTGGGTTTAAGCGCTGGCGGCCGAGCACTCCAAAGCTGGTTACGTCCGCTCATCCTGCGGCCGCGGCTGCTCTACGCTCCAGCATTCCTGGCGAACGCTCCCTCCATCTAGGTCTTCCCCTCTTACTGAGCACCAATCAGATTCTCGTGTGGGACAAGACTGCTTCTTTTAATGGAAACTGTACACTAATTGGGTTTACACTTGTGACTATCCGCGCCTGCCTTACTTAACATGCAATATATTAATCCATTAAGGCCTTGCCAAATAAAGGTATTACTGTTACCATGTTTAGAGGTCAGGTCTGGTCCTATTTGGTCAGGTCTGTGGGGAACAAACAACCAGGTTTTGGCAACTAAAATATTGTGTGGCATATTGTTTTGTTAAACTGTATTAGTTGTTGTTAACATTAGCAGGTTATTAATCTTTTTCAGGGACATAAAACTATACCTATCTTTCTGTTTTTTTTAGCCCATTTGTCTTTATTTGAAAGGTTTATTGATGTTAAATTTTAAATGATTTGTGGAGGAATGTTTGATGTGAACATGAGTATAGTATGTAATGAAAGTCCTTAATCTAAACTGTTATCGGGTCGAATATCATATATGTTAGCTTTTGTAGTAAGTTAAATAAGAAAAGAGACTCGGCTACCAGTGGTAAAACACTGGGAACACTTATGCTTCTATCAACAGCCTTTATAAGCACCAACAAAAAATTTCACAACATAAAGATCGTCTTTTCTTGTATTCATTTCAAACAAAAATTAGAAGGAAAAAAAATCCTTTCTTTTTTCAATTGAAAAGGTATTTGGGTAGCTCTGCATCTGTTCCGCCACAGTTAATGCACCATTGTTGTTGGGTTTAAAGAGTTTTTAAAGTTTCTGTCAAGTCAAACTAGTTTTCGACAAAAGTTTTTTGTCAAACGATTGAGCTTTTTTTGGTATACATAATGTCTGACACATAAGGGTTTTTTTTAAGTTCCTGTTAGGGATGGGCATTTAAAGCAAAAGTGCACTTTGAATGTTTTGACCAATACAAAATTCAATTGGCTTTTGAAGAATTTCACAATGTATTTATTACATTCTTTACTTGTAGCCAGGCATTTAGCTAGAGGGGCGCTAGGGCGTATTTTTGACACCCTGGATCGATTTGGGACGCCTTGTTAAATACAATAAATAAATAACAAGTGGTCCGCAGCACGTGGACGCGCCTATATAAATACGTGAGGCTGTGCGCGTCCATTGATTTTGCCCGACGCAGCTCCGGAGTCAATTTCCACAGATCACGTC
>JARVJO010000173.1:3202462-3212704 GCA_031762555.1 Cynodonichthys magdalenae | reverse complement strand
TATTTGAACATAAATAGAAATGAGATAAACAGAATTATCCAAAAACTAAACTTGTCGACTTTTAATCTTGTGATCTGTCAATGATTATTGATTAATTCTTATCTATTGTTCAATGCAGCGAGTTTAGTTTAATTTAAAGGAGTTTACTTGCTCAAAATGGATCAGGTTCATTTTCAATACGTACAAAAAACACTTAAAATTGTTTTGTAAGGCTAGAAGAAATAAAGAAAAGCATGATCTTCAAAAATGATGAGACTGTTTGCAAATTGCTTCTGGTTTCTTGAGCAATAACATCAGAGATAATCAGTGTTTGGTTTCAGTTTGCTTTTAAATGTATTTAATTAGCTTATTTGAATATTAGAAATGAATACATAAACTTTGACTTGTTGCTTTGATCCCAGCTCTCAGTAATTATTTTGATTAAAATAAACTAAACGAACGCGAGTGAAACAACAAATATGAGCCAAGTTGTTTAAGAGGAGAAAATAAAATTTTCCATTTTCTGCTTTAAACCCATCTGCAGTCCTGTTTTTGACTCTGTGTGTCACTGAATCCAGGTTACACTGCGTCTCTTCCATCCATCAATGTTTGTGCACGCGGCTGTGTGTTAGTCTGATAGTAACTTTGCATTTTAATGTGTTAATACATATGTATGACCATATATTTGCCTGGTGTCAGCTTTGCCACATCCCGTTTTGATTAATTTCACTTTGAGGTAGAATCGACTTTACCGTTGGAGATGCGTACACGCTCGTGGATGCGGTTTCTCGCGGCTCCGGCTGCTGCGGATGTGCGCTACGGGGTGTCGTACCTGCGGTATAAGTGCTCCCATCTTTACCTCCTCCCCGCCCATCCATCTTTCTCCTGCTGTGTTTGTCAGCATCTCCCTCTGACTCTTCGTTTCCTACCTGTGCTCACTCTGTCATCTCTGCATCTCTCTCCCGCTCTTCTCCTGTCTCCCATCAGATAGAAGCTGACAGCTGCCATCAGGCCTATTTCAGGCACTGGCACACACACACACACACAAACGCACACGCGTGCCTCCATCGGCGCTCTTCCCTTTTCACACTTTTGCTCCGTTTGTCACCATCCCTCGTAATTTCTCCATCCTTCTGTTTGACTCCCTCTGAACATACCTGCCTGGCAGCGAGCGCGTGTCCAAGTTGGATCTCCATCTGAAAGCTTCGGCCCCTCAGCAGCAGAAGATCTGGAGGAGTACCAAAGCTCGGCTTCACTTCTCTGCGTCTTCGTCTCGTCTCTTACCTGTCCATCTGGTCGCCTACTCCAGGGAGGGGATTTCTCGCCGCATGTTTGTGTTTCTCCCCCGAAGCATCGGCCTCTTTGAGCGCGCATCGCTCATTCATTTATAATAAGCTGTCAAGCCTCTCTGTCCCCGTGGCTGCACAAATTCCCCTGCTTTTGGCGTGCTGTTTCTGTCACTTCCAACATGTCTGCACGTCTGCTTGTCCATCTCCTTCGTGTCGGCCCGATTTATTCATCTGTCTGCCTGTCTGTTTGCTGTCCTCCTTGTCACTTCTTCAGAAAAATATAGACAAAGTACCTATCAGTTTACTTGTGTGGCCAGTTTCCTATCTCACTATGAAAGTCGAGCAGTATACAAATTTTTCTTTATAAATTTAAGTCAAAGTTTTTCAAACTTCTATCGTCCTATAAATGCATTTTGAGTGACTGATGATGCTTTCGAATTTATTATGTTTCTCTCATGTGTAGACAGGATGCTTTTAACTTCTAAACATCATTAGAAATCATTATTTACCCTTTTTGTCTCCTGTCTTTCTGTCTTTGCTCTTTTTCATGGCACTCCCTTCATATTTGACAACATGGCGTTTTCTGGAGCAGGTAAGCCCTTATTTTTTTTTTTTATGTGTGAATGTTCGTGCAAATCAGTGCACGTATCACACAGACTCACAACTGTGTTGCCCAGGTTTGTAAAGCAAACACATAGTGAGGCTCAAACGCAATCTCTTGTCCTTGAGTGACAAACACACACACACACACTCGTGTTCTTCTAATCAAAGGTCGCACACACAAATAAAAGCTCCATATGTGTTGATTTACTAAAGTGGTTAAATATTAACTTGACTTTATAGGGTGGAGGGTTTTGATCTTTTCTGCAGTGTGTGTGTGCGCGTGTGTGTGTCTCTGTTGGGACGTTCGGTCTTTTCCCTCCACCTGTTCAGTCCGGCCAAGGGACCAGTGTGTATTTGTGTAATTTCTTGATAAGTGGGAACATTTGGTATTCTCTGAGCGCATGCAGGTCTCATCACCTGCAGGATGTTGTTTTCCCCCTCAGCTGTCTCTTGTGATCTCTCGCCTCTGAAGTAGCTGTCCTCTAATTTCCCATCATTTTGCATTCTCGACATCCCCTTCTTGTTGTGTTTCTTGGGGTCGTCCACTTCCTCTCCTGTCTCTTATCTCTTTTCTGCAGCAGAGCCGAGGCCTGAAACACGACCTGAGCCAACCTACTCGCATGTCTGTGTGTGTGTGTGTGTGTGTGTACTTTATTTTTGGTGAAATGAAAGGCATTTTCTCCTGTTCCACTACAGACTTGTCTGATTTGTTCAATTCATTATTTTCTCTCGCCATAGTTCTCTGCCTCAGCTCTGCTCTGGTCTACAGTTTTACCATCTGTTGAAAACCTGTGTTTCTAGTTGGCTGCTGGTAGACGGTGCACATTTACCTGTGTTGTTCCAGTATATCTGGGCAACGTCCTCTTGGTCAGTAGAGTATCAGACACAGCTACAGCTTTTTTTTCTTTTTGGTCCACTGATACGGAGTGTAAAGAATATTTCTTTCTATTTTTTCCCTCATCAGGTTTTGCACACAAATGTTAACATTTTTGTTCTGTCAGAAAGGGTGTTGCTTTTTAAACTGTGTACATTGACAAGAATCTTTGATGTTATCTTTTGGTTCTTTTTACACACTTCTAAAGAACAAAGTCAATCAGGTCGGTTTTATTAACATACAAAACAAAATATCTGTCAGTGATGTCTAGGGATGCACAATAACTTTTTTAAGAACTAATACAATAACTGATAACTTTCTCCTCCTAACGGCCGATAACCGATAATAACCGATAAGATGCCAGGAGATAAAAAGTGAGAAAAGTGTAAGATCATAACATAAATAAACAAGACCAAAACCAAATGAGTCCGTAAATTATATTATTTGAAATAAACTCTTAGCAAGCAAACATTTCCTAAAATATATCAAACAAAACAATTTCTCAAATGAACATCTATTTAAATCTGGCACATTAATTTTAAAAAAGACCTTTAAAACTGAGCTCTGATTTAAAACTAATATGTACAAAGAGAAAAAGTGCATTCCACAAGTTCAAAACAGATGATGCACTAACACAAGTTAGATTCAAAGTACATTTGTGTTTATTATTAATAAAATATAATGTAAAATATTTTTCAGCCTGAAACAGTGCTTCTGAGGTATAAAAACAAAACTAATGCACAAACGATGACCTGTCAAAGTGTGAACGCATTAGGCGAACGCTTCATACTTAGCTGGAAGACAGAGAAATAACGGCAGCTCAGCTTGGTAAACCGTGGATAACAAGGCGATAAAAGCCTCGGTCTTTGGCGATGGTGAACGGCTGGTTTTCAAGTGCCATCATTTCCATTATTAAATTGCTTAAGATTTGCGTCCTCTCTGGCAATTAGTTTAAATTTGTCAAAAGCCTCAGCAATGGATTTAAGCCCCGAGGAGTTCTTGAACGTTAGCTTGTTGTTGTTAGCATTTTTAGCAGCACGGACTCTGTGCTGCGTTCACAAGGTAACAGACATTACATGTTCTCAATTTGGGAGCAGTGGTTTCAACCTTTTTATGTTCATAATTATAAAGTTTGTGTGTAACAGACATGGTTAATTGGTAAAATAATATAAATAATTATTGAAATGACTGATTGCTTTCCAACATTTTTTTTTTTCCCAGTGAGAAAGTGGTTTTCTCCGACGCCATTTGTACGTTGCGCAGGTCTCTCTCTCAGGACGGGTAGCGGCTTGACCAAAAAGGATAAAAATAAATAAGCACACTAACAAACATGTACATAGATCATCTGTTCTGTTTGTTATGATATCGGACCGATAAGTATGACGTCATTATTGCCTGATATTGGGCCGATAGTTATCATGCAACCCTAGTGATTTCAATTAACTTCCTCCTTTAGACGCTCAGATTAAGTCAGGACCAAAGTATGTGGTAAAACAAAACACAAAAATTAACAGTATTTGATTAATTTGTAAAGACGTTAATAATTAAAGTTCTACCAACCCTATAAGAAATGCACACTGCCTGCAACCTTCATGCCAGAAAAACACATGCAGCCGTTTTGCTCATGATATTGTAAGTTCCAACCTTCAGTGTATGTAATGCTAATGAATCTCAGCTACAACCACACAACATTTTAGAAAGATATTTTCAAAATTGACTGACTTAAAGTCATTGGTTGGCTGTGTTGGATCTAGAATTTAATCAGCTACACACGTCCAGTAATTTAGTTTTCGAAAATTTCTTTAAAATTTGTCCAATAGCTTTAGAAGATATTTTGCTAACTCAGACAAAGTTTTAAACGAAGATCTTGCTCAGTCACTTGGAGCACAAAGTAGATGTTGTGAATGACTTTCAACTACTAAAGTGAAACTAACAATATCTGCCAGTTGGCCGCCATCTTGAATTAAGTAGACAGCAAAAGTTCTACTACTACTAATACTACTACTACTACTACTACTACTAATACTACTACTACTAATACTACTACTACTAATAATAATGAAAATGGTTAATAAAAGTGTCCAAAACTAATCTGATCCCAAAAGTAATAAATCCAGCAGAGTTTGCCGCATGGCTTTGAAGGAAATTTTGTAATTAATTAACTGATTGTTTGATGCAGTTTTGTATTTTTATACTTTCTGATCATTGCAGCATTAAGGCTAAAACAGAGAAAGAGTTGGTGTGTGTGTTATCCTGTGTTCTGTCTGTACCCTTAACAAAAATAAGTTACGTTCTACGTCTGACATAAAAGTTACCACCTTCAGGAAGAGACTAAAGAGGTTAAAAGGTTGAATCATTATGAAGTGTTTTTTAGAAGTTGTTGGTGTTTAAGTGTCTGTTAGATTCAGTCTGCTGGGCTGCTTTGTTTGGGTTTTTAGCTCAAGGCCTTATGCTGAGGCCTGTGCTGAATGCTGGGCTGTGAAACTGGAGTCAGAAGAGGAGAATAAAGTTTTGAGAAGAATCCAAGTGGGTCCTGTTATTATTCAGACATGCCATTTTGAACAATGCATTATTTTCTACAGCTGCCCGGTTGGCTACCAGAACAGAAGTTCAGTGATATTAAAGAGTCTGAGTCTGTCTAACAGAGATTGGATCGGAGTAAATTTGAGGGAGCTTTTTTGTTCTCTGCAAATATTATACATTTTTTTGAAGTTCCTCTTCTCTATTTTTTTCTTTTTTGCCATTTTATTACACCGCCTCTCCTTGTTCTGTACCTCCGAATCATGCAGAAGAAAACAGAAGAAAGGATGACCCAGATATGGAGAAAATGAATGAGGAGAAACAGAGGAGGTGCCAAAGTTAAAAAAAAACAAAGACAAGAAAATTTAGCTGAGGGAAAAGGGAGGAGGGTGAGAAATTTACCGGTGACACCTGCTTTGTGTCATCAGTGCTCACCAGCCTCTTATTTTTACTCTCCTCATTCTCTTCCTTTCCTGGCTCGTTCCGACGAAGGAAGAAAAGAGGACAGAAAAAAAACAAGTCAGGGCCCCAAGTGTGCCTGTTTGTCTCTGTATGTGTGTGTGTGTGCACACGCGTGTGTATGTGTGTGTTTGCAAGCAGGCACTTGTCTATCCAAGAGAGTGTGCGAGTGTTTGAAGAGAGATTCTCAAACATCATTATTAACCCTACTGGGTCTTAGATGGGTCGCCTCCCACTCTCAGACAATGCCTGCTACTCTCTCCCACACACACATGCACACACTCTCACACACACACTCTCACACACACACTCTCGCTCAGTTACCAAAAGCTGCGCTGTGTATGTTGACAGCTCCCCAGGCTCCTATCCTGGAAAGGCGAGACAAGAAAGCAGCGAAGCATGCTGGGATAGTAGAGGACCTGGACGTTCAGCTTTGAGGCCCTCCCCAGCTCAGTTAATACTTAATGTCTCACTGTGCGCGCACACACACCGATAGTTCCTGTTTGGAGAGCTGTGTAATAAACACGCATAGGCGGAACAACACAAACACACACGGTGGATAAAATATTCAGAAATCCATGAAATAATGATGAACATTGATGGAATGAAACTTGCTAATTTAACTGGGAGCTTCTTTTCCTTTGTTTGAAGTTGACGACAGTAACTTGAGACTTGGATGCGCACACCTTCACCGAATTAATCGCAGCTTGAGAACAGAAGTGACAGCTTATGTGTACCAGAGGGACAGCTTCCTATCCAAAGTGTGTGTGTGTGTGTGTGTTTTGTTTTTTTTTTTCTCTCCTCACAGCATCTGTCCTATCAGACTTAGCGATGTTAGCATTAGCATGCGCGTGGATGCCTTGCTTATCATAGCGCAAACATTAGAATTTTCCAGCGGTTTGATCGTGGAGCGCACAAACCCAAAGTGTGTAAAAGTAGGGCAGCTGTCCCGTTTTTCTTTCAGCAGCGAGTGGGAAGTTCAGTACCACTGCTATAAAGATAAATAGTGTTGGCTGCCATTTGTAGCATTGAGATAGAAGTTTGGTAATCAGTTAATTAAATCAGCTAATTAAATCAGTGTTTAGAGGCGTTTGTGTTTTCCACGTTTTGCTTTTCTGAATGGGTGCAAACACAGAGAGGGAGGTGGGGTAGGAGGGGGTAACATAAAGATGGACAGAGAGGGAATATGAGGGTCTTTTGAAAGACGGGCTTTTAAACGATAAGCGTGTTGTGTGTGTTTGCACATTTGTTTCTGTGTGGTTTATTTAATGCACATGTGTACATTTTCAGCGCACTTTAAATTTCCATCTACTTCATGTGTTTAACTTAAACCGTTTCCAAAAACAACAACCTCAAATTCCCCACCCCAAAGGCAGTTTGCAAGTTTGTGTGTCCCGTCATTTTCCACCGATGTCAGCGTTTGGATGTACAGTCACCCTTATGGAGGAAGTAGAAATGCATTTGTAAGACTCAACATTAATGCAGCGTTAGCTGGTGCTGATTGAGCTCTTTGCTGTGCTTAAGCTGCCCGATGTTAGGAGAGGTGGGGAAAGAAATGTTTCTCTTGAATCTGCAAGTATCCGTTTAAAACAACCAAATTAGAGTCAACAAATAACAGCATCACAAAATAAAGCTCTCATGTAGTTTTGGAAGATTTCACAAGATGTGTTAGGCATTGGAGGATAGGTTGTAAATGTTTAGCTGCACATATATTTTCAGCAGTTCTAGATGTAGATTGACAAAATCACTTCCCGTAAGTTTCAAAAAATTGCAATCTGTGGTTCCTGAATTATTTTGTCAACACACACGACCACACAGACTTTTGCATAAGCATTATTGTCCACAAAAATATTTTAAAAGCTTGAAAGTAAAGTTTTCAGAAGTGAATCCAAAGCCTCGGCTACTCAGTCTCTGAGCCCAGACCCAAAATTTTGGCCCTAAAGGCTTTTTTACTTTCTGCTGAGCCTTTAAATGACAGCACATTAAGGCAGCAAAGTTTGGTTCAGCATTACTATCAGTCCTGACTGGAGGCTGTTTTTTCTTGTGTTTGAAGGTAACAGTTCCAGAGTTCAAAGTAAATAACACATCATCTTGTAGCAGTGGGGCATTTGTTGCAGCATGCTCACATTTGTTTATACATGACTCGTGCAGGTGGTTTATGAGTGTCAGTTTGTGACATCAATCGTTTCCCATCCCACTCTAAAAAATGAGGGATCCCCGCTGCTCAGCAGATTGGCGCTCCAGATCTGTTCTCGCGTTGCCTTTTAATCTGCCCACCCCACGCCTCGCTATAATCCCTCCCCTGTCGAGGGCACCCCTGTACACACTGTGTTGCAGGTTTGTGTGTAAGACTGGATCAGACCAGATCAGACTTGACTCAGTCTTTCTGTGTGTGTCTGAGAGCTGCACTGAGCTGCAGGGTTTTTTTTGTGGGGGGGGGGTTCCAGCAAAATGAATCTGTCCAACACCTGGTTTGATGTGCCAACATTTTTCAAAAATTCAAGCATTTTTTTACAGAAAGGTCAAGATTAATGAAAAACTAAAGGGCTAGCCAGCCTTGAAGGAATCTATATTAGCCACCATGTTTCATGCTGGAGTTTTAAACTAAAATCATCCTATGCTGGGAACAAAGAGATTAAATTTTCTTTAATTAAACCATGCAAATGATGTTAGGTTCAAGCTTGTGATTTTGTGCAATCTTATGACATGCTTGGAGTATGTGTTGAGGGTGACTCTCAGCTACTACCAAACTAAATTTTAGCTCAATATCTGTAAAAATTGGCTATGTTGTAGCTATTTTTGTATTTCTTTAAGTCAGTGGGCTGTAGCAGCCATCTTGCATTTGGTTGACGTCAAGATTTCTTCAGTTGTAGATGTTTTATTTTTTATTAAACCTTTTATTTAACCAGGAAAATCCCATTGAGATTAAAAATATTTTTTCTTAGGCATCCTGGAAAGATATACATCCAATGATTACTTCCTGAGACTTTCACTGCAATCCACCCACTGGTTCTTAAGATATTTTGCTAACAGACATACACAGTTGACTCCAATACAAATTGACAAAGTTTAAATAGCAGATTTTGTGCGGTCAGTTAGTCCTCAGATTGGGTGTTAGGAATGACGCTCCGCTACTACCACACCAAACTTTAACTCAAAGTCAGTAGAAAAGACTGAGTTTTAGCTATTTTTTGTGTTTGACAAGGTTGCTTTGGTGTGGCAGCCATCTTGAATGGAGTTGACTTAAAAAACACTAACCAGCTGTAGATGTTCATCTAATAACCACTTTCAGAGAGTTTCATTAAAATGAATTCAGTGGTTCATGACACATTTTGCTAAAGCTGACAAAATGAACACACACATAGTATCACCGCTTCGACTTCTGAGTTAAGTTTTGTTCCTTGCAGTCAGAGTCTCAGAGTCTTCTGGATAACATACCACTCAAATGAGAAAACGTTGATTTGATAGTTTGCGAGATTTTATCTTTTTTTTTTTTTTTTTCAGGACGGTTTCCTGGCAGAGACTTCAGTCTTCCTGTCATTGTCTGTCAATTGACTGTAATGTAATGCGGGAGTCATCTGAAAACACTCAGCCGGCACAGTGAAACAACAATACCACAGCAGCTCAGACTGAATCAAATTAAGTCTTCTGTTTACTCCCACAGACTATATCGCTGAGATAAGTCAGTGGAAGCTGTCTTTTGTACTTTCTGAAAGTGAATGGCAGCTAATGGGTTCTCCTGAAGGTAGGGAAATGAGCCCAGATCTTCTTTTTTTTCCTCCTTACTGAATATATTTTGGTCCCAGCAGAGTTGGCATAAAAAAGAACCGGGCCGCTTTTGTGATTGGCTAAACATTGGCATAATGTTCAGATGGGCGTCCTGCAGGTTGGAATAATAAAACTGTCTGAGGTTTTATTTATGCAGTCAGACTCGCTTATATTAAGTCAGAGGGGGGAAGGAGAATAACTTCAAGTGATCTGGAGTCGACAAAACTGATGTTTTTATTATGTTTTGTTCCCAACATGAAGTCCGATAAACTTTTCCTGCTCTGAAGAATGACAGATGGAGAGCTGAGACAAAGCCCTGAATGTGCATGTGGGAGTGTAGAGTCAGGGTGGGACACAGCCAAAATAATAAACACCACAGAATTACACCATTGTGGACTTATCTGTCAGATAAATCAAACAAAACTGGCAACCCACATCACCTCCCCAGCCTTGAAAATCCCATGTTTATTTACTTAGAGTCACAAGTTCAGTGAGAAAGAGGGTTAAAAGGACAGCACACAAGAATCAAAGTCTGTATTTTTTTGCCTTTTTAAACAAATATAATTGACCAGAAAAGAAGAGGATTAATAAATTCAAGCCTGACTAATGCAGAAGCAGTTCAATGCATAGTAAACTTTTAGGTCTGTTTCAGATTCTCCAGATACCAGCTTATTAGGGGTGCACCAAAAAATCGATTCATATCAGAATCGTGATTCTCATTTACAAAGATTCAGAATCGATTTAAAATGT
>JARVJO010000173.1:3189492-3201097 GCA_031762555.1 Cynodonichthys magdalenae | reverse complement strand
GGCCTCCACTTCATTGAATGCAAAGATTTGGGCTCATTTAGGTTTTTAATAAATGAGTCCGAGTTTGACACGAGCTTAACTATGTGCAAAGTTTGCAAAATGAAGATGAACCACTTTGGGAACACGACAAATGGGCTCGCATTATCAGTTTTGAGTAAAAAAAAAAAAAAACGATTTTGAATCGAATCGTGGCCCCAAAAATCAGAATCAGAATCGAATCGTGAGATAGCAAAAGATTCCCACCCCTACAGCTTATGTCCAACAAATCACAAATTCTCTGTCTAATGGCTCTTTTACATTGTCTCAACAAGGCCTGGTGCAGGTTTAGTGTCTGTACATTGAGTAGTTCCATCCACTTTCAGCTCTGATCTTAGAACCAACTTGTCCGAGGTTTCAAGCGAGCCAAGTGCAGCTGAAGATTCGACGTCAGCAGACTGCAGCCCATTGATTGTCCAGAGAGCGATGTCAATCATGAGCGAGTCTCCTTGGCAAGAATTAACCAACCTTTTTAAAACCTTGCAGCCAGTCTTTTTTTTTTTTATTTACTTTAGAAAGATTTATATAAAGATGTAGCTAAATTAACTCGATTTACAGGCTTTGGAGGAAAAAGATGGTCTCAGTTCGGGTACAGTATTTTTGGAAATGGTGGCAGAGAATGGTGTGTTTTGTGACCTATTTCTGGTTTTAGGTAGCCGCTCCATGACGACCCAGCTATATTGAGGGTGACACTTGTATGTAAAACTACTGAGACTGTGTACTGTCAGGTCGGGCTAAATAAGGACAAAGTGACTTGTTTTGAGACTGGACAATGTAAAAGCAGCTTTAAGTCCTCGGGCCATGTCTGGCAGCTATAGAGACAGACCTACTGTTAGCCCCTGGAGACCTGTGAATGTCCCAATAATCACATAATGGCTGCCAGCAGCTTGGACACATGAGAAACACTATAGTTCAGAGTTTTTTAGTGTTCCCTGCTCGGATGATTAACTATAATGTCATCGACTGAAGATGAGTGAGTCTCAATCCTCAGACTAATGGTTGATGTTGAAGCAAATGTGTCCTTGCTGCTCATGATGGATTGAGATTTGGTTGTTGTCATCTTAAACACACTCCTCTGAACATTATTGAAGCAAGAAAAAGGGATAAAAAAAATCAAGATTTTTTTAGAAATATTTATTTAAAATATTGCTTAAAACAAGAGTGGGTAAAAAAACATTGTGAAGCTGGTGAGGGAACAAAACTCAACACAAAACCAGTTGGAAATGGTGTTAATCGAATGGTTTTCTCTAACATTTATTCTGTTTAACTCATAGCAGACGTAGAACCACTCTGATTTTATAAAATGCATTTAACAGCTTTAAAAAACGTTTCTTTTGTAGTGGCTTATCAGTAGCTACTATCTTTTCAGATGTAAAATGCCAAGGACACCTTGCAGAACATACAAACCACGCTTTCATTGTCAGCTAACTTCAAGTACTCTCATATTTTTGCCCCTTCAACCTTTGAAAACTTTTTTATAACTTCTTCCATTTGACACTTTGGCAGCAGCAAACTCTGCCTTATTCGCCACGACAGTTTCAAACTGCAGCTCAGGCGAAACGGACCAGAACTTGTCAGACGCACGCTGTGCAGCGATGTGGAGAAAAACAGGTGTTGTTTCAGTTAATCCGTTTAAAATTAAAGTCATGAAAAATTAGATGCCAGCAGTAACTAGTGATGTCAACGGATCATCATAATTAGTGATGTTGAATAATCATGCTCTAATTTCTTTTTCAAACCTCGGTACTTCTTGCTTTTATTTGGACATACAGAAGCTGAGGTAGAGGATAGGAACTTTAATACAGTCTGACACAAACTGGGACACTCGTATATTATGGCCTCTTTGTGTCAGCCTTACCATTTATTATAACGGTCTTGATTTTACTGTTTCACAATGGTTAGTGCACACTCAAGACACATAGCCTTTGACCGCTTTTCTCCCCTCACACACTGTGAAAACTACACTCTGAACCCTGCCATAAAATTGAAATCAGGACTTCAGTCTGTGTCATCACAAAAGAAGCAGAAAACTCTGTGAAATCCATTATAATTGTCATCACTGAAGCCCCCAGAGAGGTTGCATGATGCTTTATGTAACCATCTTTCATCTATTTTACCAGCTGTCTCTTCTCCCCACAGACTCATTCCGGTACGATGACTATGGATCTGTAGTCAATAGCATCCTGTAGCTTTAGATCTGTGGTCACCTCTTTTTCAACCCTGCGGTTTCAGTCTCTACCATAAAGACCCTTTTGCTATTACATGTATTGGTTAGTGGATTAATCGATCGTATCACTTGGAGATTTTCTCTGAATGGGTAGAATAATTCATTTTAAAAAGCCACAAGCATGAGTTGTTTCTTGTAGAGTCAACTGAACTCCCTGTCAACAACACGTCTTTAATAGGGGTTGGTTTTTGCAATTAAATTCTTCTTACTCCCACAACGCTTTTTGGTTCATATCCAAATTAAACATCAAATCATAAGTATTTTTGTCTCATTTTACCCAGTGTGTCTCTCACTACTGTATGACCTTTTCTCAATTGCCACCAGAAAAAAGAGAGGGCACACCAAAGCTTCAATAGAGTTCACTTGTATTTTTGTTTAAACTATTCTCTTTAAATCATTGTTTATACATTGTCATATCTCCTACATAAAATATTGTTGAAGCATAAAAATTTGCATGTGTAATCAACAAAGTCTTCTGCCGCTTACGGGTCAAGAATGTTTAAGATCCGACATATAGATTTTGCCCGGTGTTTGTTTGAAGCTTGGTTTTCAGTGTTTTTGTCTGCCTCTCATTAACTAAGCAGCCAGGGAGTGACAGACACAAATGTGTGGTTCCCATAGTGACCATAATGAGACATCTGACGCAGATTTCCTTTTATTTTGACTGTCTTTATGATTCTTTTAAAGTTCATACATCAAAATGTAGGAAGATTCTTACAAAATTGTTAGTCATGGGCAGTAATTGCATTGGAGACCATCACAATTTCTTTAGAAGTCATCTAGCTTTGTTCACAATTTTAGTCATAAAATATTTTTTTGTTGTTTTTCAAATGAAATTCCCTTGTAAAAACAGCCTTTCTTGTTGTCAGTCATGCATGTCAACCCCTTTGGACGTTTATCTGTATAATGAGCCTCAAATATTCTTAATTATTGCAAAAAATCCATAACCTACTACTCACACCCGTGCGTGGGGGGGCTTTCCCTATATGTCCTTAGGTTGTCTTTTTTTTTTTTAACAGCACCACGGAGATGACAATGGAAGAAAGGAGAGTGAAAGAAGTGGAGAACAGGTTGGAAGATGGTTGTTTGATGTTATTTATTGTTTTTAACGTCCTACAGGCTCTCACATGTTAAATTAATTTGAAACTGAGGTTTTGAAAAAAATACGTAAAACTTGAAAAAATTTATGAGATTGCTTTATACGTCCGTATACCTGCAAAATGGTAAAAAACCTGTGTAAATTAGGGACAATCCGTACAACTTGACATTTATACACAGTATGTGTTCTTTTTGAAGTTCATCTCATTCCTGTCTTTGTAACTTAAAGTAACATTTTCTCCTTTAAAAAAAAATCCCCCAATAAACTATAAAGTTATCAAAACAAAGATCATATGATCAAGCACAAAAGTAAAGCACCTTGAGGTTGTCCTGTTTTGGCAATAGCCGTTTGCTCCATCTAAAATGTCGGCTAGAGAAACTTAATAACTCTTTCCTCCAAATGTCATTCAATCAGGCTTCAAGATTATACTTTGTGTTCTGATTAGACATTGTTTGATATTTGATCCAACCCGCCTTGTGTGAGCAGTCTGATTTTGCACCGATGTGTTTGTGTGTGTTTAACTTCCTTGGAGATCCCTTGTGTTTTCTCTACTCTGCTGCCAAGTGTTGATTGGACATAGACAAAAAAATGAAATGAAACTGATTGGAAACCTACATTAGTTTTGTAATTCCCTCCAGCTAATGGCCTACAGTGGAGTTAGAGAAATGTGAAAGGTATTAAAAGCGGGATGAATGCACAAGTGGAGGAGGGAGAGGCCCGGAGATTACAATGCAAGCTTTGTTTTCTCCTACTATCGAGCTGAGGGTTTCTGCAAGGATCCATTATTCTTGCTTTGATGCGGCTGTCTCAATGAAAAGTAGTTGGCGCTGATGCATTGTTTCAACAGGAAAATGGGATATCGCCGCAGTGCTATTCAGCATAATTTAGCCTGCCCCTCCTCGTTCCCAGCTCACACTCCTAACTCACTCTCCGCCTGCTTCGTTGTGACACTGTGCAATTACCTGCGGCGCTAAATCAGCTTGACAACAGCAGCTAAATACGGAGCTTCATGCCCATCGTCACCTTATCAAGCTTTCAGTGGTTTACGAAGGAAGGTGGAAATGACTCTAAAGGCCCCAGATAACCGCCGTGGTTGCCCACGACAACGGTTGTTGAGAGCACAGTTTGTCAGTTATATGGGCTTGTTGTCAAGGAGCCGATTGTTAGACACCAAGGAAGTCGGGGGGGCAATTAGAAGTTTTGTGATTTATAATGGTTGCTTTTAAAAACAAATAAATAAAGCATCCACTGTTTGGTTTGCAACGTAGCGTCAGAGTGCCCCGGTTCTCAGCTGTGTGTGCATGCAGATGCATCAATACGTCAAACTGTGACAGATATTCCTGGCTTGGAGTTTGCAACATCATTTCCCATCGCTCTTCTCAGCGCAGATGCTCGCCCAACAGCACACCCTCAGACACACACACACACAAAACATTCAGCACTCTGCATGCATCCAAAGCTCCAGCTGTTCCAGCAGTTAGTGGGACATGGTGAATGCCTCTATTAGAGACAGTTGCAAATCCCTGCAGAGGAATAGAAACGAGACGAAGTGAGCGACGGATGAGGAATGAACAATGACTGCGGTGCTGCAGGGAGGGCAGCAGGGACCGTGCTCTGGCTCTGGGAAGTCTCACAGCAGTCATTCTGGACGTTCCTGGATCCAACTTCAGAGAGAGAGGTGTGCGCAGCAGGGGGACACGAGAGGGGGACTTTGAGGGGAGGTCTTGGAACGGGTGATGAATGTCCACGGAATTTTCCAGGAATGTCGGATGGAGCTCTTTAGAGGAGGCCTGCTCAACAAGGGCAGATGTGGCCCCCCGAGGGAAATCACAGGATCATCATTCTTTTGCTGCTTACCTTTTTCTCTCTAACACGCACACACACACGCACGCACGCACACACCAAATGGATCCACAGACACATGCTGCAGCAACAATTTGACTATTAAGGGGGGAAGTTGCTGAGAATGTAACCGGCAGCTGTGGAGAGTGGTTAACTCCAACCTTTACACATGTTTTATTTACATTTATCAAAGATGTATATTTGTGAGTTTGAAGCTGCAGCTCTGTGGTAATTATTAGGAATAACGTAGAGACCTACAAACCCAGCATTTCTTGAAGGAATGGAAATCACTTTTGAAGACAGAGTTTTAAAACAAGGATCATTTGATGATGAGGGATAGAGTTATACCAATTTTAGTCAAACCTTGTAAATTATGTTATGACCAATAGCTGTTTATCCTTAAGCGTGTGCTGAAGATGACTCTCAGATACTACCACACCAAATTTTAGTTGAATATCTTGAAAATCGACTGAGTTGCAGCCATTTTTGTGTTTTGTAAGGTCAGTGAGGTGTGACGGCCATCTTGACTTGGGTTGATTTCCAAAGTTCAACCTTTGTAGATGTATATCCATTGGTTATAACCTGAGTTTCATTGAAATCAATTCAGTGGTGCATCTGGTATTTTGCTAACACAGCAGACAAACACACTCATACATGCAGACAGTCAAGAGCAAAACCATTATCATCCTTTAATCCTTTGCGGTGGGCAATAATTAGTAACCGTCAGACTCATTTTAGTCTCTTTAGAAATTTATATTTCACTCATCACATGCCCCCTCCTCCTCCTTTATCCTTTTGTCCTGTCACCAGTCCACCGGGGACAGGTTGCAAAATCACAGGTTTACTTTCCAAAGCAGTGTGTGGGTAGACGAGCTCTGCTTTAAGGGCGAGGCAGCGTGGTGCAGCCTAGATCAAAAAAACTGTTCTCGCAGACTTTTGGAGTGATTAGCTTTCCTTATATGTCCTTAGGTTGTCTTTTTTTAAAGCAGTTAGCGCCTCTCGTTTCTCTGAGTTGAACCAGCGTGGGTGGGTTTACAGATAATAGGCGGTGGGAAGACACTGGAAAAATACACAGTGAGCTTTCAGCCCGGTGACCCAGTGTGGGAGGTGTTCATGCAGGCTCTGATAAGGGCCAGACTTCTCACTGTTTCCTCCACATTCCTCTGAATTCTAATCAAGAAGAGCAAAAAGACTGGCCAGCTTCTCCTACGAGCGTCTGCCACCTCTCTCCCCGTCCGTCTCTTGTCCTCTAGTCTTGCTCAGTTGTTCTCTTGTGTCTTTCTTCCCAGTCTGAGGAGATAGACATTACAGAGCTTTGCAGATTTAGCATAAAACAAGGGGGAGCACTTGGCTGCTCCGTGTATGTGTGTGCGTGTTGAGTGCTTAGTTGATTCACCATATGGAGAAACCTCATTTGCATAATATATTGCTCTCCCGACACATTTTTTATGCGAGTTTATCCCTACAACTCTCATAACAAGCACATGGACATATGAACTCTTACTGTGACCTCCGACACGCAGTCTAGTCTCTTTTTCTCCTCGTTGCATGCCCTGCCTCAGCATCTGAGCCAAGGATTTGTTTGGGATTCTCTTGGATTCGCCCTAATTCTCCTCCTTTATCATTCAGTGTGTGTGTCTCTCTCTCTCTCGTGTCTGGGCACATGAATGTAATTACATATTACCCTCCACCCACACAGTCTTTGATATATTCCAAGGAGACAAATATCTTGTATTGTTAGTTTTGGAGAGGGTAGGATGTGTTGTCACACATTGGCGCACATTAATACTACTATTACGCTCATGGAAGCACTCGATTGACAAAAACTCAATCCAAAAGGCTCTGCTGCTAGAATTTAAAAACAGGTGAAAACAAATGGGTGAAACATATTCTGACAGTGTATTGTTGTTGAAAAGACGGCCACTTTGTTTTAAAGAGCTGTGTTGAGTTTTAGGTGAACTTTATCAGACGTGGAGGCATTTGTTGATGCTCTTCCACACTAATCAAAAAAGCACAGCTGATGTATGTTTGTCCCATCAATCCCAGAAACTTCTTCCTTAAAGTTTGGAGCGCTTTAACATGTATTTTGGTGAATTCTTGTCTGTTTTTTTGTGTTTTTCTGTCAATATCTGAACCCTCCTGAGTCTTTTTCCTTAAAGCTCTTTCTGATTCACAATGTGAAGGATGGTGCAAACAGAAAGTGATGTGCTTTGAACTTTGAGTTCAGCTTGAATGGTTTTAGATGGTTTCCTTGACTCTTACATTTTACTTTTGTTTTCTGCCATCTGCAATATTCATCTGATCAATCTAGGGTTGCATTTCCTCTTGCATCCACATCCTGGGAGGTTGGCTTCAGTCCCATGAAACTTATACATTTTATTTATTATTTGCAGCTGTAATCAGAGGAAGAAGAAGAGTTAACATGGATATCTTTAATCTTTAATCTTCTTAAAATCATTTTAAGCTCCTCAGGCAGCCCTGGCCTTTGCTATGAATTCCAGTTTCAGTGTGGTGCTCACAATGAAGCCAAACATGGGTGTGTTTGTTCCGTTTGAATAACACAAATGTGTGAAAAAATGATTGACGGTTCCTGTGATACCAAATAAATATAAGGCCAAACATCTGGTTTGAAACAGGACTATAATCCAAGTATTAAGTTTTTTTTAAAGATGTATTAGTGGTGTAAATACACAATCTTAAGAAATTCTGGGAGAATTTGTGTAAATGATCCTAAAATGATTGCTGATTTTAATTTAGGAAGATTTCCTGTTTTCTAACACAATTTTTACTAAAACCCTGATGAGTGTGAGTTACACTAATCCCTAAACAATAATTTAATGATGTTGAAGTTGTGTTAGAAGCTTAAAAACTCAAAAAAATTAATAAAAAATAGCATTTTGACAGATATTGTGGCTTATACAAACCAATCTGTCCATAATTTTTTAGCGTATCTTTGAAATACAAATTATTTCTTTACACATTTTTTGCTTACTCTGTCACATACAAAGGACATGCAGGTGTACATAAGATAGTTGCTTTTACTTGAATCACTTTTCACAAGAAATAAAGCATTGAGCTGTAAAGCTCCCAACAAATCTATCTGCATCTCTATTCAATTCAAATTCAAAAATACTTTATTGATCCCAGAGGGAAATTAAATGTTGTAGTAACTCATTTGACTAAAGAGTTATTGTAGATGGTGATTGTGGGCAGGAATGATCTTCTGTAGCTTCTGTATTACAACGAAACTGAAGAAGCCACAAGATCTCTATCTTGTGATTGGAAAAGTTTCAAAAAATTTAGTCTTTCTTTCATTTTTTTTTGTGTATAAGATTAGCCAGCATGATGGTTGCTACATTGGTTTTCAGCTAAATCTGACCCCTTTTTTTTTTTTCTGACACTGCCACAGCCCCAAATTCTAGTATTTATCAGGTGGACTACAATGTTTCTGCTGTTTCAGGCGTTTTTTCCCCATATTCCTGAAATAAACTTGTTACTTATTATTTTCATACAAAACACAAGTGCGCTACATGGTCATTAAAGGGAATGTTTGTTCATTTTCTTTCCTTCGTTTTTAAAGGAAAATTATTTCCCTGAACTTTGGCCTGCATGCTTACTTTAGTTCTATAAGAGAGGATAAATTTGTCAGCAGTGACGTCTTTTGGTCCCTGACCTTTAGCTCGGTGTTTTTCCATTTCACTCGCCTTCTATTGCAAGAAAAGCCCACTCAGCTGGGTCTCAGCAGTTTTCTTTTTCTGGCAGAAAAGCCACCATTTGGCACTTCTTTTTCTTCTTCTTTAAAAGCAAATGAGTAGATTTAATGCCAAATTCAAGCAGGTGGCACAGATTGTGAAAAGTGCTGCGGATGCCGATCGCCGCTGCCAGGTTTAAATTGATTTAGCATTGATGTAAAAATGCTCTAAAATGCAGAACCAACGTTTAATCGTTCTGGGCGTTGTCTTTAGCTGAACTTCTAAATAGTTACTGACAGCGTAAATGGTTACTGAAACACACACACATGCGCAGACACACACACTCCCTTCATGAACCCTGTCCTCAGCTTGGATTTCGGGGTGTTGATGTTGGTGAGTTTCAGACCTGACTGGAAGTGTTGCCAGGCCGACAGCTGCTCCAGCTTCACATTCCTCCACATGTTATCCGAGATTGGAAACTCCAGGGAGCGTCTGCTCGGGACTGATGTACGCACAGAAAGAGAGAGGGGAGTAAAAAAATAAAAAATACTTCTAGCCACACAAGCAGCAACTTTGAATCACGTATGCAGGTTGTGAGAGCTGAAGAGGCTAGATGTCACAGGCCTTATAATAGAGGGATGCCCTCCTAAGCCGCTTCACATGAGAGCCCAGAAAATCAAACTGTCATATCAATGAGCAGCTGAGCTTTCCACCCAAAAAAAGCCTCCCCTGTCTTCCTTCTTTTTTTTTTTTCAGGCGCCTTTCTATCTCCCTGCACCCTTTTTTTCTCATGGCTTTCTCGAAAAGCAGGTTTGGAGTTTGAAGGCAGGCTTTTCAATTATTCTCGGTGTCATTCCTAATAGCATAAGATGGGGTGGGTGAAAAGAAAAGGAGAGATGAGAGAAAAGGGAAGACATTTGTGAAGAACATGTGTACTTGTAGTGCAGAGCTGTTTGCAGCGAGCTAAATGGAGCCTGAATTCAATTTTAGCTACGACCAAAGGCCAGTTTCTTTAACTAAAAGCTTTCTTATATCAAATGCAAACACCTGTTTTTTTTTCATTTCTTTTCAGAAACAGGCAGGAACTTTAAAAGGCCGTGGACTTTCCTACTTCTTCACTCTTGCATTTTTCTTCTTCTTCTAGTTTCCCTTAAAAGATTACATGTTAACAGCATCAAGGTCTCTCCCCTCTGCCCTCAGTGTTGGATTTTGTGCAGAATTAACAGTCTTTTGAATCACTGAACACAATATGTACCCAACAGATGGTGCATGGTTCCTCTTCTCTTTTTTTTCTCTCCACCTCGTTTTTTTTCTTCTTCTTCTTCTTTTCCTTCTGCTCTAGTCGGTAGCATTTTGCTGCTCTGTGTATGGTTGCGCTCAGTTTGTTTGTCCTGCTCTCTTCGTCTTTGTCACAGATGTAGCCTGAAATCATGTCTGTCACACTGGCCTTAATCTCAGAGTTAGCAGCTGCCGGTTGATTGTGTAGAGAAGTGTTTATGCGTTTGTGTGATCTTAAGTCAGGAATAAAATGAGAACATTTAATCCGAGGAAATAAGTCGAGCACCTCGGTGTGCATTTTTTGTTTGAAAGTCTAAATTAAAAGAGTTTGGAAAGTGCTTTATGTGAAGGAAAAAGTAGTGAAAAGATGGGGATCTGTAAAACTCAGTTCTGAGAAGGGCGACAGTGTTGTTGCCTGTCTGTGCACGTGGTGTGTGTGTTTGCAAAAAATCTCATAAACCACTAGATCAGGAGTCTCATTGACCAATTTCAGTTTTTTGAAGGGGGGCTTTTTTATGTGCAGTGGGTGACATGATGAAACTAAACATATATAGTGAATTTTAACATGCATTGTTGCTTTTAGACTTCAGGACAAAATAGAAAACCAGATTTATGTAAAAAAAGTATATGGTTTTTACCAAGTTAAAGAAAAAACTAAAACGCTGAACAAGCTAAATGTTTTTCTTTCTAATTCTTATTCTTATCTAATCTAGTCTTAAAAGTATTTTAAGTATTTTATTTTGAGAGAAAAATAGTATTTTAAGGATGGACATTAGATTCTTACAATGGTCAACAAACTACCATATTTATTCGTGTATAATGTGAAAAATTTAACCCCAAAAATCATCCCTAAAGTGGGGGGTGGGGGGGATGTAGTATTATACACGGGAGTAAATTTTAACTGACTGTTTTACAACCACAATAAATTTCAATAATATTCCCCTCCCTCCCGTTGTTCTCGCAGCTACGGTAGTTTTAGGTAAAATTGTTGCTAACTGGGTTTTTTTTTTTTTTTTTTTCAAATTTGTTTATTGGGAAGTTGGTCTTAAATTTCATTTTGAGTGGCATTAAAGAAGTCTTAAAAAGACAATTAAAAAGACTTAACTTGCCTTAAGCTGTAGGAACCTACATTGAAATTGTGCATAAAATAGTTTACAAAGCTACATCTCTTCTCAGCATAAAATAAATTAAGTCCAAAACTTGTAAAAGGCAGCAAAGTGAGAAGCATCCTACCAAGCAATGCTGTTTGTGGATAGTTGAAAAAAAAATGTAAAAATTCAGGTGCTTTCTTCCTCCTCCTTCTTTTCTTATGGTGCGTTCACACCAAACGCGTTTTGAGCGTCAAGAGCGTCGAGTTTACATAGAAAGTCTATGTGGACGGGCGTCAAGCAGCGTCGGGGAGTGCTGCGGCGCGTCTAGAGCGTTTTGAGC
>JARVJO010000173.1:3177371-3189392 GCA_031762555.1 Cynodonichthys magdalenae | reverse complement strand
ACTTTCTTTATTTCATCCGACATTAAACAGACACCGACAGAGGAGGGGAGACCGGCAGAGGAGGGGGAAAAAAGGCTTTCGACGCTCTCAAGTGCTTAAAAGACCAGCGTCGAGCACAAGTGTCCAGTGTTTCGAGCGTTTTTGACGCTCAAAACGCATTTGGTGTGAACGCACCATTATACAGAACATTCTGTAGCATATTTTGTGACCTCACTTATTCAAATTTTTCATTTACTGGCTGCACACAAGGGTGACGTTAGCCTTCGACGTTTTAGAATAAAAGAGCTAGTCAGGTTTCGAAAAATGTCAACCTGTTTTTATTTCAGGCTGAACAGATTAGAATTAGAAGGACAGAAGGACGGATTGAAGGGAGGATGCTGCAGCCTCACAGTTTATTCGAGGCAAATCTGGAGCTGTGAGCTTGTGTTACACTGCTAGACAATGAGCTTCTTTCACTCCATACTCACACACTCTCTCACACACACACTTTCAACACAGAGGCATTCTGTCTTGAAAACTGTTGTTGTTCCCGTTGCACAATATTTGGCTCTTCTAATTTCATTATGCTCGCTACTCCCTGCTTCTCCGGTCTCCTATTGTGTAGAAACTCACCCTGTGACGTGTATTTTTCCTATACTCTATGGTTACTTATGATAACAAAGACCAAGTTTAGCTCTGAGATCTCTGTAATGTTGTGTCTCCAAACTTGTGGTTGTGTAATCAGAGAGCAAGAAAGACAGATGTGGGGTGGGGGATTGTCATCATTTTTTTTTAATTCCCAAGGAATTTTCTCTCCCATTTTCCTCTCTGCTTCACTTGTGCTGTTCCCTCCCTCCCTCCAGGCAGTGCTCATTAGCCCCATGGTCCTCGCTGAACAGGTGGGGCATGTTTGGCACAGCCCTCTGACATGCAGTCAGGGTTAATTGGGCTTAGAGGACCCCCCTACCCCCTCTTTATACGCACGCATACCTAAAACGCACCCCCACTTTTTTTTTCCATTCCTAACCTCCATTCCTAAAGAGCCAATTGTCCTTGTCCTGTTCCCTGGAGGTAAGGTTTCTGAGCTGGACAGCAGAAATCCAGCCTGAGGCTCGTCTCCAGGCCTGACTGACTGCACCCCCCCATCCCCCACCCCTTCCTCCCCTTACTGTCAAAGGATTATAACAACCACTGCCCCCAACAAGCTCGATTCGTATGCAGACGTACCCCTCAAATGTCACCAGGCCGCTCTAACCATCAGCTCTTTCAGCATCTGTCTCACTTTTTTATTTTTTTTTTCACCCGGTTTCTCCACCTCAGAGTTACCTCTGGTACACTTTCTGTGTGTGTGTGTGTGTGTGTGTGTGTGTGTGTGTGTGTGTGTTTTTGTATATATTTTTTCTTTTCCTTACCATTTTCCAGCTAAACCCTCTCTTTTTATTCTGTTCTTGCACTTTTTTTTATTTTTCAAAGATGCCAAGAGACATAGACTTATCCTCATATGACTCTCGTGTATTTATTTATTTATTTTTGTTCTATACATGCACATCTGCTGAGAACTCTGGGTAAATAGGAAGCATCACTACTTATGTCTGCATATTTACAGGCACCGTTTCTTCCTGCCGTTTCCTCAAGCAAACACTTGACATTACCTTGAAAAAAGTGTTTTCTTCAAAAGAAAGAAAGTCTTTGTTATGTTTTTTTTCCCATCTCTGTCTTCCACTATGTTTCCTGGGCGCTGCAAGATCTCATTATCCTGTTTATTCGAACAAATAAAATGGCTAATTTTAACACACATGTGAGTACAGATCCAGCGGCAGAGTGAAGAGGTGAAGAAGATGGCGTTTGACTCCAGTGTGTGTGTGTGTGTGTGTGTGTGTGTGTGTGTGTGTGTGTGTGTGTGTGTGTGTTTTCAGAGTTGGTTTTGGACAGGTGGGGAGGCTTCTTTTTTATATCCTTATCTCTCCAATTTCACACTCTCGCCTCAAGCCGCGCTCACAAACACAATGCAGAGTCACAGAAACACCCTGTTGCCTCCCGTCTCCAACGTGTCGACTGATCGACATGGAAACGAGAGGGGGCGGGGGGGGGTCACACACACTCAGGCACACTAATCCCAGCCAGAGGGCAGGTTTTGCACGTTTTTCAGTGTGTTAATGACTGTGCTCGGCTGCTTCTGTAATGGGGCCACCTGTCTACTCATTAGCCTCGTTACCCAGCCTTTTAATTGCCCCCAAACTCTCATTTCTCCTCCTCCTCCTCCTTCAACTCTTCTTCCCCCTAATTTCTCACTTCTTTCCCTCTTGACAATTTCTCCTCATCGTAGGAGGCGAGCTGTTGGGTTTATAATCTGACATCACTTCATATGGCAGAGATTATGTCTTGACATGCAGGTGTGTGTAAGATGGGATTGGGTGTGGTTGTCTACAGCAGACTCAAAGATGATTGTTTTGACCTCAGTACAAGGAAGCATGTGAACATATTACTGGATGGAGGGATTTTAACACTGCAATTGCAGAACTATCAGGTGGATTTGTGTAAACTTAAAAAACCCACAGCTCCACCTCTAGCAGTCCTCATTCTGTCTCACCCTTTCATTTAAGTTTCATGATTATAACAATAGATGTTAGTGTGAAACAAGAGAAACCGCTGTGTTGGATGACATTGTTGCACTTAGCTATAGAAGCTAAAACAATTAAAGTTAAAATGAGCAGAAGAGCAAATAGAAATGTCAAAATGAATCCTAAATCTAAAAGTATCTAAACAAATTTTAAAAGTAAAAGAAGCTAAACTAAAACTAAACAGATACAAAACAAATGTTAAAAGTATCAGAACTTAGATAAAATATAAAAATAGTAGAACAGTAGTTAAAAGCTAAAAGTGGCAAAATGGTAACTATGTATGAAGCCTACAAAAGACATGGCACACTATTCCAGATCGAGATGAATGTTTTTAGATATGAAAATGTTGAGAGAAAAACAAATGGGAAAACTTTAATATAAATGCTGACTCAGCATTAACACAATTACTGTACTTTTATTACTATTCTGCTCAGACTTATTATCATGATTATTTTTGCTCGAAAGAGGAAACTACAGCTGGTTCTTTTTTTGATCAATTTATTTTCTGGTTTTAGAAAAGGTATGTAAACATTTTCTTTTCATTTTTTCAGCTGAGTGTTTCTCAGTAAAACTAAGTGAATTTTTCATATACAGTTGACTTTTGTGTCTGTAGCACTAAATCAATTCTTTATTACTTTGAGATCCAGCTTCAGGCCAACAGGCAAACTTAGCCCAAAGTATGAAGTTAATTATCTGGATTGGTCTTCAAGAAATCTCTGACTTTTGAGAATTGAGCTGAGGTTTTTTAGTCGTTTGAGCCAGCTGCTGATCTGACCAATGACAAGCTGGTTTAGGAAGATGAACCAATGTGGAATAAATCACAACACACTGGATAATCCACCGTCTCAACAAGGCTTTAGTTTCCAAGATTCAAGCTCATTGGATCACCCTCAGATCTGACACAAATGTGTTCCCTCTATTGACAGATAATTGTTGTAGGTCTTTTTTTGTGATGTATTAAAACCAACATTTCCACTGCAACTGTTGGAAAATGTCTCTAAATGTAAAAAAAAAAGTGCACCAGTTCATGATGTGTCATCGTACTTTGCAGTCTTTTCAGGGACACTCAATATTCAGGCTGTAAAACATTAGAAATACGGCCAGTGATTACTTGTGCAATCCTCCTCGTTTTTCACCAGTAATCCTCCTCTCAACGACTCCCTCTCATTTCCTTCTACCCTCTGACTCTTTCTCAGTGTTGGACAGTTGTCTGGGCTGCTGCCAGTCAAGTTACATGAGAAAACAGGCGGCCATACATTCCTGCTGGACATAACTTTGCACTCAGGGGATTCCCTCCCCTGCAGCCCCTCTCTTTGTTTTTGTGCAATTCTGAACTGTCTCCCACAGCCAACTCTGGCATTCTTCTCCTTGTGTTCTGCTCTGCTGCATCTTGTATTCATGGAGGATGTCAGCAGATCTGCAAATATCTTTCTAAAAATTGCCATACATTGAGACTTAAGAGCTGTATTATTATTTTGACAATTACGTGGTTTAGAGCTATTTGAGTGGCAATTTTGTAGAGTTTCCTCTTATTCAGCACTGTTTTAATTTGGTTAATGTAATGCAGTATTATATCAGCTTGAACAACAATCATAATAATCCAACTAACAAGATACTTACCACACAGTGACTTAACTGATCTGAAATTTTACTACTAGTCTTCCAAACTCAGCTGCTTGCGAGGGGCTTTGTCAGGTCAGTAGGATGTTTTGTAACTTGGCCCTGGATGGATTGTGTTCGGACTAGGGTTAGGCTATTTGGCAAAAAAATTAATCATGATTAACTGTGGCATTTAGCTGATAATAATTAACATTTTGATTAATAGATGACAGTTGCACTTGCAAGTTTTTGACTCTAAATCAGTTACGCTGTTTTCTAAAATTATACATACAAATAAGTCAAACTGATGTCTTTTAACAGGTTAAAATAGTAAATATTGAAAACCGTCTTTCTCACAATGTGGCGTGGCAGCATATCTTTAGTAACGCAATACGTCACAGCTTTTGTTATCTCCTTACTTTGCTGCTCGTAAAGGCCAGATTGACTGAGACCATGGTGGATTCTCAGCTGAGTAGATTTGTTTCCATCATTCGCTGGAGGAGAGTTTGTTGTAGCCAACGTTGTGGCCTTGGTCCACATTTTCTGACTTTCCTCGTACTCAGGTTTATGGCGGTGTTTCAGGTTAGTGTTGGTGTAGTCCACTCAGCATTCCACCACACACACACGCTTAACCGTGTAGCACAAAAACAGGTGTCATCATCGCGTGGCACTAATCGCAAAGTGACAAATATTAATTGGCCACAGTTTTTCTAACGATTGATTACACACAATGCAGTTTTACCCAAGCCTAGTTGAGACTTCTATTTATAAGCATATAATAGGGGTCTAGACCTCTTTCAAAGTTTGTTTGTGTGAAAACAATTTCAAAGCACATTAAAGCCGTTCCCATCTGTTATCTGAATGCAGTCCAATCAACTGATGTCAATTCCAGGTAAGAACAGGAGCTTTGATCTTCTGAGTCTGTGATGAAATCATAGCTTCAGAAACACAAGCTTTGATGCTGACTTAAAATCTATAGGAAGAATTTATTTTCGATTAAGCTGAATGTTTCTATCAGTCTTTGTTGTGTTTATGACATGTTCAACATAAAACCCCAAAAGTCAGAAGCTAAGCTGAAAATGAGAAATTTCTTGTTTTGTTTAAACAAGCAGAACAGATAAAGAAATTATCTCATCAGCAAACCTGAAACCAGCCTCAGCAATTGATCAACTTGAGCATTATTATTGTTATCTGTCCTCTTAGGAATAGAAAAACAGATTTCAGAGTTTTAGCCCCAAAGAACGGAGCCATTTCAGCCACATGAGCAAGCAGAATTTACATAGTGTTAGGCTGGAGGAAATAGCCGATTGGTACAAATTAACTGGAGACAAACAGAGAATCTGATACATATAGATTCAAATTTTCCTTTTTTATTTAAATAAATGGCTTGAAGGGAAAATACGCAAACACTTTTTCCAGTATTTAGGATCACACTCTTGAACTTCTGCTTCATCCCCACCTCCTGGTCCCCTCACTCCAACATTGTCCTCATTGTCTCCTGTTACTCCCCGTCAATCTAACGCTGTTTTCCCCTTTTAACCCCATCTCCTTTACGTCCTCAGTGTTTAAAGTCTAAATTACAGAGCAGCTTGTCTAAGTCCTCAGGCTGCTATTGATCAACTAACAAAGAGGAAGAGTGAGCCGAGGCTGCCAGAGAAGACGCTTGTAGAGATTTTCTGAACCGGAGGGTCTATTTCTGTCTGTCTCAGTGCATCATTATTGGCTGTAGTTACCCAGGATACGCAGGAAGAAATGATGGATGGTGAGCAGAAACAGGAGGAGGACAGGGGTCAAGGGGTGGGGTTTAGTTAATCTTAAGAGGTCACCTTCTTGGAGACAGTGAAATGTAAATTGGACAATTTTCAGTCTGGTCCTGTTGTCTGCTTCCTAAGGCCTATCTGCTTTCTGATGGCTCTGGCTGTTTCTTGTCACGTCTGTCCTGAGAATAAATTGTTTATCTTTGGTCCAAAAGATGATGGAGGAGGTCTGCGGCATTCTACAGTGCTTCAAGTGGTCACATGTTGCTTCGTACTCTAAACACAATCAGACACACTGACACACACAGACGGCAGATACAGCCTGCACATTCCTTTGTGCCATTCCTGTCTCAGGATACAGAGTTAGACTCAAGTCAGGCTGAGCAGGGTTTTCACAAAAAGTAGAAACAGTCACAAAGAGACAACTCACACTGGGTTTGATCTTCATCAGAATCTCATTAAGTTGTTCCTGATTTGAGATGTCCTGTTCGAGATATTTGTCCACACACAATAACCTTTTTGAATTATTACATTGAAGGTCACCCATGTTTCATTCTGTTTGTGACCAATCAGCATTTAGATTTTTGTTAAGTTCTGACAAAACAAAACGAGCACATTCAATTAAATATCTGAAAGGGACAATGTGGGCTATAATATTAGACAGGCTATACTAACTGAATGGTTTTTACTAAGACATCTACATTTTAAGGGGTAGGTAGTTTATGCAAAACCACTTTGGGAAGTCATCTGTGATTATTCTAATTTTCATAATTCTTATTTTCGACCACCCTTGTGCCGCACCAACCTATAGGGTGGTTCAAGTTATTTGGCCTTAGATGAACTCAGAAAAGGACCCTAGTTTCCGCTTTATAATCATTTAAAAATAAACTGTGATGGCAGAAAGATAAAGAATCTTTTTTTTTTTTTGCGAGGAGGTTGGGCAGTAGGCGTGTCACATAAGTACACTGACTGGAAAGACATCTTCAGGAAACATCTTGGCGTGTCAGTAATTCATTTCTGTCACAATAGTCATTTAAATTCCTCAAAAATCTTTTATATTTAATTGCAGATATTAACTTCACCGTTGTGTGTCAGTTAGATATTTAAAGGATGTATAATGTCTTCTCAACAGAAATATAATCATAAGTCATGTAAAAGTTTCAGTGGTTGAAACACAAAATCTCCACTTTCTTTATGTTGCGCCTTCTTGCTCAGGGAGAACATGATCCCATTAGTGAGATCTTCGCTTTCTGGTACAACAAATAAATAATACATTATTTCCCACTTTTACCTTAGTTTTCAGTAACTGGTCTGCAAACTTGTTGTAGTTTATGGTGTATATCAGTGATCTAGTAAACTTCTTGAATGAATCAATTATTATTTGATTTTTATTGCCTGTCGACAAAGATAAAGGCAGCGCATTCTTTGATTAGGTTCAATTATCACTTGGGTTTTTGATTAAGAAAATAAGAGTAAGTAAAACAGTGAATTATTGTATTAATAACGTTGGTGTTTCTGTTCGCTCTCTAACACCGTGCAGGCTGTTACATGCTCTGCTTGAATCGAGCCAACATGACAGAAAGGGAAGCTTTGGTTTTCCATCGATGTGGAAAAAGAAGAGCTGTAACGGGGTTTCTTTAGGCCCATGTGACTTAGCGGGAGGATCATTGGGCTTGCTGTTGCCTGCCTGCCGCTGGGTGAGAATGGCGCTCTTGTTCGCCTCTGATCCAGTCTGGTTTGGCAGCATGCAGCAGAGGTGGGAATCATCTGGGGTGGATTTTTTTTTTTACCCCTGCGTTGCCCTCCCATGTGGCTTCAACGCTGCTGGGAGGTTTTGGCCGACAAGAACTGAGAGTTTCTCTTTTAGGACGGGCTTCACACTGAAAAAAAACCCGTCCAGTCTGGGTCCTGCTTCCAGACACCCTCGTGTTCCCACTAATTTTACCTCAGGGTCTGCCTTTGTTGATGTTTCCAAAATGAGTGAGTAAAAATATGAAGCAGTCCTACTATGCGTCTTGGTTTTCAAAAGTCTATGTGTGTGTGTGTTCATGTGTTTCATGAACCACTAGTCAAATTTTAATGAAACTTGCAGAAACTACTTATTGGATGTACGTCTAAATGATCCACTTTTGAAGATAATCAAATTCACAATGGCTGCCACAACCAACTAATCTTAAAGGGGCAATATTATGTGTTTCTCATATATTTAAATTCTATACTGAAATAAAGTAACTATGTCACCTTTAGTTATTAAAAGGCTGTTTATATAGAAAATAAACTTGACTTCTCATCATATCCGTTACTAAACACCTTGAAATTGGTCTCTGTCTCTTTAAGAACCTCCTTCCGCTTCTGTCCCGCCAATTTCAGCGTCATCACAGCCGCTTCTCTACAGGACTCTGTTTACAGTCTGGAGCTTTGTAGAAGACTTTGTTGTAATTATACTAAAAAAGAAGCAACATTATACAATATCTGTTTTGGGAAAAAATGCATCTCAGGGTATGAACCTTATTGTCGGACCGGAAAGCATGTTTTCTAATGAACCGGATGTTTCAGCTGGTAAGATTATTTCAGTCATCCTCACAGACACATGTACTGATCGTCATATAAGTTACATATCTGAACACACAGAACAAACGAGTATGTGAACAAAACAACGTGAGTTGTTTTTCAGCTTACCTGCAGAGGAAAACTGTTTGTTTACTATAATTGCTGCCGATAGACTGCAGGAGTCACGGGCCGGGGGGTGCACTGTGATGTTGTAGATCAACGCAGTTTACTTGGCATCTGAAAGTACATTTCCTCGAAGGTATTTTTAATCTGAAGAGGACTGGAGGGAGAAGGGGTTAGTATTGGAGCTCAGCAGACATGGTTTTCACCGGATGTTTGCTAGTTGTTGCTGCTGAGAGCCTGCAGGAGTCACGGGGTGCTCTGTGATGCGGAAGCTCGGTTCTTAGACCCAGCCCAGGGGAGGAGATGTTACCAAAAGGCGGTTCTAGGCCCAACCGGTCGTTTTTGCTCTCCTGCCTGGCTGCCTTAGAACAGCCCAGGATTTCTCAAACATGCATGAATAAGATTCTGGGCATGTTTTTGATGAGAGGATAACATTATAACATGATGTAAAACTCAAGAGAGTTGATTTTACATGATTTTGCCCCTTTAATTAACTTTCATATTTATTTTACCAGGTTAGTTCCAATAAATTAATCTATATAATTTAACACATAATTTAAAGGTTACTGTTTTTTTTTTAATATATCATTTTTCATTTTACTTGTACATGAATTTGTGTGTCCTAAATGTTTATACTTAATTACTTTTATGTTTTTCAACAAGTCCTTTTATTTCTGTTGCATGGTTGTGTTGCCTCTGTTTAGCTTAAAGTTTAAAGTTTAGTTTAAAACAAAGGCAAGGAAGAAAACATTACCTGCGCCTTTTTTTTTAACCAAATTTTAACCATCACTGCTTCTGCTAACAGGAGCTTCATTGTGTCAAATTCCTTTCAGCACTAATGCCAACTATCCAAGGGAGCATACCATACCCCTACACATTTACACGCACAAACACAATAATTCTCCATGACATGAGCTCTGAGCGTCTGTCAGACTGACCAACAAACGGCCTCACACAGAGCGCCACACCAGAACCAGAAGTTCTGCAGCGGTACAGGATGTAGGTCAGTGACGGTCTGAACATGATGATGGTCTCTGCTGAGGAAATGACTTCATGTGTTCATCATCAGCTCAGGATCAGACTGGACTGGGACATATTCCTGTTTACAGTGTATGTGCGTCGCACGCTGTCCTGGTTTTACTCTGACATATTCATCTGTGTGACTTTAAAACCAATATCTGATTTTATTTAGTTAAATTAGACCCAACAGATCAGATATTACAAAGCTTTGTATAAAAAGTAGACATTTTGGAAAAAAATATTTAAAAAAAAAAACAAAAAAAAACAACTGCCTGATCCAACAAAAAATATAAATAAAATATTATTAAAGTAACTAAAACAGCCCAAATCAAACAGTTAATGCAAGGGAGTAAAGTTAAGAGATGAAGCTTTGCCACACCTTCAAATGTCAGGGTTTTTTGGGTTTTTGAACAAACAAAACAAAAACCTGTAGTTAGAACACACTAACTACACTTTAGCACACTTTCAGCTATTTTATACAATTATCAATTATGTATCCGAATGTTTAACTTGTTCAGGACATTACAGCTACAGCTTTTGTTTCCTGTAAATGTTTTAAGTATTTTACTTTATGATTTTTTTTTTCTTATTGAAATAAATTAACTCTCTAGCTCATTTGTCAAACTCAAGGCCTGCAGGCTAAATGTGGCCTGCCAAAACATGCTATGAGGCCGACAAGAGCTTCAAAGATATATTCTTAAAAGCGTAAGCTGCTTTAAAGTCAACATCGTCCTTAAAATACATCTCCCATAATGCATGTTGATTATTTTACCCACAAAATCCTACCAATGGAGCTGCACAGTGTTCAAAAATAGGCAGCAGTCGGCAAAATTTTCCGTATAAAATCTCTATTTTGCTGCAATCCAGTTGTACTGGGAAGTGGGAACTTCCCAATTACAAGTTGTAAATTTTGACTGAAACACCTAAAATTTGATTTTAAATTAAATCGAGAAGTCTTTGAGCATCGGCAGCTCATACAAGAACCACAGCAAACTTCAGTCAACAAACATGGAAACAACTCAGTCAAGTCTAAAGATACTGAGCTAAAATTATCTGTGGTAGTTGCTGAGAATCATTCCCAACAAGATCTTTGTTTTTACACTTCGGCATGCAACCTGACGGGCGATAATGTACTCCTTTTATTAAAGAAGTTGTTCACGGCAAACTACAGGAGTTAATTTAACACTCCATGCTTTAAAACCTACCTGGACCTGCGGAGACCCCTGCAGGCAGTCAAACAATCTACAGAACACCTGGAGGGTCGACAGAACAGAACACACATGAGCTCTGAAACAAATACAACATGCGTTTTTTTTTGTCAACATTTTTATGTTTTCCATATGTCAGCACAGAGCCCACACCTGGACCAATCTTTGTGTTTGCCTCTTTCCTGTCCACTCAGACCACAGCCAGTCAAGGCAGATGGCTGTCCAGTCCTAACCCTACATCTCTGTAAAACTGACAATATACTCAGACACATTAACGCTGTTTGACATTAACCTGTCTTAACTACCTAACAGAAGCAAAATAAGAGAAATAAGAGAGGAAACTGATTAGTGGCTTCACAGATCTGAGTCAAGGCAAAGATTTCTCCACTTATAAAATGTATCTACTGAATAGTGCACTGACTGTTTCACACAGTTTGACTGTGAACATATCCTCAGCTCTGTTAAGTTAAATACAATATGATACTGTTGTTCTGTGACTGACAGCAGCTTACCACAGTAACCTGAGGCTTTACAACCTCTTTGAAAACATTGAAACGTTTACCAAAAAAAAAAAGAAAAAAAAAGAGAAACAGCTCATTATCAAACCTTCTTCAGAATATTCCCAAGGTTTGTTGAAGACTTTTGCATCTTTTTTCAAACTCTATGCTCAATGACTTATGTAAAAGTACTGATATATATTTGACAAGCCTCAAGTGGGGGAGTTTAGTATCTGGGTGTCTTGTACATGAGTGATGGTAGGATGGAGCCGGAGATGGATCAACAGATTGGGACCTTGTCATAAGGGTGTTGCTTTGATTGGTCGTGGTGAAGGAACAGTAAAGCTCTGTATTTACTAGTCTGTCTACATTCAAACCTTCACCTGAAGTCATGAGGTGTTGATCATGACCGAAAGAACAAGATCCTGGATACAAGTGGCTGAAATGAGTAGGGTGGCTGGGCTCAGTCTCAGAGGTGGGGTGAGGAGCTCAGAGTAGACTCACTTGTGTTGAATATTTTGTGTCAGTAGCTGCGTTTCCATTGCAAATGTGCGCAAAACTTTGTCGATATTCTGTTAATGTCGAAAAAGCACAGTTTCGCAACTGCGGTGTTTCCATTAAGTAGGAAATGCTATTAAAATCACACGTGAATATGTTTGTTCTCGCG
>JARVJO010000173.1:3159102-3177271 GCA_031762555.1 Cynodonichthys magdalenae | reverse complement strand
GATCAGCTGCGTGCTCACGTTCATGGGACCTGGATTAAACCAGCTGCTCTTCGAGCTCTTTTTAAAACTGGCTTCAGACAAAAACTATAATTTTAAACTAAATAACACACAGAAGAAGGAGCTGCGGGGTTCTGTTCTGGTCCAGCTCGGTCTAACTCCTCGGCGCTGTCAGCTGAGAACTGAGCCGCTGCGGTGCTCCTCATGAATAAAAACACATCTACGAAGTTCAGACCAATCACACGCTCCGAGCCGCAACCTCCGCGTCTCGGAGAACTGACTGGGGGCAATGTAGAGGACAGCTGTCACCGGGGGATAGCAGCGGGAGAGCAGACGGAAGTTGGGCAATTTTTTGTCACTCAGCGGGGGGGAAGACGTGCGACTCGGAGTATAAACCAGGCTTAACAGGGACTCACCACTTGGACTCCTCCAGGGGTTGCAGATCTTTCGAAGTTTCAGCGGAGCTCCTGCGAACTGAGCGTAGGCCTGAAAACAGACAAGTAAACAAAACGACAACGAGTCTTCAGCTTCTGTTTTTAACAGTTGGACCAGTTCTGGTCCAACAGGAGACGGGTTCAGATGTTTCTATAGAAGCTCCAGACAGAAACCGGCAGACCTGTTGTTGTTTACTGACCCAATGAAAGACTTTTATTTTGTTGTTTGAATCAAACTAAATCTATGAAACGGGTCATCTGTACTGAGTGAGCGAGGACTCAGACGTTACAGTAAAGACCAGGATGACTCAGTTCTTCTGGAAATAAAAACCAGGTTCTGGGTCCAGATCCTGGTTCAGATTTTACAACCAGAAAATGTGAGGAGGAATTTCCTCGTAAAGCTGCAGCCGAGGGTCGGTTTGAAGACAGAGGACGTTTGTTCCATTTGCTTCAGCAGAGATGGAAAATAAAACAGACAGGAAGTTCCCAGAGACGGCCTGGAGACAGAATCATCAAGACTTAAAGGATCTGAGCTCAGAGTCCCTGAAAACAGAGATTTACAGTTTCAGGGTCTAAAGAGGGTCTGCTGGACTTGATTCTGGACCTGGGTTCAGTTTTTTAGGAAGTCTTTAAATATTGAGTGACTTCACGTTGAGATTAAGAGATTATCTGAGGTTAAGATCCAAGATGGCCGCCACACTGAACCAAAAAACAGCTAAAGTAACAGCTAACAGAGCTAAAGTAGCTAAAAAGGTCAGAACAGATAAAATAGCTAAAACTGAGATAGAACCTGATAATTATATGAAAGTCACCCTGACCCATCAGGACTGCTGGTTCTGACTCAGTTGGACAGTGTAGAACCGGCCCATCAGAACTCCTGGTTCAGACTCAGTTGCACCGTGTAGAACCGGCCCATCAGAACTTCTGGTTCTGACAGCTGTTTGTGGACCCAGCTGTGATCCAGCAGCAGAAACTCTTTAGTTTTCCGACCGCTGCAGAGGATAAGCATCATTACCCAGCATGCCTTGCTGCTGGGCTCAGTGAAGCGAGTCCAACACAAACATGTTCCTGTCAGGTTTAATCGCCCTGAGGAGCGCTGCAGCCCTGAGTGCGGTCTGCAGGCTCTTCCTTCAAACCCACAGGCTCACATCAGTCATGGAAACTTGTCTGTCTGCAGACGCACAGCATTCTGGGTGGTCGGGCGTCTGCGTCAGACGGTGAACCGGTTCCGGCAGCTTTAACCGTTTCAGACGCTGGTCAAGTTTTACTAACACACAGAAAAACTAAACTCTCTGTCTGTTAGCAAAATGTTTACTATATTAACTTCCAGGAAGTAGATGTTGGCCTACACCTGATTTACTTTTAGAATCAACACAATTCAAGATGGCTGCTGCAGCCAGGGGACCTCAGAAGAACAGATGTTTTCAGACACAGAGCTCTAACGAGGGGTGGTAGTAGCTGAGAGTCACCCCGACACAGCTTCATTCAAACTTCAGCATGAGAGGCGGAGGATGAGCATTCATTTTACTAACAAAGTAACATTTTACAGTTTTTAAATTGTTTATTAAATCAAATAGTAGTTTTATTTTATCAAATAATAAATATAAAAATAAAACAGAAGCTGAAAACATGTTCGAGTTAAAACCCAAAATATCTGATTTATTTACACATCTGTAGAGCCTGAAACTGAAACTAATTACTTTATGAACCTCTGCTGACATCTGGTGGTGATGTGAGGAATCACATCATTTATTATTAAAAAAACATAAACAAAAAACAGGAATTTGTTTGGAGCCACACGCTTATCTTTAAAATAGAATTTCAGTTCGACAGTGTTAATAAGTTTTAGAATAATAAAATAAAAAAATAAAAAATAAAGTAATGTTTGTTTGTTTGATGCTTTATTTGTTTTGGAGCTAAAATCAAACCAGTTTTTCTCTGATCAGAAACCATTTATGTTTTAATGAATCCAACTGAAGAAATGAACAGTTTAACTCAATCCTCTGAAATTAAGAGCTTTTTCTGGGTTAAACAACAAAAATCTTCATGTTTAAACCTACAACTGAATGAAAAATATACAAATCTGATTTATTACCCTAGAACCCAACAGTTTAATTTGATTAAACCATAAAATTGTTTTATTTCTGCTGAAAAATCATCTTCAAAAGGGTCAGAATGTTAGATGAACAAGATTTATTTTTCTTGTGTTTCATCAATCAAAACTAAAACCTCTCTTTAACAGATTTATTTAAACTTTATGAGAAAAACTTGAATCAGAACCGAACCGAGGCTCATTTTATGGATTTTCTATTCGGAACCTGACATTTAAACCTGGGTTTAGCAGTTCAACCAGTCAGAACCACCACGTGAGGCTCTGACCCGGGTTTTTACCGTGACGAAGACCTCTGGACAGATAGCCGCCGAACCGACAACGGCTCGGTTCGGCCAGACACTCACCAGAACCACCAGGCAGTCGGTGCTGACGGACGGTAAGCCCCAGTCTCCTTCCCAACAAAACAACTCATCGGGCGCCGCCATCTTCAGCCTCGAGCGTGACCTCAACGAGACCGGAAGAGAAGAGCCTTCTACTTCCGCCGAGTACCGATGTAAAGCACGCTCCTTCAAAATAAAACAAAATTTTAAATTTTTTAAAATTAAATAACATATTAAAAACATAAAATAAAATATGAGCTAAAAGCTAAAATTAGCAAATTAACAAAAAAATAACAGCTAGATAAGATAGCTAAATGCTAAAAGTAGAAAAAAATAGCTAAAAATAGCAAAAATCACTTAAAACCAAAAGTAACATATAAGCCAAAATATAATGCAAAAGTCAAAGTTTGAAATGGAATAAACAAGATTTCTGTGCATTTCTTTGGGGAAAATTGTAAATAGTAATAAAATAATTAGATTTTGTAAAAGTTACAAAAACATACATGTCCTATCTTAGTTGATGGTTTGTATTTATGAACAGCTCACAAAGTAATAAAATAGTCTTGGTTTACACTGAACAGATCATCTGATGGTTAGGGTTAGGTTGTGCTGACTCGTCCAGGATGATCTCTGCTGCTCATCAACTTTCACTAAACAAGAAACTCTCCCAGGATGTTCAGTTATTGTTGTTGTTATTGTTGTAAAGTGTCGTCTTGAATGAATGAGGATGTTTGGACTCCTTCCTCCTCCAGCAGGAAACTGAAGCAGAAACAGCTGAGAGAACAGGAAGAACATTTCAGAAAAGACAGAGTCAAACAGCTGACAGTGAAGAAGAGAAGCGTCTGAACCTTTAGCCTCTGATTAAATCATTTATTCAGGGTCAGATGGTTTGTTTCACGTTTCACCTCATAAACAGAACAGAATCTCTGCAGACAGAAAAACTGTTTCAGCTGCAGCTCACAGACCCTCTTGTTTAAACTTTTGATTCTGCATGTTTAATTAGTTCATTAATTTTTTTTTGTTGTTTTTTTGTTGTTTTTGGGGGGGGGTTGTGTTTTGTTTTATTCTTTCTTTCTTTTTTTTTTTTTTTTTTGGTTTTTTTTTTTTTTTTTTTTTTTTTTTTTTTTTTTTTTTTTGTGAGCCAGAAACCTGGCCGCCTTCATGATGCACTTTTAACCTCATGTGTTAATTCAGTTACAAAGGTCGGGACAAAAAAAAAAGGAGAAACTAAAAGACAAAACATTTCTTTCTTTTGCTTCTGTCTCACAGCGATCCAAACAACTTCATCACACCTACTAAAGTTTATTTTTCCTCCTAGCTGACTTACACACTATTAGTCTGATTAGATAAATCAATAAACTTGTTTTTGCCTTGTTAGTTAGTTTTCTTTCTCCATTCCTTTATATTTTGAAGGAGTGGCGAGCCTTTAAGAAACAAGAAACCTGGTCTGTGAGAGGACGCTTCAGGGTGTTGTGTCCAAACTGCGCTCAGCCAGAGGATGATGATCTTAAATCTGAACAATGAGACGCTGAGTGGGTCCTATTAGCTCTGAAGTTAAACTGATAAGTGCTTCAACTTCTGCCAGTATCACCTGCAGGAGAAGGGGGGTGAATGTCTGCTGTAAAGCCTTAGAAGCAGGGAGTGTTTGTGAAGGGGGGAGGGGGGCTCATTAGGGATCCAAGTCTACGACAGTAGGGGTCAGAATCTTTAGACATCATTCAATTTGGATTGCAGTTCATAGGGCTTTGATGAGAATGTAAAACAATTATTGATAGTTCTGCCTTTTATATTCCTCAACATTAACATTAAATAATAATCCGTTTTTGGTCATTTTAAATCAATTCAGAATCATTCATGTCCGCATCTCAGTGCATGAAAACATAGATTAGACCCACCACCCCTAACGACCAGACACTTAGACCTTTCCCAGACTAGAAAGTCTTCCTTTTTCCCATCTCGTCTGACCCAGCAGACACATGTCATTTAAGATCATTTATCTGCGCTGTAAGCGTCCTCGTACGTGTGTATGTGCTCGTGTTATTTATTTACTTTGCCTGGTAATATTCCTGAGCCTTCATTATAACGGGAGCCATAACTTTGATAAATCACTTGGGCTCGGGGCCCTCACTGCTTTCACAGTATTAGAAAACTAATTGAAATTCTCTTCCGCCTCCTTCTCCTCCTTCTTTCTCCCCCTCAGTCTGTTACTGTTTCTTTCTTCCTCTCTGTTTTATATCCCATATCCCTTATTTTTCCCCTTCCAGTCTGTGTAGCAGGCCCCAAACAGGACCTTTTTTTTCTGTGGAATGGAAGCCAAGAGGGGTAAAATGTCATCACTGATTTAATAGGCGTATTCTTGCTCAGAGACACAGCAGGCTCATGAAGTCACACACAAACACACACTGCACTCTGGGGAGTGTTAAGAATCCTGATAATGTCATCATAGGAATCTCCATAATGTACCCCTGGTCTCCAGCAGGCTCCAGTTTGACTGCGCCTCTCCTGTCGTTTTTATTAGATAAGACTGGGGCAAGGGGTTTGAGCGGGGGTGATGAGATTTTAGGTTTAGGTTGATAGGATTTTGAGTTTAGAGACTTGTATCTATGGCCGAGAATCCCCCAGCCAGGAATGAGAGGTCTGCCTGGTTCGTTGCCTGGGCGCTCCCAGGTGCCGCCGGATTGAAGGTTTAGTCGTTTTATTGTCCGTGATCTCCCCGCTGCCTCTTGATTTGTTTCATTTGCTGGGATCAGTCTGTCCTGCAGCCAAATCAGGGTGGAGTTATTATGTTGTGCTGGAGCTCCCAGATGAAATTTGATTTGGTCTTTCTGTCAAGGATCTCCTGATTGTTGCCAGATTTAGGATTTAGCTGTTCTAGGGTTTAAAATTCCCCTACTGTCAATGGATTTTTTAAAGCATCTTTACTGCTACTATTTCTAATGCTTGGAGCTTTGTTTCCAACAAGCAGCTCCTCTTTTTTTAATGCCGGTCGAGTTTTGCAGTGGGAGGCCAAAAGATTTAGCGATAAAAGCAGGGAGACCGTGCGCCTGTGTTTGAGGTGCTTTGTGTGAATCGGGCATTTTTGTGGAGTCCTGTTAGCACACAAAATTCCCTCTGCAAACATTCCTCTGGCGTGTTGCAAGCTGGAGAGTAGAGTACACACCCCGCGCTTTCCACAGGCTGCACATTGCCCAGATAAATCCATGCCAACGGATCGCCACACATAGCCATGCACATGCATGCGTGTGTGGCTAATGAGGATGTGTTGATTGATTAGACTGCAGTAATTAGCTGGAGTGTGAAGGCCTGGAAAGGTCTCAGCTCAAGTGGGAGTGGTCCCCCTCTAGAGAGACATTGAACTGTGCTATGCGCCATTACTTTACCCAGACACACCACACAAACAGTCCCATTCGAATCTCGGATGCAGGATGAGTCATCTCTCAGAGGCAGACCTAATACTCGGTGCCAGTGTGAAGCGGGAGGAAGGATGTTTGCTGTGTGTGTGTGTGTGTGTGTGTGTGTGTGTGTGTGTGTCGGAGTCTGAGACACAAGGATGCTTTGCAGCTCGGAGATGTGTGCCGCAGAGGGAGGTGTGCTTGTGCCAGCAGTTTTCTTTTTCCTGCACAGTGTGGCCTCAACACAGACTGGATCCACCGTCCCCGTCCTCCTCCACGTTCTCCCGCTTATTTTAGGTTTACTTCCTGTCCTCCTGCAAATCTGTTCTGTGCAGGCAGAAGCTGATTTTTAGAAAAACTGAAAATAATAATGGACCCGGTATGACAGCCTCATTCTCTTACCCTGAGTTGGCAGGATGAAGACTAAACTTTTGCTGAAAAGTGTTGCAAACAGTGCCCCCATATGGTCTGCTATAGAATTACATGTGATTAAGTGGTTTTCTTTGTTGCATCAAACTTTGCTCAAATTTTCTCATCCCTGTAGAAACTCTGGGTCTTTCCTTAATGTAACGATCTTTAACCCAAATCCTCTCCTTTTTTTTGTTTGCCAAACAGGAAGTTCTACTACATCACTCTGCTGAGAGATCCTGTGTCTCGCTACCTCAGCGAGTGGAGGCATGTGCAGCGTGGAGCTACGTGGAAAACCTCCCTGCACATGTGCGATGGACGAACACCAACGCCCGAGGAGCTGCCTTCCTGTTACGAGGGGTCAGACTGGTCGGGGTGCACACTGCAGCAGTTCATGGACTGTCCTTACAACCTGGCCAACAACAGACAGGTACGGAGGAAAAAAGCACCTCATCTTACATAATGAATTGTTGTGACAATATAACACAGCTTTAAAATGGGTATTAGCCAGTTTTCTTATGCATACTGAAGAAAATCAACATGCTCAGCTCTTCAGTGTTACTTTGGAGCGTCTTTTTTATTACAAACCAAAACAACCACTTTTCTTCACTTATCTCCAGTTTAACCAGCATCTCTGCACTTAATGTTGTCGACACAGTCATATTTATCGCTTCAGAAGAAACTCTAAAATATATTAACACATAAAAATGCTGTATAAGTGAATTTGATGCTAAGTGAACTGCTTCAATATAAAGACGGTAAGTAAGAAGAGTTGCGCACACACCAGAACACACACGTTCACACAGTCAGGAGTTTGCCTGCTGGGCATAAACAGCAAATTCACCTTCTATTCTCATGTTATCTCAGTCTCACACCTCGGCGCCTTAACCAGCTTATCTCATCTGAACCCGAGGGTGGTACTACTGAGGGTCCTCTGACTTGTATATGTAACACACACACACACACACACACACAGAGAATCATCCTAATTGAAACACTTAACATCTTTCAGGCATCTCACCTGTGGGCGTTGACCAGTCTCAACAGAGGTCAATTCACCCCAATTTTACCTGATTCACATCTACACAGTCTCAGTAGTTTTTACATAACTGCATGTTCCCTTGATGCAGGTGGGTTGCCATAGCACAACTGCCTAAAACTTACCACCAACAAGTAAATAAAAGAGTAATAGTCACAAAACACTCACCGTTCTCAGCCGTCGTTTCCAAAGTGTCACGGCCAAGTTGAGGCCACTTTTTTCCTCCACCGGTCAGAGCCTGTAAATTGAGTCCATTTGGTCTAGTTCTGTCTGAATTCTGTCATTAGCCGAAAAGCAAGAAAACCTCTGCACCTCCTCATAGGACCACAGTGCTGTTTTTTGATTGAATTTTATTATATATACTTTTATAAAACTAAATTAAAAAATAAAAGCTGTTGTTTGATTCTTGTGAAAGAAACTCTCATAATTGTTTTTGCTCTCTGGGCAATCGTCTTTTTTTGTTTGCATGTTTTCCATCCTTCAGTAAACGGTGGGTTGGTGGGTCTGTTTTGCACAAGTGAAGAGCTGTAACATTATCAATGAACCTTGTCCTCTGTCCTCAGGTTCGAATGTTGGCAGACTTGAGTCTGGTTGGCTGCTACAACATGTCCACGGTACCGGAGAAGAAGAGGGCCCAGCTGCTGCTGGAGTCGGCCAAGAAGAACCTGCGCGACATGGCCTTCTTTGGTCTGACCGAGTACCAGAGGAAAACCCAGTTCCTCTTTGAACGGACCTTCAGGTTGCGCTTCATCAGGCCTTTCATGCAGTACAACAGCACTCGGGCTGCAGGGGTGGACCTGGACAACGCCACGGTCAGATTCATGATAAACTTGTAGACGAAAAAGACAAATTAGAAAGTAAAAATGAATGAAATTACTCTGATTTTAGGAAGCTAATACTTAACTAATAAGTTTCTATTCTGATCTACATTTTTAGTTAAAAATGTTCAGAATACCGTTACATAGAAGCACACCGTGGTCTGTACTTCAAGAATAAACCATGTTAACCTTGTACTTTAATTCTTGAAATGTCAAAAATGAAAATATATATTTTTAAAAACTGATCTTTGAAAAAATGAGGGGTAAAAAGAAAAATTAGATCATGGGAAAACCGAGCCGACACTCTGGTCTTATAATTGCTGTAAAATGAATTGGGATAACGGACAGCAGCTTCTAACACGTTCTTCACACTTTGATTGGTCCAGTGTGGGAGTTCTTAAGCTCAATTTCCTGAGTTGTGTTTTTTCCTCCAGTACACGGCAGACTGGTGATTCATGCATCAAACTCAGCTGCTTGGAGAGAAAATAAAATATGCACAGCTGTGAGTCTCTGGAATGTAGGAACAGTGGTTATTATTACAAGAAAGTCCCAATTTTACCATTGCAAGGATTTGGAGTTTGGCATGTAAAATGTCTGTGTTTGGCTTTTTTTAAAGTAGTTTATCATATTTCCAGTTTTATCCAGTAACTACAGAACATGGTTTAAAATTAATATTTACCCCAAAATCTGTTGTGACTTCAAAGCTAGTTGACGGTTTGTCTCTGAGAGCCCCCTGGATTCAAACTCGTGTCCCTCCTGCTGCTGATCAAAATCTAATTTCCAAACATCGATTCAACATGTCGCCTCCCTCCGTTGAACATGTTGCTCACACATGACATCTCGCAGCTGATCGCAGATTTAAAAGGGATTCTCTTCATTAAACCCAATCCCCTCCGTATTGGATTCACACGCAGCTGATGATGGATTCCAGGAAAGCCAGCTGCATTACACGAGCTAACACGAGACACATTTCTGTTGTTTCTACGAAACACGCTTCTCTCTGAAGTACATTTGAAAGCAGTTTAACGTCTCAGGACCACCAACAGTTTGTGTTTTTGTGTCCAATATGTGAGACACAGTATTATGGTTATATTTTTCCAGCTGCTACACTCTAATTCTCCTTTAGATGTATTTGATAGCAGTTTTTTGTGACAAGTGAAGCTTTGTAGGGTTGTTTTTAAGGGCTATAAGCTGTGTTCATACTCTTGACACAATGCAGAGCTCGTTCCCTGTGCAGGTTGGACTCAGACAAGGCTGTCCTTTGTCTCAGATCCTGTTTGTGGTGTTCAGGACTTAAACGTGCACTGGGATGGTTTGCCTATGGTTCTCAACAGTTCAATACAAGTTGTATTGAATCTAAAGCACTTTATTAAACCATTCTATACAGATACATGCTCAGCCTTAATCTAGGTTTATAGCTACGCGATGAACTCGGTGCGAGGAAGTGCATCCCAACAGTGATGCAATCACGCCGTCTGCACGTTGGCCCCACGCAGTGTTGCAATGCGTGGTCATGTGCCCCCAAATTTTTTTCACTCATTCAATTCAGTTCATTACTTTGTTTGTCCGTCAAGCATTTGTTCTCCTTTTTACATTTCACAAGTTGTAAAGAGAACTGCCACATATCCTTTCAGAGAATACTGCACCAACGTAAGCGTCAAGTATAAACGCCTACACCTCTTGCGAGTGTGTGCGCGCCGCCAGTTGAGCTCTGTGCGACTAACTATAACTGAGCCTCCGTCATGTTGGAGATTAGAGTAGAGCCGCTGCTCCTTCACATTGAAAGCTGAGGTGGTTCAGTCATCTGATTAGGGTGACTCCACCCTTTAGAGGTTTTTCATGTTCCTGTGGTAGGAGGCTCCAGGGAAGACTCAGAACTCGCTGGAGGGATTATATATTTTTTCGGGACTGGTAATGTTGTCTTGGGATCCCAAGGAGGAACTGTAAAGTGTAGCTGGAGAGAGGGAGTCTGGGTTTCTCTCCTGGCCCTGTTGCCTCTGCAATAGAAAAAGCATTAGAAGATGGACATTCTTATCAATGAGAGCTAGGTAAAAAACTGATTAAAACAATATTGGATCATTTTAATTTAAGTTTTGCAATATTGATTCATGGGGCATGAGATCAATTTTTCCCCATGACGTTAGCCTCAGTAGTCTCGTGTGTGATGAAGCAGAGGCACGTTTATGTTTTGTCACTTGCCGTACATATTTGTTCAGTTGACCTTCATTCAAGCATTAACGTCAGCTTCTGACAACAAGTCGGGACCATGCAAACTTTTGTTGGCAAAGATTTACGCCCATACTCGGTAGTGGAAAATGAATGCTTCAATCAGCTCGTTCAGGTGCTCAAACCAAACGATGTTATGGTGCTGACTGAAACTGTTAACCCCAGGATGTATAAAGCTGCAATAGACAACATTCTAACAAATTGTTTATTTTTGTTACCACTATTATTATTGTTACACTTTAGGAAACAATGTCTTAATGAAATTTACAGTTTATCCTGCAGTTCCTTACTAATCTAAACACCTTTGAGACGGTTTTGTTTGCAGTTCAAGTTTAAACTGTCCATTTTTCAAGTTTGCCTTCAAAACCTGTTGTTTATGCAGAAGAGAAAAAACAAAGTAAAATGAAATTTTGCAACATAGTTGAGCCATTTTCATTATGTAAGTACAGATCTAATTGAATTGAATCAAATCCACTTATGATTAATTGATTCCAAACCTTATGAATTTAAATAGAACCAGTTTAGGGAATTGGCCACGATGCTCAGCCCGATTATCAACAGAAGATAAGTCTAAAATCTTAATTTTAGTGTATTTAGGGAGCTTTTTTTTTTTTTTTAAGCCATTTATTAGACAATAAAATGACCCACTCGATGTAACCTGCACAGTCACCACTTTCAGCACAAACAAATCTTGGAGCTTGAATGAAGCTGAGATGTTTTACAGACAGAAGCCTCGGGGGCAACTTTTCTGTAGAGCACTGATAGAAAATCTAAAATCTTTCTTTCATTGTGAAATGTCAACAAAGAAAAAAAAACAAAACAACAACTTGTAATTCCTTTCTTTTATATTTTTGTTGAAAACAATTACTTTTTCAATTTCGTTCCAATCTCCTCTTAAGATTTTTCTTTTTCTCATCCAATTTCGGTAAATGTAAACATTTGTTCTGCTTCCTCCCCCCGCAGGTGCAGCGTATCGAGGAGCTGAACGAGCTGGACATGGAGCTGTACGACTACGCTAAGGACCTGTTCCAGCAGCGCTACCAGTACACGCGGCAGAAGGAGCGGAGGCAGCAGCGCATCAAGAACCATATGCAACAGAGCCATCAGGGCCTCGGCCTGGGCGTCAGTCTGTGGCCCTCCCGCGGCCGGACGATCTCGGAGTCGACTCAGGAGGACAGAGAAGGGGAGCGGGTGGAGAGGGAGGAGCGGGAGGACGGTGAGGAGGGGGGCCGAACGGAGGAGGCGGGCATCAGACTCCCCACTGAGGACTACATGAACCAGATCGTCAACCGCTGGTAGCAACAGAACGAGAACAAACACCGGGACATGCATATGTAATGTGAAACTCACACACTTTCCACCCGCGGGAAGACGCGCCTGCTTCAAAAGACCCCAAAATGAACGACAGACTAGCAGGGATTGGGGGCAGCAGGAATCTAAGTGGGTTGCTATAGAAACCAGAGCCTGGTAGATTGCATCAGCTCTTGTTATTGAGCTTTGCCCAGTTGTTATTGGCGCCTGCTTGCCCCCCCCCCCCAACACACCTCTCTCTGCGTTTTCTTGTCGCGCTCCCATCATCATTTCTTCCCGAACAGGATGGTGAAAGAGGGGAGGATCATTTTTTAAAAGTTGCTGACATCGGAGTCCCTCAGCTCCCGTCACTTCGCTTCTCCTCTCCTATTCCTCGCATTTTCTGTGGCCTGACGTGGAGCGCGAGAAATCAAACTTAAGTCTGTGAATTCCTCAGTAATTCTCGCCGTTTTCCTAAACTGGGGGATGCTATAAAAGAAAGTAATGAACAAAGAAACTGGTGGAGCGTGAGAAACTGTATCAGGACTCAGTTGTGTTCTAAAAGCTTTGTGCTTACATAAAAATCAGCCATTTCATCCATACTTTAGTCCTAAATTAGTTTCATCCTTATTTTTTAAATGTAATTTTATTTGTATGTTGTGTTTTTGTTTTGCTTTTTTTAAAAGCAGAATTGTAATAACACTGAGACCAACATTGCTGCCTAATGAAAAGTGATTCCTTCATGTCTTTTGTTTTTAATTGTTTTATAAGTGGAAAACTAAAGGATTGGAATGATGAACAATGGACCATAGCCATTACTGAAGCCTTGCTTCTTTTTTTTTTTTTAGGAATGGGGCGGGTGATGGTGACAGTTTTTCTGATAAAGGTTCCCAAAGCTCCTGTCGCTTAACAAGTTCATTATTTCTCCTTCTTTTAGGGTCTCAGCCCTGTGGAGAATGACAGCCAATTATAGAGCCGAATCTCACATAGGTGTGAAGAAACCAGGCGCGGAGGGGTTGGGAGTCTGCTGTAGGTTGTTGCCAGGAACTGTGCAGCATGAACGGCAAGCGCTTTGGAAGCCTTAACTCAGACAAATGCTTGAAATGGGAGCTGTGAAACTACCGGTCACCATGGTGATGTGAGCCCTTAATGTAGTGGGTGGCATTTTAAGTTTTTTTTTTTTTCCCCTTTCAGACTGCGTTGTAAAAGCAGCAATCTTATACGGTCCTCAGCCCCACCTTTTCACAAAGGGCAAACACAGCTGTGGTGACCCGTAGTTTGTTAGCAAGAGCTGCATTTTTCCTTTGTTTCACCCTGAAGAGCAGACAGGGCGAGGTAGCAGTGCCTCTATGTACCGGGATCTTAGTCAACATAATTATTGCCAGATATTATGTCGGCATTATACTACAGTAATTTCTTTGACTACTCATAAATCTGAGTGTGTGAGAGCGTGTGTGTGTAAATAGTGTGTACAGTATGCCAGATCAGTGTATGCTTTTGTAAATAGTATGAATGACCGACAGGGGATGTTTTGCGAATGATTTGTTTCATGACCAATTGTTTTTGTTTGTTTGTTTTGTTTTTTTGAGGTGAAAGGTGATGCATCAACAGCATGACCCAAATGTGTGACCGTGACCGTGATGCAAGCCAATAGTACCCCCTCCTTTTTATTCTCCTTCCCATGACATGATTACATACCAGGACTGAATCCCTACGCCTGTTTAAATTTGTCTTTTATTTTATTTTATCAACCTCTATTTTTAATTCCACCCATTTATAAGCTCAGCACAAATACATTCAGCATATTTGAAATTAAAGGAATTGAAGGAATGCATATCTTCCCCTTTCAAACCAGACTTTTTAAACTACGGTCTTAAGATGAGAAATGAGGACATTTTATCTGATCTCATCTTGTAAATTATATTATGTGATTTCATGCGAGAGATGTGTTGAGACTGACTTTCAGCTACTGTTGCATTGAATTTTAGTTCATGATCTGTAAATTTGACTGAGTTAGAGACATTTGATTAGGTTGATTAACTGAGTCGGCCATCTTGAATTAGGTTGTCTACAAAAGTTAAATGACTTTTTTTTTTTTTTTTATTTGTTATCCAGCTGCAGGTCTGTGATCCCTCATAGCTTAACTGGTTTACCTGAGCAGACAGATGTTTACTCAGGCCACTCGTCAAGCCCCAGATGTAGAATTTGAAATACTTTGCACAACAAATAGATGGTTTAGATTTCACATTTCGTTTGGAGTCACAACATGTATCAAGACATTTAAAAACAAAAAAAGTTTTCCTGTAAAGAAACTGTTGAAATAAATCAGAAAATGATGTTTTGCGGTGATAAAATCACAGAAGTGAAGCTGTTTGTCAGCTGCAGGTAATCCAAGCTGAGTTCAGGGAAGCTAAAATAAATCTTTTGGCATTCGTCTGCGTTTGGCCAATGATTGTCGAAGAGCAACAGGAGCCAATTACTGCAGGCGGACTTATCTGGTTAGAAAAACACAGAGTGCAAATTAGTTTCAGGCATATAATCGATATTTAAAGTGATCAAATTAACATTTGTGTTCAGGAATCGAAGATGGAAGAAACGGTTACATGTAGTCATAATCAACATTTGTTCAGCTGCAAAATGCATTGTATGCATGGATGTTTCTATATATTTATATATATATTTTACATAAAAAAGTCTTTTTGCTTGTTTGATTCAGATTTATTACTGAGTTGAAGAGGTTTGGACGTGAATGATTTAATTTAATCTGAATGTAGCTCAAGTTCAGTGTCATAACGTGATGAATGAAGCCAGCCTACTTCTTTTATCCTCACAAACCATGATGCAACTTTTAACAAACCAACCATCTGGTTATATTTGAGCTGATCACACTGGATCCTCCCCTTGTTGTGTGATCAGCTCCTTTTTTAATCAGGAATAAATCGTGATGGGAAGGAGAGGAGAAGAGGTTTTTGATGAAAGGCGTCGGGACTGATCCGGAGTCCTCGCCCTTCTTTTAGTGTAGCTTTTCAAAGTAATGCAATAAAGACAGAGAAATGGATACGGGTACGAAGGATCCACCTTTTCTGTATCAGCTTCCAAGTCGTTTTTCTGCTTTGTTTTAAAGTGGCAACTTGAAAACACTGCAGGTCCGGGCTTTATTGTGTCAGACTTGCATTAGTCTGTGATTGGACTCCAAACAAATATGTGGCTCTGCGTTTGTGGGTCGAAAGGAAAACTTTTTTTTCTTTTAATCATTATTTTTATTGCTCCCGTTTTAAAGCGGTCCTCAGAAAGAAAAAGAAAAAAACAGCGTGTTGAAAAAGCTATTACTGACATCATTCCAGAAGCTGATGCTGTAAAAGGCAGTTTTTAATTTTTGTTTGCTTCATCCATGTGTTTATTTGATGTGTTGTCTCCTTTGTGAAAATGAACAAACACAGCTATCGTTAGCATCGTCCTCCTTTAAAGGCGTGTTAAAGAGTCTGAAAGGGATTTATTTTCATTTGTGTGCAGTTTGTCTGCCTCCCTCCCATGTATGCATCTTTCTGAGTTTGTTTCCTACGATTGCAAAGATGAATCATCAAGCCACCAATTAAAATATTTCATTTTTACAAACCAGACTGTTGTGATTATTTACACTCTTATCTGAAGGAATGAATTTGAAAACCAGACAAATCCAGTGAGTTGAAAAAGTATTCTTTAGTCTTGGTAATTATTTTATTCAGCTCCAACTGGGTTTTGAATGTGATTAAAAATAATTCTCAAAAAAATACTCCATATCGACACCTTCCCTAAATTTATGGAGCACTGTTAAATGTCAATATTAAAGAAGTAAAATTAAGAATTAAAAAATAAAAAGTGTGCATACATACTGTATGTATTACATATTATTTAGCTGTAGCCCTAAGCTTTATCTTCAGCATCAACATAATTTGATCCCAGATTTGACACCACTTCAACACCTCTAATGCTCCGTTTACATGTGAACAATCTCTGGAAACGTTAGTGTTTCATTGTTGGTTGGGGTCAATCATTGACCCGCAGCAGACAGTTCAAGGTTGAGCATGAAAAGGGTTCCATCCAAGATGGTAAATACATAAACCTTAGTTTGGACCCAGGATGAGGTTGGGTCCTACATGTTAAAAACGATGAGCAGCACAATCAGCACTCTGCTATCCACCATTGTTACTGTTCATCCAGTCAAGAGCAGGAAAACGTGTGATTACAGCCGTCTGTTCTGTGCGTGCATAACTTCACATGACTGTGTGGGGCTTTCGAAAACCCACCTTTAAGACTTGGATTCAAATAGCTTTACATTTAAATCCATCATTACACACACTGGTATGTATTCGCATATTTCTTTTTTTTCTTTTCTATTGCATACCAAAACCTTATTTCCACACATTACTTTGACTTCTCTGAACATTATAACAAAATCACATTCAGAGAGACAGTTTCAAACTATAATCAACTCCCATTGACTGAACAGAAAAAATATAAAAAGCTATCAAAAAATGTGTAGTAATGAGTAAAGGTTATAGTTGTCAGATTCATTTCTATACTGTGTTTAATATATAACAACATTTTGATACTAAACTACACAAAACTTAAGATTCCATGAATAACTTTACATGATATCATACATCAGAATTACACTTTTTAACCTTCTAAAACCTTTAAAATACAGGAGCTTCAAGGCCCCTCAACAGGACATCGCCCCTGGACCCAGATGGGGGCCACTTACGCCCTGGCTTTAAGGTCCACTTTTCCCAAAGAAGAACCCTCCCCACCTACTCAAAAACCCTGGCTACGGGCCTGGGGTTGTGTTTAAAAAAAAATCCCAGGTCCCTAAACATTTCACAAAGCTCCTGTAAATCCAGTGGGAAAAGATTTTATGACCACACCAAATCTGCTAGTGCATTTATTTTGTCCACCAATAATGGACCAGAACATTAATCGGATAAACATCCAGAAGGCCACAGACAGCCCTGATGGAGCTGCTGCTCTTCTGCAAAGATGGATCTGTCTACAGGACCACAATAAGCTGCACAGGTTTGGGCTACATCACACGTCTCAAACTCAAATCTCTGTAAGACTACAAAAGATTTCCAATGTAATAAGAATTCCAATGTATTTTTCCTCCATCCATTTTTCCTTTAACTCCGATCAGTTTCCCAGTCCCTGTTGATAAAAAACACCCCCACATCATGATGCTTCCACCGTCATGCTTCACTGTAGAGAAGGTGCTCCCAGCATGATAAGTGTTCGGTTTGAACCAGATGGCCTAAAATATTTGTCTCATCAGACCACATCACCTTCTAAAAATGTGTCTTCCATGTAGCCCAGGGGTGTCGATCTCATTTTCACCAAGGGCCACATTAGCGTTATGGTTGCCCTCAAAGGTCCGGTTGTAATTAACTTTGACGTTTCTTGTTCAGTCAAAGTTAAACACAAAACGTTGAAGTTTACTACACGTTCCTCATCTCATTGCTGCATCTGAGCACCGCTAACAAACAATAAATGAGCTCTACATGGTATTTCCTGCATAGAAACAGTGTTTTAACATTTTCTCTAAACACTGAAAGTAATATGTGTACAACTGACTAAATAGGAAATAAATAATACAGAAATGTTATTAATAGAAAATTATGAGAGTTTTATTCACTGTTGAGTTGTGGTGACAAGCTGCCATTTTGGTTTCTGAACTCTCCCACTTACTGACAGGGAATACCTATTGTTCTACTGAAATTTACAATTTGTAAGAGTCACTTCACAGTACAACTGAGCCACAGCAAAAGTAGTCAGCAAAAATGCAGCTTAATAGAGTTTTTGCAATTTTACACAGCTAATTATGCACATTACTTTTGAACTAGCTCCACCCAGTTGTGAAATGCTGCCATTTTATGTGTAAAATAATCAACAAGCATATGGGACACGTAGTTTATGGTCAATGTTGACTCAAAAGCAGCATATGTTTATTTTAGTATAATACATCTATGAAAATCTCGTGGGCCATTTAAAATGTTATGGCAGGCCACATTTGGCCTGCGGGCCTTCTTCGCTCTCAGACTGCAGGTTTACTTGTGGTTCCCAGAGTTTCTAAAAGTAGAATGGGAGGCAGAGCTTTCAGTT
>JARVJO010000173.1:3107709-3119804 GCA_031762555.1 Cynodonichthys magdalenae | reverse complement strand
ACACACACACACACACACACACACACCCCCCAAAAAATGGCTTCAACTCAGTAAATTATACAGATATTGTAAGATATAAGTGTGGTGTGGTTGTAGCTGAAAATCAGTCACATACCTAAAACTTTACCATAACTATTTGAGTCAGCTTTATTTGTCTGTTAGCAAAATATCTCATGAACAACTGGATGGATTTTAGGGAAACTTTCATCCAGTAATCATTAGACGTCTGTCTACAGCTGATTCAGTTTTGGAGTCAATCCCATTTAAGATGGCCATCATAGTTAATTAACTTTACCAACTCAAAAATGACTTTAGATCAGTCAGATTTACAGACACATAGCTAAAATTTAATGTGGTAGTAGCTGAGAGTCATTCCCATCTTTACAGTGGGTGTGAGAATGTGCTTATAACTTTTTCTAGATTTGACCTAAACAGCTACAACGCCATCATTTTTCAACATCAGCAAACACATGCATTCTTTGAAGGAATGTTTAAATGTTTTTAGATAAAGTAAGAATAAAAATAGTATGAAGTTACAGCTGTTGCACAAGAAAAACATTAATTTGTTTTAGTAAAACTTGGTGCTGGTTGGTTAAATGTGTAATTATACAAATGTTGGAAGTTAGATTTATGAGAACTTAGAGATAACACCTTTGACTTTCTCAACATTAATACCTATTTTTATCCTTCTCCCAGACAACCACTTCATAGATGATTATGCTCGTTTCTCGACTTTAGACACGAAGGAGAAGAGCACTGCTGTAGCGAACAGCATGAACTATATGACTAAAAAAGGTGAGGACGTATAAGAAGCGCAGCCTCAATACAGAGCATGTCTGGAGTTTTATTTGTTGTCACTATTCAAGGTAACTAAACCATCTTCCAGTCTAATCTGTCCTTGTTTGTTCTCCTGCTGTCCTGCCCTCCTCTGTATTCATGTGACTTGTTTTATTTTTTAATTTCCTTGCATCAGGGATGACCACCACCAACAGGCATGGTAACACCACCCTTCTACTCCACATTATTCCCTCTTCCCCTCACTTGCTCTTTTTTTCTCTTTTAACCACAAACTGGCAGCGTTTCAGCACATTTTATGAATTCATCACTACTCCTCCATCTGCGTCGCATTTCTCAGAGGACACAAATGACTAATTCTGCATGGGATTATTGTGCCTAAGTAATAAAAATGTGTTTAACTGCTCAATGTGCTGACATCTTCCTCTATTGATCTTAGGGATTGCATGGCCGTTTGTTCAGTAGCTGCATGTGAAAGGACAAGATGGGTTTTGATAATAAAAATATTTAATTGTAGAAAAGCAAGAATAACTTTTTAATTTTGGTTTTGTTTCTTACAGCCCTGAATGCTGCTCATATAGACATGTCTGATCCTTTCAAAACAAAATGACTCATCACTTTTATGTGATATATGTTGATGTTTTTCCACATTAGACATGCAACTAGGGGGCAGAAAATACTTATTTACCCAATTTGTTAAGTTAGGATGAAATGATATGGAAGCCATAATATCACATTTGTAAGAGTGGACTCATCTAAAAATCACTCTGTTGAAGATAACTTGGATCAAATGTTTGTGTTTTTTACTATATTTATTAGGGATGAGAATCTTTAAGCATCAAAATTGAATTTGATTACCACTCAGACTTGTGAGATGCAAAAGTAAAACATTTATTGATGAATTTTGATTAGCTTGACAATTAAATGACTGGCTTTTTAAATAAAAAACTGCTTTATATATTTTTATGCCTAATAATAAAGAGTGCACAATTAACTCCATGAACGATTGGCTACTGACCAACAATTAGCTTAGATGCTAACTTAACATTTAAAACACAATAGAAAAGCAAACATGATAAACATCTTAATGCTGGAAATTCATATGTAAATACAGTCCTGGTATAACTTCAGCTATTCTTTACAGACATGTATTCATCAATGTTATGTGAAGAAAAGATGCCAAAGGAAGTGAAAATAGCAGTGTGCATCAGCTACTGCTGACTCCCTTAAAGTGTCAGCAAAGGTTATTGTTTACAAAACCAATTAAAAAATTATGTCTGTGAAACAGTGCTACGAAAATTAGATTTTCCTCTTATATTTACGGATAAATGTAAAATAAACACGTGTCCCAGACCAACTTAATCATCACTTATCACCTCTACAATAAGAGTTCAGTAGTTGTATTTTGTATAAAATGCCTTGGATCATAAAGTATCTTCATTGTGGATAATTTCACTCTGCCTCATCTAGTAACAACAAACTCATATATATTAAAAAACACATTTTTAAATAAACAAACACTTAGTCTTGCAAGTTAGTAGGTTGGATCAGAAATTATTGGCAACTTCTTGTTAAATAACCAGGATTTTGCCCCTTGGCTGCGCATGAAATGAAAATATTAGGAATAACCCCACTGATGTTGCTACCTGAGTTTCCTATTTGAACTCTTCCTCTTCTCCTCGTCAGATGATGGATACATTCGTCCTGTCACTTTCTGGGTGGTCGGTGACTTTGATAAGCCCTCTGGACGCCAACTCCTTTATGATGCTATCAGACACATGGTGAGACGTCCTTTAAAATCCGTCTGTTACACTGAAAACATGACACAATCGGTCTGTAATGATGAAATCGTCTAAAAGAGTCATTTCTGGAAATTGTGGAAAAATGTATAACAGAGTGAGCTCAAGTCAAGTTGTCACTCCTGCCAGAAAACCAGCAACAATGTCCGACTGGGGATGATCAACAACCCATCAGCTGACCCGTCTGCTGAGACGAGCCAAGTGGCCAGAGCGGTCTGGGCTGCCATGCAGACGCAGTCCGCCAACAACGCCAAGAACTTCATCACCAAGATGGCGAAGGAGGAGGTGGCGACGGCTTTGAAGAAGGGTGCCGACGTGGAGCAGTTTGCCGTCGGGGTGAGCAGTTGAACCCTTCTGTAAAACAATTGTGTTTTCTTTTGTTCTTGGTGACGTTTAAACGTTTTCTTTTTCTTTAGGGCATGGATTTGTCGCTGTTCAAAAGTGCATATGAGGGTCCCAAATTTGACTTCCTGCTCTCCCACGCTGCCTTCTGCCGAGATGTGCTGAAGCTGAAGAAAGGACAGAGAGCAGTTATCAGCAATGGAAGAGTGAGTCAGTCTCAACTTTAAACCTGCATCTAAATATGGATCTGGACTTGGCCTACAGTATATAAAGTATATTCATGGTAAATAAAGTTAAATTCATGGTAAAACTTATTTTTCTCCACAGATCATTGGCCCACTGGAAGAGAAAGAAGTATTTAACCAGGATGACTTCCTGCTTTTGGAGAACATCATCCTGAAAACATCTGGAGAGCGTATCAAAAGCAAAGTGCAGCAGTTTGAAATGGAGGAGGACAGGTATTTATTTTCTGAACATCATTTATTGCGGGGCTATTCAACTAAATTGCTCAGGAGTGGCATGTGAAACACTGCAGTCTGTAACAGAACAAGTATTATTTACCTTTTTAATTTATTTATTTTGTTACATTGAATCGTGAATGATAAATTGGCGGGCCAGTTGAATAACCCTGCTTTATGGTTAAACTGCTCCAAATAGTTCTGTGAGTTGATGCAGCTTTCCTCTCAGGGCCAGCGACCTTGTGATGAAGGTGGATGCTCTGCTCTCCTCTCAGCCCAAAGGAGAAGCCCGGATAGAGTACGGCTTTGCAGATGATCGCTACAGGTACAGCCGTAACATTTAAAGATAATTTGCTTTTCGTGGTTTTTATAGATCCATGTTTCTCCTGGGGGATTTTTTACAAAGCATCCATACAGATGATAAATCAGTGAAACCAGTGTTCCCTGAAGAAAACAGGAAAATCTTTTTGTTTACTTCACTCGATCATTGATCTGCGATTTGTTGGCAGTGCTGTGAAGATTCGACCTAAAGAGGGAGACGTGTACTTCGATGTTGTTGCGGTGGTGGATCCGGTTACAAGGGAAGCTCAGAAACTGGCTCCACTTTTAACGGTAGGTCGTCTGCAGTCTGTTATTTGATTGGTCCGTTTTCGTCTGTCTCTGCCCAGCCAGTGTGTTTAACCCCAACCTGATTTATTTATAAAGCAAAGAGGAACATGCATTTAAATAGAACGTGACACTTCAGTGTGTCTGAACATCTCCACCCGCCCTCCCCCCACATGCTCCAACAGGGCTTCTCTTAAATTGCACCATTATATCACTGGCAGTGATTATAATCTGCAAAAAATAGAAAAGTAAATAAACTCTGCCTCATACACCAGAAAGTAAAATGACATAAATAAACTGTATGACAATGTGCACTAAACAGATAGAGGAAGACTAATTTATTTCTAATATCCTTTTTTTTTCCTTTTCTTTCCTCTGACATCTCATCACATTTGCAGGTTCTGAAGCAGCTCGTCAATTTAAACTTGAGGGTCTTCATGAACTGCCAATCCAAACTGTCAGAAATGCCACTGAAGAGGTGAGTCTGAAACAATAACATTAAACCAGAATCATTTCTTCAGTACTCTGTCCACCGCTATAAACTGACCTATGAAAACACAAAAAAGTCATGAACTTGTCCAGTTTTCCTGATATTAAACTATAATTTAGTGTGATTATGGCTGAGAGTCATTTATAACTCTGAGAACTGCACATTACATGAAATCTTTACTTAAACTCAGAGGTGTAACGAAGTACAAATACTTAAGTAGAAATTTTGGTTATCTATACTTTACTCGAATAATTATTTTTCAGTTGACTTTTTACTTCTACTGCTTACATGTTCACACAGTTATCTGTACTTTCTCCTCTACTTACATTTTTAAAAACAGGTAAGATGTAGAAAGTCGTTACTCCAATTTTATTCTGACTTGTTATTGTTCAAAAGAAATTCAAACCGATCCAGATAAACTGTTCCTCCTGGAAAGAGTGAATTTAATTGTGGTTGCATGAGAAGTATAAATATAAACCATTCTAACACTATTGGTTTGTACGATTGTAAACATGTGACCTTACATGAAGATGGCCGTCAGAGATATATATGAAGCTGAAACATGTAGCCTACTTTATCAATTCAACTCAAAAATACTTTATTGATCCCAGCGGGGAAATTAGATGTTGTAACTCGTTTAACTAAAGTTATTGTAGATGGTGATTGTTGTGGGCAGGAAAGATCTTCTGTAGCGTCTGTATTACAATGAAACTGAAGACACAGACAGTCTGATGAAGAGGATGGTCAGGGTTGTCCACAATGTTCTTGATTTTATGTAAAATCATTTCCTGCAACGGATTAACTTTGGAGTCAGTTCAATTCAAGATGGGCGCCACATCTAATTGACCTTAGCCAACACTGAAATTATTCTAACTCATTTAATTTTACAGATATTGAGCTAAAGTTTGGCGTGGTAGGTAGTTGAGTCATCCGCAACACGAAGTCTTGGTGGGCTTATTGTGGCGGGCGATAGGCTTAGCTACTTTTATGTTTTTATGTCATGAAGTACAAAATCAAACATCAGAACCATGTGACAGTTTGGGGAAAGTATCCAAAGTTGATTTAGCAAAAACTTGAATTCTTGTTTAGTCCCGCTGCTGATTTAAAAACAATAGTGTAGGGTATAGTTTTCTATCCCAAATCCTCCAAAATCATTTTTTTCTCAAAATTTTTAGATATTTTATTCCACTAGAATGAAAAGACAAATATAAATAAAAACAAATTAAAGCTATCAGCATTATAACCTTTGTCAGTTTGTCTTCTTGCAGTAAGAAAACCTGAAAAGAAACAATAACGTTGTCATCATGCTGGATGGATGATGTGGTGGTGACAGGGAGGAATCTGCACTCATGATAACTTAATCTGTAAATAAACTGAATCTCCAGGCTTCTGCTCGTGGATTTACTCTCCTCCGTTTGTCGTCCTGCAGTTTTTACCGTTACGTACTGGAGCCAGAGGTGGTCTTCCAGGCTGACGGGAGTTTCTCTCCTGGCCCCATGGCCAAGTTCCTGGACATGCCTCAGTCTCCGCTCTTCACCCTGAACCTCAACACTCCTGAGAGCTGGATGGTGGAGTCTGTGCTCACTCGCTACGACCTGGACAACATCTACCTGGAGGAGGTAACCTGTTATAAACCTGCTGCTTCAAACCTATTTAATCTTAACCTCTAGCCGTGTTGCATCACTTCAACCCTTTATTACACATTTCTTGTTTTTCTTTAGTGTTTTAAGGGATGCTTCGTTGTTGTTCTGACTCCATATTAAGCTTCAAGGAAAGTATGAGTAACTCTCACAGCTTTTAGATTATTTATAGTGAAACAAAAGGTGAAACCTTTAGTTTGTTAGTCCCAAATCAGACTCAAACTTTAGATTTTCTCATGTTGTCCAACTTTTCCAAAGAAGCTTATCTCCCTCTGAATTTTTTATGCCAGTTTTTGTTTATTTTTACACTAAGGAGTTTGAAGAAATGTCCTTTTTTCCAAAAACCTCCAGTTAGTTTGAGAATCATTGCTAACGCACATCTTTGAAGCTGCTCTCCTGTGTTTGCAGGTGGAGAATATTGTAGCAGCCGAATACGAGCTGGAGCATCTTTTATTAGAAGGGCATTGTTTCGACGTGGGTTCAGGTCAGCCTCCTCGCGGCCTCCAGTTCACTCTGGGAACCGCGTCTGAGCCGGTGATTGTGGACACCATCGTCATGGCAAACTTGGTAAGTTAAAATGTATCAATATGTTCGTGTTCAGTTTATTGTTTCACCGGCATGTTTTCAGTCTCCTGTGTTTGTTGTCTGCAGGGTTACTTTCAGCTCAAAGCCGCCCCCGGAGCCTGGATGCTGAAGCTGAGGAAGGGCCGCTCTGATGAAATCTACAAGATTTACAGGTGAAAAGAATCCGTTCTGTTCGGCCGCGGTGATGAAATGTTTTATTCATTTTTAAACTCAGCCTGTGCTCTGCGCTTCCAGATCTCCAAACCAGTCGTAAATCCTTGCTTTTATGATCCGATCCCTGTTTTTTCCCTCCCTGTAGCCACGACGGCACAGACTCCCCGGCAGACTCGGATGACATCATAGTCGTGTTGAACAACTTCAAGAGCAGAATCATTAAAGTAAAGGTCAGCTCACATAAATACAACTCCTTCAGCTTTCTCCTAAACATGAACTCAGACTGAAGCGTTTGTGTTGAGATATTTTAATCCTTTTAGACAAATCAGTGTATTTAGTTATATTAGCTTTGGTCTTTATTTCAAGTTTATCTCCATATATTACTCTTGTTTGCGTGTTTAAGCTGGTTGAGTTAAAACTGTGTTCTTCAGGTCCAGAAGAAGCCAGACAAGCTCAACGAGGAGCTGCTGAGTGATGGAACAGAGGAAAATGACTCTGGTTTCTGGAATTCTTTGGCCAGGTACGGCTTAGAAATAAGAAACGAGTAAAAAAAGTTGCTCGGATCCTTCCAGTTTCTACAAATATACAGACTTTCTGTTTTCCTCCTGTGTAAATGTGAGGAAGAACTAATGTTTTGACTATTTCTATTTCTTTTCTCTATTATAGTGCTAGGCACGTTAACTCGTTATTATCACGTTTACGCAGCTGACGTTTAATGTTATTTGTTATATATGCGTTATTTTTTCTTTATTTTTATGTCTGTTCACTTGCTATGAACACGATGTCACACAGACAAACCCAGTGGTCAGTGGGGGGCTGAATATTGATCACTATTTGATAAACGTTTGCTTCTTAACCCAAGAGAGCCTTTGTTGTTGGTTTGTTGCCTGGCAACATGCAGCCCTCACATTAACCGGCGTAGCACGGACAGAACAAAGAGGAAGTCACCAGATTTTATGGGTTAAAACTCTTCCTGACGGTGGGCCGGATAGAAATAAAGTTATTTGTAAGCACTTCAACCCTGAGTTTGAGCCTGAAATATAGCTTCAATTTAAAACCACCGTTAGAAAGAGAGGAGGGTTCTGCAGATGAGGCCGATCAGTGTGTGGCAGAAAAAAGACAGACAGGTTTGCCTTCTTTGTTTAAAGTTTGTGAAAATAGAAGGAACCTTTTCTATATAAAACAGAACCTGATATAATAAGATTAATCAAGAATTCAAGTTTTTGTTGTCATTCCAAATGAGTGCACGAGGAATGAAAAAAACACGATAAGCAATAAAAAGAAAAACACGCTAAAAGAAAAAAATGTACGTAGTGTGTAACACATGGATTGTATTGTAATATACAAATATCCACATTCAGCCAAAGTAGTGATGGAAATTTTGTAAGTGATGGACTAAATGTTAGATCCAGTTCTGTATTTCATACATTCTGATCATCGCAGCCATAAGGTTTGAAACAGAAAATGAGAGTTGGTGTCTTATCGATGTCTTTATGTTCTAACGTCTGACACAAAAGGAAACCAGGAAGAGACATATGTTAAAAGGTTGAATCATCATTATGTGAGCAGAGGTTTTTGTTAGTTCTGTGCAGTTCAGCCTGGAACAGATGCTGCTATGAGTTTATTACTTTATGTTCAGATGAGGCTGACTGTGTGCTGCTGGAGCTGATCGGACCGAGAGACTGAAATAAAGTTTTTAGAAGAGATTCAACTGGTTTTCTGCTATATTATTCAGACTTCATCATGAATCCCCTTCAGTAGAGTAATCTTATTTTTTATGTAATTGCGATTTATGTCAGTTAAAAATCTTAATCTATGTCCAGAACTAATATATTAGTAACAATTATAATAATATTTTCTTTATATTTTGCAGATACCTAAAAAAAAAATGTTGACTCTGAATTTAGCTAAAAAAATAATTTATTTATTTTGTCTTTCAGAGGTTTCACAGGTGGGGGGAAGGTGGAGGAGCCTAAACAAGAGAAAGATAATGTGATCAATATCTTCTCTGTGGCCTCAGGACATCTTTATGAAAGATTCCTCAGGTAAAGATTCAAATCCATCAGAAATTCTCACAAACTAACGTCTTATTTTCCTGTTTGTTCCAGCGTTTGATTGATTTTGGTGTTTTTGTTTTAATAGTTTCTTCTTTTTTTTCCCTTCTCTTAGGATTATGATGCTGTCGGTTTTAAAAAACACCAAAACTCCCGTCAAATTCTGGTTCCTGAAAAACTACCTGTCCCCAACTTTCAAGGTCAGACTGACTGGCTTTAGATGTAGATATTAGCTGCAGCTTTGTCTTTCTTCATCAATAATGCAGATTTAAAACTGGAGCTCTGAACTTTAAATGAATTATTTACTGAGGAATGAGTGCTTATTATTCTTCTTCATATTGTCTCAGTTTTTACTGCCTGCTTTTAGTTTTTAATGACACCTCAGGTCTTTTTGTGTTTTCTGCAAATGTTTTGAAATATCAGATTCCAGGAGATGCTGAAAGGAACAGGATTTCTTAAGGAAACTGTTAGATCTGTGTAACAATAGAGAAAACACATTATTCACCCGTTTATCGTCTCCTTGCAGGAGTTTATTCCCCACATGGCGAAGGAGTACGGCTTCCAGTACGAGCTGGTCCAGTACAAGTGGCCCCGCTGGCTGCACCAGCAGACGGAGAAGCAGAGGATCATCTGGGGCTACAAGATCCTCTTCCTGGACGTGCTGTTCCCCCTCGCTGTGGACAAGATCCTTTTTGTGGACGCCGACCAGGTTCGCTCATGTAAAACTGTGCTAACGCTGTTTATTCAGATATTTTTGTAAATGTTTGCTCTTCATGTTGACAAAGTGAAGGAATCTAGTTTAAGAAGAAATTAGTCTTAATGTGTTAAAAGCTCAGGTTTTGTTGAGGAGGAGAAACTTATTTTATCTAATTGTAGCTATAATTGTTGAATTTTATGTGTTCAGATTGTGCGCACCGACCTAAAGGAGCTGCGGGATTTCGACCTGGATGGCGCACCGTACGGTTACACCCCGTTCTGCGAGAGCCGCAGGGAGATGGACGGCTATCGCTTCTGGAAGTCCGGTTACTGGGCGAGCCACCTCGCCGGACGCAAATACCACATCAGGTGCTGGTTCAGCTTCGGTGCAACGTTTCAGTTTTTTAAGCTCTGTGGTTTACGTAGTGTCTCTTGTCCATCTGCAGCGCTCTGTACGTCGTGGACCTAAAGAAGTTCAGGAAGATTGCTGCTGGAGACCGACTCAGAGGACAGTACCAGGGGCTCAGCCAGGACCCCAACAGCCTGTCCAACCTGGATCAGGTCTGTGAGCTCCAACTGGTTCTGATTCAGACATTCTTGATGGATCCACATGGTGTTGCTTGACTTTAGATATTGAAATGCTTTTGTTGCACTTTAAAAATTGCTCCGTGTGTTCATGTTTGTGCCTCTCTAACAGATCTGTACATTTTTCTTTTTTAGGATCTTCCCAATAACATGATCCATCAGGTTCCCATAAAGTCTCTGCCTCAGGAGTGGCTGTGGTGTGAGACGTGGTGTGATGACAGCTCCAAGAGGAGCGCAAAAACCATAGATTTGGTAAGAGAGTTGGTGTGTGTGTGTGTACTTGTTTTTGTTACCTATTAAGGACCGTTTCTGGTATACATACCTACCTTGTCAAGACCAGTAGTCCTAATGGGGACCAAAGACCGGTCCTAATATGGTGGAACTCCATTTTTGGCTTGGGGGTTGGGTTCAGGTTAGTTTTAGGGTCAGGTAGGTACCTGTGAGGTTAATTTTAGGGTAAATGTTCAGGGTTAGGCTGCAGAAATTACTGGAAATCAATGGAAGTCAATGAGTGGTTCTAATAAGGATAGAAATACAAACTTGTGTGTGTGTGTGAATCAAAAGGTAAAAAGGGCAGTAATACAAATTTTATAGTTTGTTTATATTGCAGCTCTCTTATCAGCCACTAGAGGGCAGCCTCTGAAAACTATTAAAATTAATAAAAAGTAAATAAAGCCATAATAGATAAATAAAGCTTCAATCTATACTGGAGCAATAAATAAGAGCTAAACCTGGATGTTTGATCTCCTTGATTTTAAAATGAGTGATTTTATCTTAATCTTTATCCATCATAAAATCAGCTGAAGATACATTTTAAGTCTTGTTTAAAAGCTCCTTTTTGTTTTTTTCCCCCATAGTGTAACAACCCAATGACCAAGGAGCCCAAGCTGCAGGCCGCAGTCCGGATCGTCACAGAGTGGACGGACTATGACCAGGAGATAAAGCGGCTGCAGACCCGAGTCCAGGAGAACCAGACGACGCAGGAGCAGACAACAGGTACTGATCTTGGCAGCAGCTGCTCTGCACAGAAACAACTCCTGTGTTCATCTGACCTCCTTCTTCTTTCTGTCTCTTTGTCAGACGTCCACTCAGAGCTGTGAGAACTGACGGGCCGCTGAACCGGACTCTGTTTAAAGAGTCCACTTCAAGAAGAGACCGACTCACCACAGACTGGGTTGTTTTTTTTCTGTGTGTACCAGTGGGGGTACAGGCAGCAAGAATGTACTTTGTGAAGCAAACATATTTTTATTTTTTACTTCTTGTCTGTTTTGGATGTCAAATGTTAGTTTTTTTTTGCAGTGATCTGATTCTGGTTATGACTGTGGTTGAAGCTTTTTTTTTCCTCCCAAGTTAATCATGTCATGATGGGAAAGAATTTCCTCCCACTTTAAAAGAAAAAAAACATTTGGCACTAAATTACGATAAGGTTCATCTCCATTTAAAGAGTTGGTTCAGGGTTTGTGCTTTTTTGTTTTTATAGGACCAAATCAAGGGAAAATAAAAGTAGTTATTAATCATTAAAAGGAATAAAATGAATTGTCATGGGTTATAACTGTCACTAAGCTCTCAGGTGGATTGAAACGTTAAGGAAGAAGCAAAAGAGTCTAAATCTGTTGTTTTATTAGGAAACTTGGAGGCCAAAAGTGAGAGAAAAATAAAAAGAATCTATTTCTCTGTGAGTCTGTCATCATGTTCCTGTTTTTGAATTTTGGTTTGAGATGATCCTCAAGCTTCAAGTGTTTTTTTTGGGGGGGGGTTGTAGCTTCTTACAAGAACTTTTTATTTCAGTCCAGAGGAAACATTTCCAGTTGTAGGCACAGCCAGAGCCCTATAGAGAGAGAGTTGCGACACTCTTTGAACTAGCCGACACGCGGTCACGTGGTTCATGGAGC
>JARVJO010000173.1:3084866-3095797 GCA_031762555.1 Cynodonichthys magdalenae | reverse complement strand
ACTATCATGCAGGTTTTAGTAGTTTCCCTGCTCTTCAGCAGGTTTTTAAGCTCTGCAGAAACCTGTCAATCACTCATCAGGTGTGCCAAAGCAGGAAAACATCCAAAACATGCAGGATATGTGTTTAAACGGTCATACCTCATTTCTCAGACGTTTGTCTAATAAATTATAGCACATATCTGTCTTTTGTACAGCACAAAATAACTGAAAACCACATTTTTTTTATCTTAAAATTACTATTTTGTTATAAATATATTATTTAAATGGTTTCAGCTCATGTAATCATTTAATACTATTTATTCTTCATATTTGATCATATATTGAATTACATTTAACACAGAGCAGTTCTGCCACAGTCTGGTTCTAAATATAAACAAACTTAGCTCATCTAAAACCTTGTTATTCCAAAACCGAAGTTGTAAATAAACTACAAAACATTTGAAACAACATGGTGATGTTCTCCTGACGATGATGATGAGGTAAACATTAAACTGAGATTCATCTTTGCTTTAATTTGGAGCAAACAAATGTCTGTTAGTCAACATTGTTTATTTAGAAGAACACAAACAGTGAATCAGTCTCGGTTCGGTTCGTGCTACTCGCACACACCCTCGCCAGCGATGGAGGCGTTTATACTTGGCGTTTACGTTGCTGTATTCTCCAAAAGGACATGTGACAGTTCACTTTATAACTTGTGAAATGTTGTAAGATAGGAGAGCAAAAAGCTTGACGAACTAACATTAGCCCCTTTCATAAGACAGCTCAGTCCGGGTCTGATGCGTGTTCTGTCCTCCTGTGAGCATTCAGAAAAAACACGAAGGCGGAGAGGCGAGTAAAATTAGCCCGCCTCTGATCCGGGAGCAGAGGTAGTATCAGAGCCGGGTTCGCCGCTGAGAAAATGATAATGAGCTGATGACATCAGAGCGACCACAGAATCTAACAAACAGATTTAATACAGAGGGAATATTAAAAATGACACAAAACAGCAACTTTTTAGTTAGTTTAAAAATATTAAATCGTACAGAATCACTAAGGTCAGTTTATTTAGTTTGTTTCGTTTGATACGAGGCAGCAGACGTCTGTCCCACGATAAACACGTCGCTCCACTTCAGCCCAGCTGATTTCTGCTCCACGCCTCTTTTGGATCCGGGCTGCTGGTTCATTTATGAACACGTTCATGTAGCGGGACCTGCCCGCCTTCACCTGTGATCTTATGAATGACCCGGGGGGATTAAAGCCGGACAGGCCTGCACGGCGATTACGTGGATTTGACTTATGAAAGAGGCTTGTTTGAATGTTGCGCATCGCGGCAGCCTTTACACGAAGAGCTTCGTCACAAACACAAAGTTGGACATATGTGTTGGATAACGACGCTCAGAACACATAAATGTTTAATATGAAGTTAGGTTTTAGAGCAAAGTCTAGGAAAGCTCCAGAGCAAAGTGCAGGAGAGGGGAGGTTTACTCACTGACTAACGGCTCCTCCAGCCGCCCTGCTCTGCTCTAACTGGATGTGCTCTGAGGTTCGTTTGATTTGTTGAAAGTAGCTTCCCGTTTAGGGATAGACTGAGCAGCTTTGGTGAGAACGCAACAGAAAACAACCAGTTTTAATATTTTACATTTTTTTATTTTTTACAAATGATGAAAATCTGTTGCGATGGAGAACTTTAAGGTCGGCGGAGTGATCAAAAATTTACTACCAAGTCAAATTCTGTTTGTTACCTTTTACTACCTTTCAATGGCCTTAATTTGAGCTCTTTTAATTTACTACCCCGTGGAAACAGTGTCACTATATGCTGCCACTTTTTAAACTCAATATCAAATTAAAACAAATCACAAAACCCAACCTATTAAAATAATATTTTGTCAACTGTCTAACCTTTGTGTTTTCTGTTCCTCGCAGTATTTATTCCTCTCCTCTTCCTCCATGTCCAGGAGTTTTGACTCCACAGCGCCACTCAGGGGGATGACCATGGCACCCGGATCATGAGCATCTACCCACTCTTTGATTTTAGCCAACCTGAAGGGAAGAGAAGGCAGAGAGGTCAGCTATTATTAAATATTGTTCCAGAAATTAATTTGTGAAATAAAAAGGCGCAGCAGTCCCTGAATGAATACATATCTGAAAGTCAGCTCAAAATATGTGTTGAGGAAATCTCTCAACAACTACCACAGCAAATATAGCTTATTAGATGTAAATTTAACTGTATTTTAGCTTTTTTCTGTTGGTTTATGTCAATTAGCTGCAGTTAAGGTCAATCAGATGTAGATGTCCGTTTAGTAATTACTTTGAAAGTTTTGTTCAAATCTGTCTGGTGGTTCATGAGATGCTTTGCTAAAGGCACAGATAAATGAACACAGCAAAAAAAAATAAAAATACCACAAGTTAAAGAGAGCAAACAAACCATTTGTTCTTCTTTCGAATGTAATCTTTCTCAGAGAGATTAACCAGGTAGATCATGGGCTTTGATGTCAGAAACAGGTATTTGTTCAGGACCTCAATCTGAAAAGATCATTTAGACGACGTGAGTAAAGCAGTTTATACTTAATAAAAAAACAACACTATGAATACTTTATCAGTGTTTGCAGTGATATTGTGCCTTTGGTCAAAAAGTAGCAGTGCAGTAAAGCAAGGGTTCTTAAATTGAGGTCCCAGGATTCTCAGGGGGCCGTGAGGTATAGCTTTGGGGGTCCCCAAAATAAATTACACCAAATCAATTATGTCATTTCAATTTAATATGTGCATTTATACATGTAGGAGAGGATAGGTCAGTAAAACAAACATACTTAACAAAATACTTATAAAAGAAAAAAAAAAAAAAAAACAACATTATTCCCATGGCATTAAGGGGTTAAAATGGCAGTACAGTATGTTTGATCAGCTTGAGGTATTTGAGGAAATCCCTGGGAATTTTTCTCCTCAGTAAGGGGGTCCCCAGACCCAAACATTTGAGAATCTCTGCAGTAAAAGCTTTTTAAAAACAAAACAAGCCACTGAAAATAAAATCACACACCAATCATCCCCTCCAAACGCTAAAGTAAAAAATAAACCACCTTCTACCTAAATTAAGTTAAAAAAAACACAAAAATAAACAAGGTATAAATTTGATACAAAAAGCTAGTTATTATAAGGGATTAAGTCTTGCTTAAATGCCAGCAATAAAATATTTACAAGCATGACTCTGTAGACAAAAAATAACATCCTGACTTATTTCCCACAAATCTATACAAACTCGTGGCGGTACAGTACCTCTTTGTCGTTCCAGTCGTGGTAAAATCTGATGTGTTTTTTCTCCTCCACCACCCAGTTCTTTATCTTCATCATGATATCCTGAAGGATCAAGCACCACATTTGCTATTGAAATCAAAATCAAGGGAACACATTCAAAATGCTGCCACAGATACAATTTTCTTACATATTCAGGTTTTAGTTTTTTGTCGCCTCCTCTGACGGCGGTCTTCTCAAGTTTGTCTATGATCGGGTCGATCATTTCCTCGTCCTTCAGCCGCAGTTCCTCGTGAATGATTTCAATGTCTCTCACTGGGTCCACATTGCCTTCCACGTGGATGATGTCCTCGTCATCAAATGCACCTTAAAATGAGAAAAGGAGGAGCAGAGCATTGATAAAGTTACAAAAAAGACAAAAAGAAAATTTTCAAACAGAAGAAGCCTCTCACGAGTCATATGGAAAATGGCATCGCAGGCACTGATGTGGGAGAGGAAGGCGTTTCCAAGTCCTTGCCCTGAATGAGCCCCCTTTACGAGACCAGCGATGTCCACAACATTCAGGAAAGCAGGAACCTTACTGAGAGGATTTATAAAAAGCAGGACAGAGAATCATCGAGCCAGCGATTAATGGATGCTGGATAGATAAGAGTAATGATAAATCATTAATTACACACCTGGCTGGTTTGTGGTACTCGCACAGGAAGTCGAAGCGCTCATCAGGCACAGGCACCCTGCTTTCATTTGGATCGATGGTGCAGAAAGGGAAATTTTCTGCAGCTGCCTGGCTTTTTGTCAGCACGTTGAAAAAAGTGGATTTTCTGCAACATGAACATTCATGTAACATGATCAAACTAATCACTTTTACAAACTAATATGCATTTATCAAGCTTGTTCAAGTTTCACATTTACCCAACATTTGGCAACCCCACAATTCCAATTTTCAGAGAAGTCCCAAATCGTCCAATTAATGGAGGAGGTTTGGGAGCTTCTGTCTTTTTAGGAGGCATCTGCAAGATACAATAAAAAATAGTAATATAAGCTGATTAAATCATTAACAAGAACGCCTATTCATTGGTTTCTTTGTAACATCTCCCAAATATTTGATGTATCTGACATTTATCAAATCGTGTCAACATTTTTCTGAACTAGCTCCACTGAGAACGTGTGGAGACAGATCTGATGCTCATTCAAACAACACGTTAGCGTTAGCTTGTGGCTAATGGAACCACCCCGGGATACTTTCTCACAGAGATCATATCTAGAGGACAAACACTTTTTTCTTCCGTTCCTTAACACATTTTGCACTGCTGCAAATAAACTAGACACTTTCAAACCTTTCAGTCTTTTCTTTGCCTATGAACTACGTGGTGTTAGCTCCACTGGTATCTTGCTCACAGCAGCCACTCGGTGGAAAAGGCAGGCTAGGAAGCAAACCGGAAGTGTTTTGTCGTTAAACGTCTCTGATTGGTCGAGACCGATAGATGTAATGACACGTCAGACAAGTTGACTCTTGTAATTTTTTAATTTTCCTTAATTTGTGGTACCTATAAACACCGAAAATAGGTCACAAATATATTATTTCTGTACTCTAGTAGTCTAAAACAGCCTTTCCCCCGGTTAACAGAGAAAACATTCGTGACCTCTGTTCATAAATCACCACTAGAGGTCACTGTTTACTGCTTCTGTTTAGAAGCATTAATTTTATTTTTTTAGACCTCATTGATGTACAAATTTGTTTATTTGACAACCAGAATTTGGGCCTTTTAATTTTATTCTCAACATTTTAGTTTTATGTTTAACATTAGAAAAAAAAACATGTTTCTTTGTGTCTGAAGGTTAGAGGCCAGTCTTCTGTTTTTGCAGAAACATCTCTGAAATTACATGTTAAATTTAAAATGAAATTAACTTGGTATCAATAATAATCTACAGAGCATAAGTATTAAACATTTCAGCTAAATTATTTTACAATATATCACGATTATTCTAATAGGAATATAAATCAGAACTTCCAGTGTTTATTATTGCATCTCACCTTTATGAACAGCTGATATAATTGATATGATTTTATTAACACAGCCTTGGACAGTTTGACCATTAAACTTTTGGAAGTAACTGGACTAAAGAAAAAACACAGATGTATTAATGAGACCTAAAACAGACTAAAACAATCATAGTAGGCAAATACTGGTGATTAAAAATAAACAAACAAAAAACACAGAAAATCTCCCAAGATGTTTTATTGTCTATATACAACCAACAAAAATTTTGTAACCACCAAACAAAAAAGATTTTAAAAACCTACAAAAAAGTAAACTCATAACAGTTTAAGAAGTCACTTACACAAAAAGAACAAAACATTTGGATAAAAATGGCAAGAACTCTCATTTGGATTAAAAAAAAAAAAAAGAAGTCAGCTTTAGTTTCTACTTAATTTTTTTTTTTTATGTTTTTATTTTAATACTTTGGGGGATGTTTTTTTACCCTTAATCTGTCTGCCACAAGGATTTCCAGCAGGACACCAGTTTTCATTTAAGTGAAGAAAGAGATAGTCATTTTCTGACATAAAATGAACTACTACTATTGTTCCTTTTGTCAAGATTCCCTACAAACTTGGGTACATTTAACTGATCACTGACTGATGTGTTCACCAACTTTTCATTTAAAAACACAGATACACTCAGAAGTCTTTTCACACAACTGAACTGGTCAAAACAAACAAAATAAAACAAGCATCCAAAAGTAACATTGGCTCTGTCCCTTCAGCTCAGTAGTGACCTGTAAAAAATAATAAATCAAGTAAGTGATTCAGTTACAATGCATTCTACCAAAAATCTAACAAATATTTCCATTTTCAGTATGTTGTTAGAAATCCTTGAAAACGACAAAGGAGGAACTTACGAGGGGAGTAGGAACGGGATCGAGAGCGGTAACCTCTGCTGTAGTATGGAGATGGAGATCTGCGCCTGTAGAAGGAAAAACATTCATTAGTTTCCTTAAAAAAAAAAAAGATTTTAAATTTCTTTAATATATGCTCACCTGTATGATCGGTACTCTCGCTCATCATAGCGATCATAGTCACGATCATAACCCCTGTCGTACCCTCTGTCGTAGCCTCTGTCATAGTCCCGTGAGACGCGACGAGATGAACCACCGCCTCCTCCACCGCCGCCGCCGCCGCCACCACCACCACCACTGCTGCCGCCGCCGCCACCCCCACTGCAAAGTCACAAAATGAACTGGTTTTTTTGGATACTTTAGCAAGTTACACAATAAAAAGATACATGTATCTGAAAACTAAGTAACTACATTTCCAAACACTTACTATGTGGGACGCCCCATGTAGATTCCAGGTGTGGGGGTGTGGGCTCGCTTGGTAATTGAAAAATCCACTCTGATACGGCGCCCGTCAAGCTCCATGCCGTTAGCATGCTCTTTAGCCTAAATGAACACACAGTCACCATCAGTATCATCAACACTGCTACAGTTTTAATCCAAATCTCTACACATACTAACCTCCTTGGAGTCTTCGTGGTTTTCAAAATAGACAAAGGCGAAACCCCTAGAGCGACGTGACTGTTGGTCGTACACAATGTTGACGTCACTCAGTGGGCCATATTTAGAAAAAACCTCCCTCAGGTCCCTTTCTGTGGTGTAGAGGCTAAGACCAAACACACCAAGACAGGCGCTGATGTCTGGGTTAGCCTGTTGGAAGAAACCAATGAAAATGCCATGAGCAAAAAAATAATTCAAAAGTTGACAAATTTATGATTTTTTCACAATTCAAAAGTTATGATGCTAGATAACTCATTTTGTGAATTCTGAACTGCTCCAAAAAAGGCTTCTGCTCACGATCTTGTCAAATCAGCTAAATTTGACTTTAAGTTTACTTAGTTGACAATTAAGGACAAAGAAGTAACACAGTACCCTGTTCCCAATGTGTCTGCGCCGGTTTGACATGGGAGAACGGCTATGGCTCCTATGCCGACGGTACTCCGAGCTACGAGATCGGCTCCTGGAACGTCGGCGTCGAGAGCGGGAACGAGAACGTGAATATCGCCGACGTGAACTTCGATGAGAACGAGACCTAAGGAGAAATGAAATTTTTTTTTAATTACTTATAAAAAGCATTAGAAAAACCTTTTGATTTTGTCATCATCTTAAAATATGCAGCTTTAAAAACAAACATTTTACCTGGATTTAGATCTGGATCGAGAACGAGACCTAGACCTGGAACGTCGAGAGCCATCTTTGGAACGTGCAGGTGAGCGGCTGGCAGATTTGGCCGAGCCTCGAGGGGACGCACTCCTCGAGCCTCTGCGCGAGTCCTGGGCAGACAAGACACTCGAATTAGAAACACACTTCAAACAAGTTCACACGAAAGGGCTAGAGGGGACAGCCCTCACCTCATGATTGCCCCTTACAGAGGAAGTTTATTACAGCACAATATTTAGCTGATTTAACACAAGATATTTTTGTAATTTTGCTGCATGACAATCACAACTTATTTTCCAATATGCATAATTAGCTTATAAGAAATGCCACAAAAATTGATTTAAAAAAATGGAGGGATTAATAATTGACGTGTCTAATAGATGTTAAAAAAGGTAATTTTTTAAAAAATAAAACAAAAATCGAGCATGCTAAGGAGAAAGAAACGATAAAATAAAGTAATAACATAGCAGGTTGTTAGGAAATCACTCATACCCAGGTATACTTCTGATCTTAACTTCATAACTTCTTTAACTTCATTACTTCATAAAAACCCTTCATTTCTTCTTTCTTCCGTTTGAAATTCTGACTTCTTTTTTCCTCCTCCTCTTCCCCATTTTTTACCATCTCCCATTACAACACTAGAAGTGGGGTTCAGATCTTGATCGCTTCTTTTCAGCATCCAATACATTAGCATGCATCAACAGCACCAGCTTCAAATAATAAAAACGTCACATCAGACACGTCTTGGGCCTTTTTCCTTCTTCCAACCTTAACCTTGACAAAAAACAAACAAGGGTGATAAGGCAAGATGGTTCTGGAAGTTTTTGTTTTGTTTTTAACTAAAATGTTTAAGAAAAACCCAAAAACCTAGGAATAAAACAAACTGCTGCAAGTTATGTTAGCTGGTCTTTATTTGTCTTTTCCTACAATTTACCTGCAGAAGAATTGAGATATAAATATATAGCTTATTACTGTAATTCATACTTTGTTTGAACTTATTTAATTCTTCTTAATCAGGGGTCTGTAACCTGTGTACTGTAGTAGCTGTAACCAAAACACCATTAGAATAAATATTGTACACTTACTATCCTCACAATACCTTTCAGCAATTTAGTCACATGGTTCTTAACACAAAATATCTGCATGACTTTGTGGAAAACATTTGTTTGCCTGTCTCTATTAAAAACATAGCCCAAGCAATATATATTTTTTCTGGTTTAGAGTAAATGTAGTTAAATGATAAGTAAGCAAAGTGAATATTCTTTTGCGTTTAATCTTCTACAGCTTGTGTGCCAATTCAAAATCCATTTTTACTCAAGCAAATAGACTTAATACTTGACTTTTGTATTCAAATTATTTTTTGTCTACCAGGTAAAAAATAGCGACAGTGCATTAATATTATTATATAATTTTTTTCTATATAGGTTGCAGACCCGTCCTAACTTGTCATTTTAATATATGAAGCTAATTAAAACGAAAGTAGTAAAGAGAAAGTAATCCTTTAGCGGCCTCACTTCCCGACTCATGCGGCTAAGGCCGCGTGATTTAGCTTAGCATGCGTTTCTGATATCATTGCTTACTTCGTCTTTTAATTTATCTTAATACTGTGTAGTATCGCTTACAAGCACTCACACAAAATACCATTCAGTCTCGTAAAGATCAGAATCTCAAGAATTAAGTATTTCATGTACGTCCTTTCCAAATGTCAGCTGCTGAAGATGCTAACATAATAGCTAGCTGTGCTAGCTAAGCTTACCGTCGTCCTAACGACCGTTTCCTTTTTATAACTCACCTGCTCCCTGAAGTCTTTTTCGTTGTCGCTCATTTTAAATTCACACAATTTAAGACGTGTTCAAACGTGTGTGTTAAACTGTTATAAAGTAAACTCAGTCGCACACTAAAGGTAGCGCACGATAAAACAGGTTAGTCTGCACCACCTCACAACAGACAAAAACCTAAGACGTTCTGCGCATGCTTAGCTGTTGCTACTAGCAAGTCGCTCGGTTACGTCATCGGCTAATTCACATAATCGAGTTGGAAATGATTAACAAAAAAAGAAACAAATCACAAATGTTTTCCAGTTAGTTTAACTACACTACAGTTTACTACGGAGCCCGTAAGAGGACATGGGAGATTTTTTTTCCTTTTGCGTTCCCACGCAACATAGCTAATCAGTTTCTTTCAAAACTATAGCAAAAATGTCTCAGCATGCAAACCGTAGGTACTGAGGCAACTGTCAGTCTTCAAACAGACAATGAAGCTCTTAGCAAAACCTGCGGAACAAGAACGATAGGCCTTAAACAGACTGTGAATATATTTATCAGAAGAAGAAACGTTCAAGAAATAGGAATAACAGAAACTGCCAACTGAAAAATAAAATCGCTTCCAATGAAAGTGAGATATTTTTTGCCAACTACTTGAGTCCTTGAATAAAAATGAGGGGTTCTTTAAAAACATTGTAAAAATTAGTCAACAAGCCGAACAACTGACCTGGAGAACTGACCAGTTCTTATAACTCAAGGACCAGATGCCTCAATGTCAAAATGACCAGCTACAAAATGCATTCAGTCTAAAAAGCAACCCTACTGGAGTCGAAAGGAAAATAAAATCAAAAGTGTTTTACAGAAAAATCTTTCTGTGTCAGAAAACAATCTGATTGAGACCCAAAGGTCCTTGCAGGAGCAAAACAGGTATCTTCAGAAACAGGCCCAGGAACTCAACACTCAAAAAGCTGTAATCTGCTCTGAAAACCTTGGGAAAACAAGAATCAGGAGATATCGATACTCTGACTGAGGAAAAACACCTTGAATGTTCAAGTTAAGCAGCTTTCAAGGGAGCTGTGTGAAAGTTAGGCGGCCATTAAACTCCACGATAAGACTTTACAAAACATGGACAAGGAGTTCAACATGGTTCTGACTCAACTCTGCACACTTCCAATGAGTTACAGTCAGAAAATCAGTCTGTAAAGCAACAGAACAAGGCCTTGAAAAAAAGACATTCATGAAATCAACAAAATGTTCTTTCAAAGCATTCGGACCATAGAAGAACAGAGTGCATTTCCTTCATAAACAAACTGATGTGTTTAAAATTGCCTTATTGACCCTCAGAGGTCCTGAAGACCATTAAGAGACGATGATATCCTCGCTGCCTGAACAAAGCAGGACCCTGAAAGAAAACTTGCTTTCCAATGAACTGTCCAACGATCACACCACCATGAACCTCAGTGAATGGGCCAAGGAGGGTACACCCATCACAGAGTCAGGAGGAATTGGTTTCTACACCCAGAACTGTGAATGAGATCAACACCAAAGATTTGACTGAAAACCAGGAGCTGGGGACACCTCCAGATGACCTGCAGACACAGTCCACCTCTTACAATCCAGAGATAGGTTTTATACTCAGTCTCAGAACAGGACTAAACAAATCTGGTGGGACCAATGCAAGTTGAGGACCACCAGGCGTTCCAGCCTTTATCATGCGAGACCTATCAG
>JARVJO010000173.1:3038526-3084766 GCA_031762555.1 Cynodonichthys magdalenae | reverse complement strand
AGCCTGTTTTTATTACTGGTGATTTTACTTGGGGCAGGAACCTTTATTACTTATTTCATCAATAAGAAATCATTAATGTGACTAAAACACTTTTATCATTTAAATCTTGATGGATGTTTTCTGTTAAATCTTTGGTGGGTGGTTAGATCCATTTCTTGTCACATGGGTTTTCTCCAGGTAGCTACTCCGGTATCATCCCAGTCCTAAATTTTTAAGCACACAAAAAGGAATTTATTGCCCACCAGTGCCTGTTTTAGTGTTTTCCTACATATACCTTTGTGTTTTCTCTAAAACACAAAGAAATCTAAAATAAAACTCTAATTCCAAACAAAAATCTGTTTATTACAATCATATTTGTACAGTTTGGGTACAAACATGCATGTGCAGTAGTTCAATATGGAGTACACTAAACTAAGTATTTGTACCAGTCCTACAGAGCGTCTGCTGTATGCTAATTAAAAATGTTCACAGATCTCCCAGCACTTGACGGTGAGTGCGGGTAAACAAACAAATTACACTTCACCCATCGAGGAGTATCATCGCACAAACACACATTCCCAAAACATTTTCAGTCAAATCATAAATTATGATATAAACATTTTTTTTTTTTTTTACAGCAAACACAAACTCACTATTTTAAGTAAAAATGCAGGAGAAATTCTTTCAATTAAAAATTTACCAAAAATTAATCAGTTTTACTGACCTGCAAGTAAATAAGCCATTTCTTGGCAAAGCTCCTCATAAAAAAAGGCAGAGTTGCAAAAAACAACAACAAAAACAAGCTGAGGTCATGAAAAGAGAGCTAAAGGCACTTCAAGCTGTACAATAAACAGTGAAAATTACAATTGTCAAAAGAAGCCACGCACTCGCTCACTTGTGCCAAAGTTTGTGTAACACTTCTTCAAACACAAGCATAGTCTCCAATTAAAACTCAGAGATTTTTATTTTAAATACGTCTCCAACAAGAAAAGAGACAAAACTAAAGTTAAGACTAGTGTTTTTTTTCCTCCAAGTCAGAGGAAGATTGTAGTCAGTAAAGTCCACGTCTTTGGCCCGTTCACTCTTAGTGAGATCAACGTGTCGTCACTGTGTTTCACTCCACTATAGCAGCTTCTGGTTGAGGATTTCCCACATCATTAACTTCCTGAAGCGAGGCATGTGGCACTGAAAAGTAAAAAAAATAAGTGCTTTAAAGACTGAAGCATTAAAAACCTGCACCAGAACTCAACTTAAACACATTTTACCTGTTTAAAAGTGAGAGACTTTCCTCTTGCTATACAATCAGCATATTTACAGGCAAAAACACCACAGTCACTCCCATTTTTCTGTTGAGGAATTTCCTGTTTTGAAATTGAAAGGTTATTAATTTCACAGAAACAGATAAAATGTTACGTGTCAAACGTGTCGTTTAGTAGTTTAACTCACAGAAGCCTTCAAGATCCCAACAGTCCATTTGGTGCCGTCAAGCTCTCGGCCCTTTTTTGCTCTGTGCTCCTCTTTAAGGTAGTTTCTGGAAAGTTAGCAGAATGAGAATATTCAGAGAGCAATGTAAACAAAGAAACACAAAACAAGGAAGAGTAAAAGACTCACAGCAAAAGTCCACAGATGTCATCATGTCTTCGGCCCATCGAATCATAAGATCTCACCGTCTTAGATTTCAAATCTATCGCCTACAAACAAAGGATAGAAGTGATGAATATAACATAACCCAGGGTTCATGCAGGTTTCAGTAAGTTAAATTTAAGACCTTTTCAAGACCTTTTAAGACCATCAGGAATTATATTTAAGACCAAACCGACGCATTAACAGAAACATTCAAATGGTCCCAGAAATTTTAACATTGAAACCTTTTATTGCTAACAATTTAGCCATAAAATAATATTTATTTTTAATACAAGAACTAAATTATTTGGATGAAACGGTCGTATTCTATGAGACATTTATATCGACTGCTGTGGACCACTTCTAACCGAGTGCAAAAATCACGGATATCAAGCCAAGTCTCATTGAAAACACACTTTCCCATGTTTAAACCACAAGCAGTGGACATGACTGAACTTCTTTGTTTTTTGGACAGGTGAAAAAACCACCATATACAAGGGTTTGTAGTGGCAAAGAGGTCGAAACCATGGACGTAAACTGTGCCATTTTTTACCTGTATTTATCATGGGATTTGTAGTTTAACCATGTTCCAAGACCCGTAGCAAACTTAGCACTTCATGAAGACAGATCCCGTCAACCTCTGATTACAGAGCTTTACTCTGTTTATTTATGCAGCCGACGCTTCTCGGAAATGATTGAAAGTAAAAATAATTAAGACTTGACAAAATAAATTTTAAGACCTTGGATGAAAATCTGGGTGTTTTTAAGACTTTTTTAGGCCTAAAATTTTGATTGTCAAATTTTAGACTTTTTTAGACTTTTTAAGACGTGTGAACCCTGATAATCTGAGCCTTTGTGAACATTAAAACCCACAATTAAAAATTTCTTAAGAGTAACTCACGGCCATTGCCCAGTGGATGCCAAGATGCAGAGGGACCAGAATTAAATCAAAGAGGAAAAGGTCAACAGCTTTAGTCCAGCGTTTCACAGCTGTATGCCCTCCAGCCTGTCCTCCTGCTCCTCCTCCTCCTCGCAGCTTTGGGAAAAAGAAGGTGCTGAAGGAGTACACCTTTAGAGGTCCTGCTTCTGTAGAGCTTCGCTCCATGATCAGGGAAAAGTAGAAGTTCATTACCTTGGTGGGGAAAAAAGCCACAAACAATCCACTCTTACAATAAATGTCAAACGGAGATAAACAGAAAAGGGACGGCCACGTTGAAGCACTGCTCAGATTATAAATCACATTTTAACACGTTAAACGTTTTTCACAATAATAGTTTTAGTATAAAGCCTTGAAAACTGCTTTGTTTTATAATGGTTAACATCTTAGAAATATTAAAAGTGCTTTAATTTCAGGAGCATTTTGAAGAAAAAGAAATACCAAACAAAATAAAACATTTAACTGACACTGCATGTCTTGCAGTGCTGTCCTCACATTAATAAAGTGTGTAATTAGTGCATCATAATAGTTGATTTTGATGAAATAGTATAGCAGTTTATTCTATTAAAATGATAAAATGGTCAAACATGTATGTATGCAACAACAGTGCTACCTCATCGTTGAGCCATCCACCTTCCTGTAGTGTTGCTAGGTCTCTCTGTGTGATGCGAAGTTTGAAAGCTGCACTTAAAACAAGGTTGGGGTCACTTTGAGCCAGAGCTTCACTTATCTCTGCTGCCATTTCCTTCAAAACACAGACAACAGTGTGTGAAGAAAACACAAAGGGCATCGGCACTTTCTAACAACTCTACAATCAAATCCCACTTTTATTCTCACTTTAGTCAGCCTGGGTACGTCCTCATCGATGTGCCTTTTATGTGTTATAAACGCAGGTTGTGTTGCAGTCAGGCTGAGGGCAGAAGCGTCTCTGTCCACTAAACTAAGACGAGTAGCTACCTCTGTAGAAAGGTCCACCTCTGCTGCCTGTTTCTGCAGAAACACAGGTCGAAGTAGATTAAATAATACATAGGTTACCTCAACAAGTTCTGACTTGATGAACTATTTGGTTTCACTGATAATAAATAAATATTTACCTTTGTACATCTAGCAGATTGTGGGGCTTCGAAGGAGCCACTGAATGATGTACTAACAGTCATGCCACTCCACCTAAAAATGGTTTAAATTATGAAAATAAATATTTGTGATCATTTATGACACAAAATTACAACAAACCAACCTGTCCTTTGTTGCAGATGCGTTTCGGTATGTAAACACAGCTGGAGCAGCTGTAAAACAGAGAATAATATCATTCAGAGCTGCTGAAACCAAATGCAAGTTTCAAAAACAAGGCAAATGGACTATAGACTGCTTCACAAAAGACCTCAACCTGCGACTTGGATTCCTTCAAAGCACCTCGGTGTGATTTCCGAATTGACTGAGGTGACAACAGAGGTCAAAGCCAACCCAGCTCTGTTGCAACTTTGTGCCACGAAGTGAGGTAGTAACAGAGCTGAAACGATCGACGTGTGAAAAGTTAAGCCAGATTTGTGGCTGTTGAGATGCACAATGATCCCAAAGGACCATCAAGAAGGAATAGATGGTGAGCAATCTGTGTGATTTTGGCTTGCATTATAAAAAAGCACCTCACTGCGTTTTAACAGCCTGAAGCCCCACATTTTGATTTAGAATTATAAAAGTTCTTGGATGAGAAATGTTGCCTTCTGCAAAACATCTTCAACTACAGAAACAAAGTCCAGCTGCCTTGATTTTGAAACTCAACCTTTGCCACACGTCCTGGATGACTGAAAATCTACACACTTGGTGAAAAGAACAACTCAGTTGAGTATCTGTTACTGTGACATTTACAGCAAACAGAAAGTCATCACAGCGAAACACTTATTTAATTAACAAACCACTTAGGAAATATATATTTTTTTACTTTCCACGATTATTTCATGAACTAAACAAGATTAATTTAGAAATAAAATAATGGTGACAGTAACTCTTAGTGGCAAACAAAACAAAACTGATAATTCTAAGCATATTTTAAAACTAACAAAGATTTGAAAAATAGTTTTAAAGACAAATGATGTGTACTGAGGGGGGCTACCTGTGCATGCCAATCTCCTGGATACTGGATCAAAGTTTTTTTCTGAAGGAGTAGTTTTGTAAGCAGCTTGTGACAGTGATACACTGGAACAAAAAGAAATAAAAGGACCATAAGCTCATAAAAAGGTGTTTATTTTTAATATAAGATGAAACACAGTTATGCCCTTATTAATACAGTGATAAACTTAGAGGCTTGCACTTTTACACTCACTGGAATGTGTGGACTATTTTACCTCAGAGCGAATTTTACTGATTTATTTATTTATTTTAATTTTTTTTCCCTTCGTTTGTCATCATTTCATCTTTACTATTGCATTCATTGTTCTATTATTACCTCTTTGACGATATTATTTTGTTTTCTTTTGTCAACTTAAAATGTGGAATATACATAGCTGTAAGAAAAGAATGTAAATATGGAAAAGTGTCACCGTTTGCTGTTAAAAATAAATAAAAACTAAGTTAAAAAACAGTTAGTGTTTGAGCCTTTTGAAACAGTACTTTCAAGTAAAAGGTAATACTCACTTTTGGGGTTTAGTTTGGTTGAAAGGTAGTGGTTGGCTTCTGCTGTATTGCTCTGTCACCATTTCCAGCAGGCGCCTGTAATGTTCCTTATTGTTCTGCTTTATGGCCTAGAAGCAGAAACCAAGAGGATTAAAAGTTAAAAAGGTAAGGAATACCAACTGTTAATGCTTGCTAAGAAGCTGAATGATTCCAGCTACACAGAAAACAAATGTGCACAAAGACTGTACTGAGCAGAGTTTTATGCAGACTTTTCAGGCAACATTTTCCACCATCAACCCAAATTTACCTCTTCCACAGTAAGACTGGGTTTGTAACAGCGGTTGTGTCCAAAGCCATTGCATGTTGGTTCAGAATTAGCAGTTCCACCTCTGAGAGTAGGCCTTGAAGGCAGCAGCTGGAGGGAGCCTCTCCTCTCCCTGTCCTTTCCTTTATCTGGGAGTCCTGCAGGTAACACTGTCCCACTGAAACAGAAAAGGATTCTGTTAAAGGATATTTACATTAGTTACAAATTATTTGAATCTGTAAAACTGGATGGCTTGCCTGTATTTCCTCATTAAAGGGGGCAAGGAGCTCTGAAAGTGATTCTTCCCACTCCTGTCATTTACTCCACCTGCAGGTTTATCTAGGGGACAAAAAGTAAAACGTTTATGTGAATGAAGTCAAAAGAGAACAGTTTTTCTGTGGTAATATTTCTTCTCACTCACCCATTCTCCAGTCAGTATGGTTTAGCCATGAAGTGTGAAGCTCATCTATGCCCATAAGAGTGACAGGCTGATCAACAGAGAACAAACAAGACAATTAAAGATGAAGCCAATCAATTCATTTTAAACAGGGTACTTGAAGTACTTCAGTGTGCGACATTGTGTACCAATCATTCTGAATCTAGTTAGAAAAAATATCCTCAGAAATATCATGCACCACATCTCAGTCTAAAACAAGTTCAGATATTTGGATAAATCTCCCCAAAACAACAAGTGCATAATTGATTATACATCACTTACACAAGTGTAAATACATCACACAAAGTAACCCACCTGTGTTGTCTCATGCTGACTTGCATTCTCACATCTGGTTGGCAGCCGTTTCTGCAGCCTTAGCAGACCAGCTAATCCATTTACCGTCTTCTTCACAAAACTGATAACTACATCTAAAAGACAGGTTACCATAAATCACCAATGACTGAAATTTAGGTAAAAATATTTTCATTAAAGAAACCTCAAAACATCACAACTTTATTTCAACATACCTCGCCTACGTCTTTTGGCCTCAATTGGGTCACTCTGACAAACATCTGCAACATGCACACTGAAACAGAAGACAACATTTGGGTTGATTACCGGTACTTCTCATGTCTCTATCTTCATTTCCATCCTTTACTTTTATCCTTAGGTTTCTGCAGCAACAGGTCTAGGAGAAGACCCTAGAGACAATCTCCAGCTCCTCTTGAGGGAACCTAAGGTATTCTCAGAATCCCTTCAGTGAGATCTGGGTCTGCCCCGTGGTCTCTTCACAGTAGGACATGTCTGGAAAACCTCCAAAAATTGGATCAAATTACTCTTTTTGATGCAGAGGATCAGTCTTTCAGTCATGATCCACATCTCGTGAACAGAACATCTTGCTTTCCTTACAAGGTCAGGCAATTTTGTATAAAAGTACACTGAAATAGACAAAACAGAACACAGCTTTTGTAGTTCTGAGCAGCAAAAACTCAAATAATCACTAATCACTACTTTCATTAAAAACGTTCACCAGTCATAGTGACCAAATTATCTGTCAAGTTTGAGTACCACGAAAGCAGTGTAAGCAAGTCACATACTCACAAATCACTCTCTTCTAACAAATATGCATATTTAAACTTTGTAAGTAGTATTGTTCAAAACCTAAATAAACTTTAGCCAATAACATAACCTTCACTAAGGGGTAAATACTCATGGTTGTACTTTATTCTAATTTTTTAGAAATGACTAAATCGTAATAAATCGTATGTGATCACACGCATGAAAGCCTGCGGGTCAGAAACAAATACAGCACATACCTGTGGTTTCTCACACCTGAGTACACTGTCTCTAGCCACACCCAGGCCTGATTATTGCCATACCTGTTCTCAATCAGAACACCATTTAAATAGGACCTGCTTGACAAAGTGAGGTCCAATATTCAAATCAAAATATGTATATTTTTTCTTAAAGTTACTATTATTTTCTTGGTAATCTGTGCACGATTGCTTTATAGTTCAGCTCATGACCTGTTTAGATCAATTGGTTTAAAATTTAAAAAATGTCAAATAGTTATTTTTCCAAACTTGTTTTAGTGATCAATATATGATCAAAAGGGAGGGGAAGTAATGGAAAAATAACTTCTCTCACTTTCACATGCTTCCCAAAAGCTGTCAGTGAACCCTTTTTGTCTTTGACCTCAAGCTGAAACGAACTTGGGTTCTGCAGCAGGACGTGATCCAAAACACACCAGCAAGTCCACCTCTGAATTGCCGAAGAAAAACAAAATGAAGACTTTGGAGTGGCCTAGTTAAAGTCCTGACCTGAATCCTATCGAGATGCTGTGGCATGACATTAAAAAGGCTGTTCATGCTCGAAAACCCTGCAATGTGGCTGAATTGCAACAATTATGCAAAGATGAGTGGTCCAAAAATCCTCCACAGTGCTGTAAAAGACTTACTTACAAACGCTTGGTTGCAGTTGTTAAGAGTGGCCAAACCAACTATTAGGTTTAGGGGGCAATCACTTTTTCCACACAGGGCCATGTAGGTTTGGATTTTTTTCCTCCCTTAATAAATACCTTCATTTAAAAATAGCATTTTGCGTTTACCTGTGTATTGACTTTGATAAATATTTAAATTGGTTTGATGTTCTGAAACATTAAGTGTGCAAGAAATCAGGAAGGAGACAAACACTGTTTAACACCACTGTACATGTGAAATGTAAATTATAGAATATAATTAGGTTGTGTTACTGTTAAGGTCCAGAAAGCCAAGTGTTCATGAAGTCCAGCATAAAAGAAAAGAAACCTCACAGATTCAAAATACGTTAACCTGATGTGCTTGTAGGTTGTTTATGTTAGGGTTAGGTGGCGTAACGATAACTACATGAGAACTGTGTAGCCACCTACATAAGGCACCAATCATCAACTTGAACAACTTGCCAGGTATTTTGACACAAACCTCTGGTAGTTCCGTTTGACCGGTCTGCTGTGGTTCTGTTCCTGCTGCCGAGCTGAGGCTTTCACGCCAGGTCGCGTGAGTCCCTCCACGCCACAGTTTCTTTCACCGGACCACTCGGTGGATTTTTGCCCCGCAACGGGCTCAAACAGTGACGAGATTCCGTCAACTATCCATCCATACATCCCAGACACATACGAGAAAATTGTAAGGTCTTCCGCACGGGCCAGGACTATTTCTCTGGAGATAAACACCAAAACGACCTACGACACAAATGTCTACCGTTACTTTAGCTTAGCAATAGCATCAATGTGTTGTGAAACGTGAAGGATGTGCGTCACTACGTCCGCTGCCTAACGAGGTGCGAATGTTATGTGTACCGGCGGAAAACGTTTTGGCGGAGTTTCACAGCACAACGAAACAGACCCGTAAAACTGATAGACCAAGCACAGGCGGCAGCTTCAGTTTTCATAAACAAACACACCGAGAAGGTAAACGCTGTCAGCTTGTTCAGGCTTTGATTGGCTGTCGCTGCCCTGCTAAAATGGCTATTTCTTACATAACCAATCCCCAGAAACACACAGACAAGGAGTAAAAACTGACTTAATTTAACAGATAAAAATTTGTGATTTGATATATAGTGGTAAAATATTTTTTTTGTTTGAGAACAAGTAAATGGAGTTGTATGGTCACTCACAAACTGAGGTTGTTCATAAAATCAACTTAGTCCAGAGAGCAAAAGCTCGTAAGTGACAGAGAAAACAATTTTGGCTTCATTTATACCCTTGTGGATGGTACTCGTTTCATTTCAATCCAGAAGTTCACTATCACTTGGAGCAACATTGTAATTGATGGAAAGATGAGTTCTACCTATCGACAAATTAACTGAAAACAATATATTAGTATTTTAGAACAAAACAGTACCTTTATTCAGTTTTGCACGTGCTTGTTTATTATCAATGACTCCAACAATTGCATTTCAGCACTAAAGCACATACGGTTCCACTTTATGCAACATACTACGCATGTTATAATTTCAGTAGAAAACAGTGTACATTTAGAAACATATACAATAGAAATCAGCTCTATGTACATAATAAATGCTGCAAAACAACAGAAATTAGAGCACCATTTACAGTTATAAAAAGTATTTATTTTTGCAGCATTCCGAGAGTGACCTTCAAAATAGTGGACGTATATATATATATAAAATATAAAAATTACATTCAAATGTATTTAAATATAATCTATACATTTGTTTAAAAATTTCACATATGAAAAAAAGTATGATATGAACTTCCTTTTAAGGTGAAACTTGGTCAGGTGCAAAACAAGTAAAATTTAGTCTTGCAGTGGTTGAGATAACTTTGAATCAGACGAACCTAAATAGAGTCAAACACAGAAAAACAACGTTAACAAAATCAGCAATCAAATTTATCCTCAGGTGTCAGCATAACTGGTAAATACATTACCATAAATATTAAAATATAGTTTTAGTCAGCCTCACTTTGTAAAAACAACAGTTAATCGTGTCCAGCAAATATTGTGTACTTTTTATCTTACGTACACTGTATTCGTGAAAGCTGTTATACACTACAAGAAAAGAAAAGCTCTTGTTTTGTAATTTTTCTCATTTTGCTTACCTTGCCTGGCTCCCACCAGGCGCTTCTGAACTTTCTCTAGATGATGGATATATTCTGTCAGGGATCGCTCTGGATCCTGAGCTGTTCCACTGGAATGTGCCGAGGCCAGATTGGAGCTGGAGTACGACCTGAGTGGGGACAAAATGAAAAACATTGAAGGAGGGCTTTAATTTAATAGAAATACTTCTGAATTTAAAACAAAATCGGTCAGCTGAAATGTAGCCAAACCTTATGTGCAACCTGAAAGATGATTTGCTGGGTGGAACTAGAGATGACACTGTGTTTCTCTGGGCGCCACTTTCTCTGTTCTGTGTCGAGTCAGAATTAGATCTCTGCTGCTGCTGCCTTAAAACATCAGCTTTACATCCTGCTAAAGACATGACAAATAAACATGACTCACTCATACACAGTCAAATGATTTATGAAAGTTATTTAAGCAGAGCTGACCTGGAACGTGCCCATTAGCACTCCCAGATAAAGGAAATCTCCTGATTGCTCGCTGCCATTTCCTGGTCAAGAATCTCATTCTAAAAGAAAACAAAAAAGTTTAAGGTTTGTTTGATTTATACAAATCCAAGGTTGCAAACATTTATATTCTAGTTTGTGTCCTACCTTGACACTGCAATGACAACTCGAACCATGGCTCTAAATCGCCCGATGGGTTTGCGCTGAGATGTAAGCGGGGTCGAGGGCCTTGCTCCCATACGAGCAATGAGACACAGAGTGGCCTGCTCACAATCCTGAAATCCTCCTAATAGCAGCAGAAGGTAACGCTTCTGGTAAACCAGAGCTTTCCTGAAGCTCTCAGCTCGCAGGTAGCGCTCATAGTAACGCTGCAGCTGTAAAACACAAAACACATTACATTTCATCACTATCTCACACACCTAAAATAATATCTGTTCAAATCTGTTTACAGACATTCACCAAACACTAGAATTCAATGCCTTTTGTCAAACTGAATCAGAAAAAACGTGTGTTTTGGAAAATACAGCATAAAACCAACACAACTGAATAATGTAAACACGACTGAAACAACATAGGCTACGTTCACACTGCAGGTCTTAATGCTCAATTCAGATTTTTTTTTTTGTAAAAGTCCAATTTTTTTGGCGATATATTTTAAATGCGACCTCCATTAGGTTCCAGTATGAACCCCTCACGGAATTGATGTAACCGAAATGCGCAGACAATGATGTGACGTCACATTCAGCTCGCTGTTTACAGAAGTAGCTAAACATAGATGTTACATGTTAGCATGTCGATTCTGAAGTTGTGCAATTAGAGCAGATTAAAAAGAATATCTGACCTGCTTGTTTAGTGTTTACATTTTAAGCATCCTCTAGTCAGCTGCTCCAGTGCAGCGTCTATTTATGGAACAAGAACAATGTGATAAAAGTAAAATATTGATCCATTAAATTTAGTATTGATATGGGGCCGACAGTACAATCCCTGGTACAATCATAAATTCTGTGGGTTCTCAGTCATCCAGGACATGGAAAACTAAAAGAACAAAGACGAAGCAACTGGACTTCTGTCTGTAACTGAAGACGTGGAGTTACAAGATTTAAACTGCTCAAGGTCAGTATTAATATTCTAAATACTTGTATCGATTAGATTTGTATCTGATTTAGTGCCACATACTGCAAAGGCCTGGGTCATACTTGAAAAAAAGAAAAAAAAATCCAATTTGTCACCTTTAAACTGTCAAGAAAAATCAGATTTGGGTTGAATTTGCCTGCAGTGTGAACGTAGTCTTAGTTTTGCATGTGTGTGCGTTTCCTCGCTGACCCTGCTGCTGCTGGCGTCATGAACGGGTCTGTTTTCCATTTCTGCCGTGACCTTGGCGAGCTCACTCTCTGTGCGCCGCAGCTGTTTCTCCAGACAGGTGAGCCTGTGTTTGTAGGTGTTCCTCTCCTGACTCAGCCATGTCACATGCTCTGTCAGCTCTGAGTTCTTCTTCAGTAACACATCCAACTTGTTGGAAGAGGATGATGATGATAATGGGGATGGAATCTATGGTGGGAGAAATGTTATGATTCATTTACAGTTTGCTACAATAATCCCAAACCTTATATGGTTTTATCACAGGCAAAAAGCTCTTGGATACCTGCTGCTGCGAGACGTCTGTCTGGTCCTTGTCAGTCTGGGAGTTACTGTTCAGAGGTCGTGCAGATGGAGATTTATGCTGCTGCCCTGATCTCCACCCAGACAGTCTTTGAGCAGCCATCTCTCTCTCCTCTCTTTCCAGCTCTGTAAGAGTGCGCTGCAGTTCCTGCACACGCTGCTGGTCCTGCTGCCTCAGTGACTCCAACTCCAACTTAAGATGGAAAAAAATATATATATTTTTAAAACAAAACACTAATAAAAGTAGTACATCCTGAAAGGAGCTGGTCTGATGACAGCTTACAAGCTTGTTATGGGTTCTCTCCTGTCGCATCTCTCTCTCCATCTGCTCTTGCCTTCCCTTTCTCCTCTCCCTCTCCATCTGCTCCTCCCTCTCTCTCTCCTTCTCCATCAGCGTTCGCAGCCTCTCCTTCAGCTCTGCCAGTTCCACACCTTGGCGCTTGGATCGTTCTCGCTCCTCCTCTAAAGCACAGACGAAGTCCTGTTTTTGCTCCTTTAGAGTCTCCAGTGTAACTCTATGTCTGGTGGCAGCCTCCTGCTCCCGCTGAAGCTGCTCCCGCCTCGTTTTGTCCTCCTCCTCCCACTTTCTTCTGCTCTGCAGCATCTCAGCCCTCAGTCTGTCCATCACAGCAGCCAGCTCCTCCCCCTGCCTTCGCTCCTTCTCCAGCTGGGAGTGCAAGTCCGATATGAACTTGCCGTCTCTGGCTGCATCGGCCTCGTGTTTCCGGCTGAGCTCGTCTACCTGTCTGGACCATCGGTCTCTCTCCTCATCAAATTTCTTGTGAGAATCTGCGAGCTTGGAGTGGAATTCAGCCAAGCGAGACTCGGCTTCGTGAAGGAGGCGCTCAACAAGAGACTTTTCCTGCAGGCTGAGGTCCTGTTGATGTGCAAAACGCTGGCGTTCACCTTCTAGCAGCTTTTGAGTGTCTTCTGAGTGCTTCTCCAACAGCAAACTGCGGGACTGTTCAATCTGAAGCTCTTGTCGGAGGTTGCTGCAGGCCACCTTCTCCTGCTCCAACTGACCCTTTAAAGTCATCACTTCACTCCTGTGCTTCTCAGAGGATATGTGAACTGCCTAATAATAAACGGAGGTAATTTATCAGAAAAGGAAGGCTTTTAAGATGATTTTTTAACTTGGAAACAATGGCCATAACTAAAAATAATGCTCGGTGCTGAAACGTACCTCTCTTCTTTCCTCTTCTTCTCTCTCTTTACGGACAATCAGAGCTCTCTCTTGCTCCAGTTCTTGTTGAAGCTCCTTGACTCTGGTCTGTTCCCTCCTCAAAGCTTCCTCGCCCTCCTCCATAGTCAGTCTGGAAAAAAAAGACAATCAGTGTTCATCACTTACTTTCAACTCTGGGAAACAAAAAGGTAGTAAAAGTAAAATGTAATTTAGAGGAGCTGCACCAGTAGTTTGAATAAGCACAAATCACACAGATTATCAGCAATGTGAACTTACCAATTATGTTTTTTTTACACACAGATGTAGAGATCTGATCAAATGTTATGGATGGATAAATTACTGAAAATGAACTTGGTGAAATACTAAAAACAGATCCTGAATACACTTTCCATCTAAATGTCCAATGACAAAACAACTAGTAAATAAAAGAAAATGTCTTAATGTCTTATTAGGAAATTGTTAGTTGACATGATTTTAAAAACTAGACAATAGAAAAAAGTTAATTATTTGAAATAAAATTGAGGAAAAAAAGTTTTCTACTTTATGCTTCAAAGAAAAAGGGAGAAATAATAAAAGAAAATGTATTTTAAGCAAAATAATAAGTACAGATACTTTATTGAAAAGATGATTGTAGTGTTTTAAAGTATAAAATATACCTGAGTGACAGAGTTTTGTTCTTTTGCTCTTGCAGAGCATCATGGACACATTTTAACTGTTTTTGGCTCTCCTCCAGCTCGGCCCTCAGATGGGATTCAGCCTGTCCCCCAGCCTGTAGCTGACTTTGGTTCCAGTTATCATCGATGTAATCAGTCTTAGAGAGAAATAATGTCATCAGCACTGATTCAGTGGAGCCTCAAGATCAAATCAAATTCCTTTATTAAATCAAAATGACAATATGACTGCGTCTTTTACCATCTAAAGTCCAGAGAAAATGACATAAACTCACTTGTCTCTGAGCCATTCGACAAAGCAGCTCTCTGAGAGCGATCACAGTCTCCTGCAGCGCTCGCTTTTCCTGCTGCCACGTCATGGGAGGATTAGACGTTGGTGCCTTATCTCTGTGGTCTATTTGAGCGGATCTCCCTTCAGAATGATACTGCATCTGACTCTGTGAGAAAGCTTTCAGTTCCGAAATATGAGGTTGGGCTGAAGGTGCGGTGTGGCGCTGGCTCAGAGCGAGAATTCTGCAGCTTTCTTCATACACTTTTTTCAACAGACCCTGTAGAAAGAACGAAGAGTTCACTCAACACCTCAGGCTTATCATCATTTAAAAACTACTACTGATGAGTGCAAACACTGACCAGAAGCTCAGGTGACAACAAGTCATCACTGTAGCTCATGCTTCCTGCAGCGCTGTCCGTGTTGGCTGTGGGGTTCATTCCTCGGCAGCGGAGATACTGAATAAACTGAGCGTCCAGTCTTTCTGTCTGTTCCAGCTCCGCTCTCAGCCGCGCACCCAGTTCAGAACTCACATCTGAACGAGAGAAAAAATAAAATAAAATAAAAATTAAGGCTAAACTGTTACAAACAATGCAGGTTATTTTAAGCTGATCTCATCTTGTCACATAAATAAAAATGCACAGTATTTACGCGTTTATAATGCATTTAACGTTTAATCCCAAAAATCATCCATAAAATTAGGGGTCGTATGATACACAGGAATAAATTTAAATATTTTCTTGTATAAAACTGAAATATAATGTTTACATAATTTCTCCCTCTGCCCTTTCATTGTAAAATACGTTGCAAATAGCTAAGCATATAAACAACAACAGTAGCTGTTTTTTTCACTTGATGCATCCGATGTTTGAAAAAGAGGTTCACTTTGTTGGATGAGAAGTTGGAAAAGTAGGAAAGAAATCATTTTTTTTCTCGTTAACATCAAAGATTTCTGCTGTGGGAACAGACCATTATCAGCGAAATGACATGTAGAACCACATGTTGGTCCTTCTAAGCCTCCTCCTAAACAAACATGCACAAAACTTTACCAGTGTCGTGAGAAAATAGGTATCCCCAAAATAATCTGTTTCCCCAGCAGAGGGTACACAGCATAGGCTGAAAAACTGTGAAGTCTGAATGAAATTAGGGGTAGAATTATACACAAGGATTAGATTTTTTCATGTGCTTTTAAGCAAAAAAACAAAACAATGGGTTGCATTATATTTCGCATTTTACACGCAGAAATACAGTTATTTTCTGCTTCTGGAAATACCAACAAAGTCAGTCCTGTTGGACTCTGAGGACACTGCATAAAGATTATACACCCAACAAAACACTTACTGATCTAAATAAGTCCAGCTGTACGTTCTGGGCAACAGTTAATTCACACATTTAAGACAAAAATACTCACTGCTGCCGTAACCGTCACTGGTGTTCCACTCTTGTGCCGACAGAGAAGATGTGGAGCCAAGAGGGGATGGAGGCGCCGTTACTTCAAACTCCTCCAACTCATGCACCTAAAAAAAAAAAAATCACACAATTATAAACACATAAGACCCAAACACAAAAACCTTCAGTGGTTCAGATAATGTGCATGAAGAAATATAGTCCACTGCATACTTTATCAGCGTCTGCCGAGTTGAGCACAGAGAAGTTGTCAGAGGCCGATAGAGAGCCTGGGGAGTGGCTAGTCTGTGTGATGGGATCTGGAGTGATGGTCCTCGAGTTTGGAGGCTCCATAGCAACCCTGGGAGAAGGTTTAACCCGGGGCGGCTCTAGGTCCATGCTGTTCATGCTGCTGAGCTCAAACAGGCGAGAATCAAGAGCAGACGTTTGGAAGCGTTCTGGGAGTCTGTCCTCGGAGCATTTGAGTCTTCTCAAGACCTCTGGAGAACTCAGAGAGGCTTCTTCTTGAGAGACGGTCAGAACATCCTGAAAGCCCTTGTGAGAAACATCTGATAGTGACAGGAAAATGTTTAGTTTTTACTCTGAACTAAATGAAACTAAATCTTATAGAAAGGACCCGTCACTGCTCTGTCCAAGAACCTGAGTGGGATTATGTTTAACATATATTTACAGAATCGCTATGTTAAGAACTCACCTTTCTGTGTGTAGTTCTGGTGGTAAGGAATAGTATCCTGTTGATGGCAATGTTGACGGTGTCCCTGTAGTTCTCTCTCGTAGACCAGTTCCTCTTCCTGTAAAGCCAGGTCCTCTTGAAGCTGTTGGAGTTCCGCCTTCAGCTGCTTGTTTTCTGTTTCCAGGTCAACAAGAGCTCGATCTTTGGTCTGAAAGACAAAAGGTACCAGACATTAAAATCCATCTGCAGAGTTGAAGCGCAGCTCATCTGTTCTCACCTGTCCTTCCAGGTGAAGTGTTTCAGCTTGTTCTGTGGTGGTACTCAGCCCTTGTTTCACTGCGGTCAGCTCTGTCCTGAGTGTCTCATATTCAGCCCTTAGCTTGGCTAACTCATCCTCTTTTAGTCTCAAGGCAGCCTCTGCTTTAGCCAGGGTCACATCAGCACGGCTCTGAGAAAAAGCAGCATATCACTGTTATGCACTCACATCTCTTCATCATGTTCAGTTTGTCTAGAAATATTTGAAGATGAGCATCAGACAACTGCAGTTGAATACCTCGCAGGAATAGAACATGCAGCATTTTCATTAAAAAAGGCAAACAAAACCCGAAGCAATCTTACACAAATTACTATACATTTTCTGTGTACTTTTACCACAACGATTTGCCGAAAGCAGCTGTGCACTACTACAAACAAACCTCGGCACGATACAGACACGCTACAATTCAACCCTTTAAATGCAGTTTTTAAAAAAAAAGATCAAGACAGCTTCTTACCACATCCTGTCACAACAGAAAAGCTAAAGAAAAGAATGTAACAGAGTTTTGAGCTACCAAAGCTTCTCCATTAGCTTCCTCTTTTAAATGTCACTTCCTCTGTGCAAGTACGTTTCTGCCGTCTGCGTCGGAACACGTCATAATAGTGGCGCCCCCTAATTATAACCAGATGTGGTCGTGCCTGCAGCCTCTACCAGCGATGAACGTTAGAAAGGCAACAAGGCACTGCAGGCTTGGATTAAAGGATAACTGCAGGAGTTTTACAAAGTTATCTAGGTAAAAAAAATATTCTTAATTCTTTCCATAAGACTTCTGAAGTGTTTTATGGATATTAAAAAGTCAGTCGGAGCCTTACTGACCATTTAAAATAGCATATATTTAAAAAATATGCAATGAAAAAGATTGACGATAAGCTTATTCAATAGCGTTGCTTAAAAATTTTAACATTCAAATGGTAAATGCTCATTCCCATGAGACTTTGGACAAGTAATTAGGTAGATAAGTAAATGAATCAATTTTTGAGCTGCTAACTGAAAGGAAGGTAAGTTGGTTCAACTTTCCATATTTACTTGTCCTGTTAAAAGTATGTAAAACTCACCAAAACATCTTTTTGAGCTTCTTCTTGGTTGGTTTCTTTTTCATTGAGTTTAACTGTCAGGTCCTGGATAAGGACTTTCATTGAAGCAACTTCCTGACTTAGCTGCTCTGTTTTCTCCTGGAGCTGACTCTCTCTCCTCTTCAGCGCCTCGTGTTCAGCAGACAGCTCTTCCTTCGCAGCCTCCAGGGTTTTAATCTGTTCCTTTCCCTCATTAACTAGTTTTTCTATGTCCACCTTCTCGGTTCTCAGTTCCTGGACTTGTCTCTGGAAACTGAGGCTGTTTTCTCTGAGGACCTCCATGTCTTGTGTCATCTCCTGCTCTTTCGCTTTCAGGTTCTCAAGCTCTCTCTTTCGGTCTTGTTCGTTGTTTTGTAAATCTAAAATCAGAGCGTTTTCTTCTCGTAGGGTCTTCTCGGCTTGAACTTTCCACTGGTCCCTCTCTTCCTCTGACAATTTTCTCTTTTCTCTCTCTTCCTCCACCGTAGCTTTCACCTCCTCCAGCTCTGCTTCTTTCAGTGAGAGGAGACCTCGGACTTGGTCTGACTTTTCCCTCTCAGCGTTGAGCCTCTTTCCAAACTCCTCCACTTGTCCTCTGTACTCTTCCTCCTGAGTAAGAAGTAATCGTTCCAGGCCTTCTTTCTCTGCCACAGCAGTCTCAAATTGACTCTGTAGGACCTTGAGACGAGATCGAAGAGAAGAGCAGGCAGCAGAATTTGTCAGGCTGATCTCGTGCTTCAGACTTTTTGGTTTTCCCTTCCTCTCTTGTTCTTGGAGATACTGCTGGGGTTCAGGACTGGGTGCAGGAGAGGGATTGATGCTGTCACCGTCCTGAGAGTCGCTGACTTCATGCAGATTGGGACCTAAGGTGGCGAGCTCTGCCTGCAGAGTGCTGATGACTTCATGGAGGCGCTCCTCTTCTTCCTGTTTTTCATGGCGCACTCTCGAATTTTCCGACTGAAGATGTTCGACCTGGGAGCGTAAATCCTCGAGCTCAACCTCCAAGATCTTTAAGAAACCAGATACAAAGCAAATATTTTCAGCTGGGTTAAACTACAGTCATACAAATATTTTATATTGTTTATATTTAGTGTGTATTTACACTGGCTTTGTCATTCCTGGCATTCTCCAGCTCCTGTTCCAGTCTTTGGATCTCACAGTTCAGATGGTCAATCTCCTGGTTTTTCTCCTGAAGAAGAGCAGCAGGAAGTGTTTGTTCCTCAGTTTCTTTTATCTGAACATGTTCCTCTTTTTCCTCAAGTATGGACAGGGCTGACACTTTCTCCTGTAAGTCATGAACATTAGTTTACTTATGATTAAATCATTATTAGTCTGAACAGAATGGACAACAGAGGTTTAAACATTTATTAAAAAAATCAGTTTCTGCAATAAAATTAACAAAACTACAAGTTTTTATTTTTTGCCTTAAGAAAATGTTTTAGATAAACTAGTTGCAAATGAGCAAATAATATATATACTGTATATATTTTATTTGTGGTGAAATTGTTTATGCTTTCTTCAACCTCCATTCAAGAAGGGAGCTCTCCTCCCATATTTAAGACAATTGTTTAATATGATAATAAAATATCTCTTACGTTCAGGGCAGAAATTTGTTCTTGAAGCTCTTGAACCTGTGCTGAGTTCTTCTTAGTTAGTAGTTCCAGCTGAAGTGTAAGATGCTTTAGTTCAACTTCTTTAATGCTTAAGTCTCGTTGCACGTTCTCCAGCTGGCCAACCAGAACTTCAACCTAAGAAAAATACAAGTGTTTATTAAAAAGGAAAATTATTAAGAATTTTCAAAGTTAAAACTGGATATTTTGCATCATACAATAGTTTTCTATTGTGTGCTATAAAAATAATTAAATAAAAATATATACTTTTTTACATCAGGAACTATGACTGTTTTAAACAACAAACTAAAGTCATTCCTGTTTGTACCAGAAGGTGGCAGTGCTGTCAAACATGTGAATCAACTACCTGCACAAATGCTCTATAAATCAGTTTCACAGAAAATCTGACAGACCTCTTGCTCTTTGCTGTGCAGATTCTGCCGAGCGGTGTCCAAGGCATCCGTAAGCTCCTCGGTGGGGTCACGGGTATTGTCATGGTAACAATGTCTTGTCTCATCTAGTTTGGACTGCAGAGCTGAGATCTGAAGCCTGCTGGACAGTTGCTGCTGCTCTAGAGCGAGTTTATCCTAACAAAGTAGAAGGTGATCAGTGAGGAAAGTAGTGTACGCTGAAAAACAAAAAAAAAAGCAGCTAATCGGAAAGTGTGTGTTGTTCTTACTTGTGTGAGCTCCTGTTCTCTTAACTTTGCTTTGTGCACTTCTTGCTCCAGGTGGCTGACAGTCCTAACACTCTCAGCATTGTTGAGAAGGGCTTGTTCCAACTCTCTGATTCGCCCGGCTAGCTTGTCTATCTCTTCATTTCGTTCAGTGAGATCGCGCTGGGCTTGCTGATTGGCTGCGAGCAACGAGGCGTGTTCCTCAGTTTTATCTTTGAGATTACTTTGTAGATTCTCCACCTGCTTAAACAAAAATAACTTTATTTTACACAACTTCTCAAAGCTTTAAAGAAGCAAAGTTTGATTTGCAGATATGAAAGTGCTATTAAAAAAGGTAAATAAGCCATTCCAAATCTGCAGCCAATCGTGCAAAGACTGAAGTCATTCTGAAGCAAACAATCTAAGATGAGAAATAACTAAACTAATATTAACTATGAAGGGAGGAACTACACACTTATGAGAAGCACAAAGCAGTTAAAAAGACTAAGTATCATTCATTCAATCATTCATTCATTCAAAAGACTAAATGATTGCAAACAAACACAAATGTTAAAACATTTGCTACAATTAAGCTTCATACCTGCAGAACCAAGTCTTCAAACTACAGCAACCCATTCAGCAGAGAAATGAACACATGATGAGAGTCAGGTTTAGGTAAACAAACATTGAATCATCACTTCAACCTTTTTAAACCAGGCCATTTACAAAACGGTAAACTCATTTATAATATAATTATTAAAACACACACAGCCTCAAAATGCAACATATTTGAACTTTATGCACTGTAACAAGAAGTTGAAATATTTGCTATGAAAAGATCTAGCACAAATAATTCAAACCACTTAAAATAAATCACTTCTGCAGACAGACAGTGACCCCAGCCACGTGTGCAGAGCTACGTGAATCATCATCGAATCATAAAACCTCACAGACAACTTGGTGGGTTAAATATGAAATAGTGATACTCTCATTTAAATTTTTTATGTATACATATCCTATTAGGATAAAACCTCTCACCCTGTGTCCTTTGTTATCTACATTTGCTGTGTGTTTGAGTTGGGCTTCAAGCCTGCGGATCTCCTGCTGGAACTCGTCTCGTTCATGTTCACGCTCCACAGCCTGCTCCTGTATGCATTCAAAAAATTATGTTAAAGACTTCTTAAAGCATTAAATTGCAACGTGAGAAGGGCTGACCTTTAAAAAAAAATAGATATACAACAGTAATAAAAGCACTTGAGACAGGATCTGAAAATGAGTGGAACTACTAAAAAACCCCATTTGTCAGTTTTTTCATTTTTATATAAAATAATTTCAAACTGATTTAAATTTACGCCTACCTCTATAAACTGTCTGTTGTGTTTCAACTGTTTCTCGAGAGCTTGCACACGCTGACTCAGGTCTTCAGTGTGGGTCTTGTGGTGCTGCTCTTTCTCCAGGTCTTTGGTTTCCTGATCTTCGAGCTCTCTCTCCAGGTTCCTGAGGTGCTGTGACAGAGAACTGTGGTCTTTCTCTGCCTGCCGCTGCAAATCCAACTTCTCCTGAGTCAAACGCTCCGTTTCTGCCAACAAAGCTTGGAAAAAAAAAGGGCAAGTTTAAGAACATTTTTATATAAAAAGTAGAAATTTAGAAAAAGTGATAAGACATTAAAAGGAGTTTAAAGACTAATACACATCGTTTATGTGAAGCGGTACAACAAATGGCACAGCACTCCAGTAAGATTTAGATAGCTACTGGTAAAAGCAGTATTACAAACAACAACCTTACACAGCACTGCAAACTCTTTCACACCCTCAACTCACACATTCATACTCTTCTCTGACCCACAAACCTGTGTCAGGATCTAAATTTGAGCCAATGGCCAACGGAGAAAACGCACATCTGAGCACAGATATTACATAAGTGTATGGTCATTTGAAAAAGGTCATGTCAAATTTTATTCACACACACACACGTCTTTGTTTGGCTTTTATTCTGCTCACCTTTTTCCCTCTCTCCAAGTCCAGCAGAGAGATGCTCCTTCTGGCGCAGGAGAAGTGTGTGCTCTTCACTCAGATCTTGATACTTCATTCGGAGGCTTTCCAGCTCAGACGTGAGGCTCTGCAGATGGTGCAGCTTCACCTTCAGGCCCTCCAGCTCCTCCACTAGCTTTTCTTCCTGTGTTTCTTTCTGCTGCAAAGACTCCTCCAAGGCAGCCTTTTCAGTCACATAGCCCTCGAGAAGCCCTGAACGCATCGCGTAGACAAAGCAAGTTTACACAAAAGCCCAAAACGAAACCAAAGAGGAAGATTTGTGACATAATTATTTAAAGTGAGTACAGTGAACCCTCGTTTTTCGAGAAGTTACGTTCCAAAAATAATCCGTGATAGGCGAAATCCGTGAAGTAGTAACTTTCTTTTTTTTTTTACAATTATTATACAATAAAAAAACTCAATACATTGAAACCAAAGAACAGAACCTTTTTACAGGCCCAAGCATTTGTTTAACAAATAAAAGTACTGTATAAACGTTTTTTTTTTTACAAATAACTACTGTACTGTAAAATAATAATTTTAATCATCAATAAGAACTGAAGGCTTCAAATTGCGAAGATCAGCACCGCGACCCGAGTCATTGGATTAGAACGGGAGAAAATGAAAAATGATTATGAAAAAAAATACAAAGTACAGCAGGACAAATAGTGACTGACGTGTATTTCACTGCTCTTCTGACTGAGCCGCTGCATCCTGACTCCGCCTCTGTAGCATTTTATTTTTCTAAAGCCCGTAATTTAGCCAATCAGAATGCAGAACACAAATCACGATGCAAATCCGTGAAGCAGCGAGACCGTGAAAGGTGAACCGCGTTATAGCGAGGGTTCACTGTATAACAATCACCTTCTGCCTTGTGGAGCTCCACCTGGAGCTGAGTCTTCAGCTTTGCCTCCTGATCAAACTGCTTCATCAGTAGTTTGTGTTGCTCAACGAGTTGGGTGGTGTCTTCTTTGCTTTGTGAGAACTTCTCTTCCAAAGACAGATGAACACTGCGAGTCTGCTCCAGCTGATGTGACAAATCCACAATCATTCACAAGATTAAACATTGGAAAAAGAAAAAGAAAAAAAAAACTTAGGACATTTTTGTTTGAATCATCAGTAAATCAAAGATTAACCTGTGTATTTGCTTGATTAAGCAGGTCCAGCAGTGTGTCGACTGTGTGCCGTAACCTGTTGCAAGCATTCAGAGCAGATTCTTCTCCTCCAGGATTGAGATGAGAATCTGAAACTAGAAGACTCTCACAGAGCAGCTGGGTCAGCTCCGAGTCCTCTGATGTCATGTCTGCAACTGAAATACCTGTGAGGGAAAAAAAGTTTGTTTTTGATTTTATATACAAATCCTGCTAATCAAAACCTTTGTGCCTCAAATTAAATCAAGCTATTTATTTTATTAGGAAGCTTCATCTTAATAAAAAAAAGTGAAACGAGAACCTGTTCTACTGTAGAGTGCAGAAATTAAAATTAACAAACCAGATTCCTGTGCATCTTTGTTCCCTGCTGAGCTCCTTCGTTGAGTCACAAGCTCCTTTTTGGTTGTTCGGATATTGATCTTTTGTCCAACCAGTTCTTCTGTTGCCGTTACGCTGCGGAGCATCTCGATCAGAACTTTACTTAACTTCTCATTTGCATCATGAAGTCTGTGTCTGGGGGAATAAGTGAAAACAAATAAAGATTAAAATCAGTTTTTAGCCAATTCTTTTACATGAAGTTAATTTTTTTATATATTTAGTTTTAAAATTCAAATGCATATAAAAATTGCCATATTAAAAAATGAAACATAAAAGTTAGCATGTTGCTAAGTAAGCAACCTCCAAATTACTGGGCAAAACATTTTTTAAACTTACCCAATGATTACGTTGTCATCTATGTACATGAAATCATGCACAGAGGTGGACTTACCTTTCCTCTTTAGCAGCTTGTAAGTCATCAGTGAGCATCTTCAGAAGGTTGCCTCCCTCTTGACTCTCTCGCTCCCTTCGTTGTAGGAGGGTGTCCATGGTCTCCATCTCTGCATGCTTCCCTTGCAACTCCTCCTGCAGACACCCAACCTCTGTTCGCAGCTAGAGGGAGAAAACAGAAATAAGAAAATCATGAGAAAGAATAAATACGCTGTTCCTTCTTGGGAAGTGCTATTATAGAAAACACATTTAAAACGCAGTTTTGTTAAAAATTAACCAAAAGCAAACACACACCAACTGTAATCATCAGGTTTTTTTGGCAGTGAGATGTGTAAATGAGCAGAGGAGTATTGATTTGAATCAAGTTTTAGTGTCTGAGCACAAAAAAAAACAAAACAAAACAAAACAAAAAACATCCTTGAAGATCAGTGGTGATTTCTCTTACCTTTCCTTCCCCCTCCTCTATCCTCTCCATCTGGTCTCACCCTGTGTTTTCCCCTCATTCCTCAAACTCATCTTGAGCACCCACCTGCCTCAACAAAACAATGCTGCTACCATGACAACAGCCCCCTCCCATCCTCTTAAAGCCCTCTGTGCCGGCTGAGACTTGGGTGCATAGTAATATCCCACTATAAAGACTTGAGCCGGACAGCTGCCATGGAAATAAATACATCCAAACATTTACAATATGTATTTTATACATTGTTAAAGTGAAGACTGGTTTGCAGATGAACAGATAAACGTTGTAAGGAATTTCTGATATGATGAATCATTCAGAATAAAAAACTGAGTAATTAACAGAACAACAGGCATAGTTTTTTGATTGTATGTTTTTGTTTTCTGTTGTGTATTTAATTGTTTAGAATGAAATGAATAAATTTCTAAAAAAAAAATAAAAAATTTACACAGCTGATTGTCTCAAAGTCTAGAATAATGAGAAATAGTGATAAAAATCTCCTTAAGTTTATTAATATCTCAATCAATTTCATGGGCCACAATTTGGTACAAGAGTAAAATAAACTTTCAGCTTATTGATGCACTGCTTTTACAGAAACACTGTTTCATCATTGTTGAGTCCCAGACATTGAAACTATTAAAATATTTCAGTTTATAGATACTTTTACCTGCTCATTAAACTCTTTGATTTTATAAAATTATTTTCTGGTCATTCTACTCTTTAACCTCTCAATTTTAACAATGTGCAACATTCAGTTTTGATTTTTTAATCTGGACTGTTAAATACAAAACCCTGCAAGAACTGTGGAACATTTTATGTAGGCGTGTATTTAGTACCTGGGTGACCACAGCATCCAGTTGCTGCAGCTGGGCAGTGAGCTGGCTCATTTTGTCCGTGTAGCTCTCTTCCTTTTCCTGCTGTTCAGCAGTGAAGCTCCGCCTTAAGTCTTCAAGCTCCGCCTCCTTCTGCTCATCAAACTCCGTCTTCAAAGAGAGAGGTGAGGGTGTTGCATTAATTAAAAGACGCAGAAAAAACAGCTGAAGAACACAAAGTCAATTCATCCCTTAGTTCTGCGATAGCCAGCTACTGGCTTTCAGATGATCAAACATCAAATGTCTATTTAAAAAACACTCCCGTCTTAAAACCTTCTACATCCGAGGATAAAAAGCTTAGATCCATTCCATTTAGCCATTGTTCGGGTGCAGCAAAAGAAACACATGCACGTCCTAGAAGTGCACAGATTGAAAACAGAGACAGACGGACGTCAATACTTGAACATACATGACGGTGGGATTATGAGAAAACTGGGTCTGAATAAAGCTCAAATGGGACACAGTCCAAACAAGGGAACTAGGACTGAACTGGTGCAGCTGGAGCTTAAGGAGGGCATTTCCTATGTTACAAACTACAGTTTGAAATAATCCACTATTACATAATGTTTCCAACAAAAACTAAGTATCTAAAAAAAATTCCCAAAATTTATATAAAATAAGACTCTGTTTTCTACATTTATTAACACCAAACAAATGATACAAATGATTTAAAAAATGTACATATAATTTCTCAGTTAATCATATCTTTTCCTCTTTTTCATACATAACTTATTTTTTTTACCTTCAGCTGATTAATCCTGTCTTGCAGCTGCTCCTCTGATTGGACTTTAAGGAGCTCCACCTCTTTCAGGAAGCGCTGCTGTTGCCTTGACGACTCTTCTTCAAGCTCCCGATGACAAGCCTCCAATTCACGGGCAGAAGCTCCTTTTAGTTCCTACAGCAGAAACATGTACTTCATCAAATGGCCACAATTTCAGTGCATTTAAATAAAAAAAAATATTCATAGATGATAGACAATGACTCTGTAATTCCATCTCTAATCGGCTGTAAAAGCCACCAACACTTTAACTCTACTGGTACCCATTAAAGACCATTTTCAGCTCAGAGCATTCTCTCTGCAAACACTGTTTCACACACATTCACACACCTGAAGGTGGAGTTGGTGCTGATCAATCAGCTGCTCTTTTTCACAAGTGTAGGTCTTAGAGAGCTCCTGCAGAGCAGCGCTGTGTTGCTGTTCAAGTTCCAAAACCTGACAAAACAATACAATATAACATATACACATATACAACAAATAAAATGCTTTTAAGCATAGGTTATGAAAGCAGATGCTAGAATTTTGAGCACAAAAGCGAGCTGGTTTGAACTGCTGCTTGTGAGAAAAGGTAGAATAAACCATCAGTGCAGTGACAGATTTATAAACAGTGGGAGGGACTCATTCTAATGACATGAAAAACAAACATTGTTTTTCTGACAGTGCATTTTGATCCTTGGGATTTCCAGCATGCTGAAAATCAAATATGGTTTAATGATTTATTGACAGACAGGTACCTGCTTCTTAAGATTTTCTAAGGCTTTGCAGTGTTCAGAATCTAAGGCCTCTTTTTGAGCAGCCAGTTCAGCCTGGAAAAAAAAACAAAAGCAAAACAAAGCATGGTAAAATGTTTAAGTAAACATCAGTGATTTTTTATTTATTTACTGAATCATTTGTTATCTTCACCTTGTGAACGTGGCTGAGCTCAGCTGCCATGGCTCTAAACTTTTCCATATGGACCTGAGCCAGCTCTTTCCTCAGTTCTTCCCGGATGGACACATGTTCTGCAGCTTGGCGCTCCGTTAGCTGTTTGTGTTCTGCACTCTGACAAAGCAGGCCTCGACGATGTCGCTCCTCAAGCTGAACAATTTCATCACGCAGTGCCTGCGATTACAATAATGCATCCATAAACTGAGACAAATCAAAGACTGTGTTGCGATGTTTTGTTAAAACAACGCACTGCTCAGACAAAACGTCGACAGGTTTATGGCTTCCATCTCCTTACCTGTACCTCCTTCAAGTAAGTGGTCTCTAAAGTGTCCATATTTCCCAGCATCCTTCTCTCCAGTTCATCTCGGTCTTCCTGGTGTTTGTGAGCTAATTCTGCTTCTAAAGCCTCTAACTTTGCCTGATTGGTCTCCTGGTAAGCAGCCTCCAAACTTTCAAGGTCCTCCTTTTGTTTGGTTTTGAGGGACGCTTCTAAGGCAACAAGCTTAGCGTTGTGCTCACTTTCCAGCTCAACTGTCATCGCTGCGAGCTGATCCCTGTGACTGGCACTGAGCGACTCCAGCTGGGCTTTGAGTTTGGCATCGAGTTCCTCCATTTCTTTGGAGTGCTTGTTTAGCAGAGCTGACCTTTCATGCTCTAGTTCAGCTTTATGTTTGCTCTTTAGTTCTTCTACAGACATTTCGTAGTTCTGAAACAAATGCTGCTCTAATGTGGCTTTCTCTTCTTGGAACCTAAATGTACAAAAAATACCATCTCATAAATTTAGAAAAGGAAACTGGAGGTGAACATCATGTTTCTCTTACTGAACACTTATTTTTATTATTATAAAAAAAAATTCCTGGTAGAACTCACCTTTGTTGAGCTAGGCGTAGCTTCTCTTCACTCTGCTCCTGAAGCAAAACAGTCAGCTCTTTCATTTCAGCAGACATGCAGTTCTTTGTCTTTTGTAGCTCATTTTCATGCTGAACCTCCAGTCTCTGTTTTATCAGCAGGACCTGTGGGTCTGAACAACACAAACTTTTAGAAGATGTTTGAGGAACTATCTAAGCAGGATGGGTCTTGTAAAAAAAAAAAAGGATCTTACTTTCAGTGTTGTCCAAATCAAACTGCTCAGACTTAAACGCTTTCTCTTCGTCAAAAGCTTTTTGAAGACTTGCCCTCTCCTCTTCAAACACTGATTTTAGTGCGGAGATCTCATTTTCATGTTCCTTTTGAAGCTCTTCTTTTAGTTTCTTCATTTTCTCCTGCATTCTCTCAGTTTCTTCAAGCTGCCCGAATGAAGTTGAACACAAATGAATTAGCCCAAACAACAAGACAGTATGAATAAATGTCTTAGACTGAATATTTATATCTTTATCTGAAGGATACCCATCTATTGTGCAGATATACACATACATTTTTAGCATTTGACAATGTTTCAGCCTCTTGCTGTTTACTCAAAGAAGTCAATCTGTTCTCCAGGAAGTGGATGAGTGTGACCCTCGTCTGCAGCTCCTCAGTGAGACACCATGTCCTCTGTTCTACCTCAACCTAATAAGGAAAATAACCCTAATTAGTAAAAGACAGATCTTCTGAATTCCAAGATTATCCTGATTAGTTTTCTCACCTCAACCTGCCGTGCTGCATCCAGACGAACTCTTGTAAGCTCTACAAAAACAGACCCATGTAATTTTGGTAAAAAAAAGAAAAAAAAAAAAAAAAAAGAAATAGTGTTTAGGTTAGAAATGCACTTGTGAAGCACCTTTTAGATGATTGTCAGAAAGTTTTGCTCGGAGTTGCTCTAACTCCAGGGCATGGCGAGTCTTCATGTCCTGCAGCTCTTTATAGTAATGGTCTGTGAGGTATGAGCGCTCCTGATAAACAAGACATGAAACAGAGCTTGTAAACAGGACTAATTGTTCTATGAGCTAACAATTAAAAGTAAGGCAAAAAAAGTAAGGAATTGTGTGTTAGGAAGATTATTTCTTTGTTGTAACAATACTTCCTGGCAATAAATCTTATACTGCTGGAAAGCCTGTTAAATTCCCTTTTAAATGGTGCCACATTTGTAAGGAACATGCATTTGTGAGATGAGCAGTAGAGTATGTGGGTTTGAACATGTGAAAAATTTGCAAAATCTCTGCATTGTGAATCAGGGGTGTAACAATGATGGGCACTTCATGATCAGGCCCACAAAAACACATTGAACCTTCAGAAGTCTCTCTCTCCCCAGGACTCTGAGATCTTCAAATCAAATGCTGCTGGTGGTACCTCAAACCCATTTCAAAACCCGTGGAGGCAAAGCATTTCAGGTGGTGACCCCGAGGCTCTGGAACGATCTCCCACTGTCTCTTCTCTGCAGACTCTTAATAAACATCTAGACATTTTTAGTTTAGTCAAGCTTTTAGCTAAATTTTGTTCTCTGTTTTTATTGTTTTTAATAATTTGCTCTGTTTAGCACTTTGTGATGTTGGTGTCTGTGAAAGCTACTTTGCTAACTAATTAATCAAGGCAAAACGTAAGCATCGATCCATATTATCATATGCCTGATGTGAATCGAAATATGTCCATCTAACACCATAATTTGTGTTAGATGGACATATAATCGCATTATATTGACCACACACTTGTGAACAGAATTGAAACAAAATTATGAAATTGAGATACATCATTCGGGCGGCTGTGGCTGAGTGGTTAAAGAAGTCGACCTCTAACCAGTGAGTTGGTGGTTCAATTCCCCGCTATTCAGTCATATGTCGAAGTGTCCTTGGGCAAGACACTGAACCCCCACTGCCTCTGATGTGTCCCATCAGTGTATGAATGTGATTTAAAGCACTGATTAGTCTCTAGATTGATTTGTACATTTTAGCTTTGTAGAGACAGAATGAATGAGTGGGTAAATGAGGACACAGTTTTGAGTATCCTGGTTGGATAAAAAGGCGCTATATAAGTACAGTCCATTCACCATCATATCCAATATTGTATTGTGATAAGGCTGGTGATTTATGTCACAGCTTATTTTGCTGTTGCTCTTGACTCGTTTTGAGGTTCTGGTACCCCCAGTTGCAGCCATTCAGGTGCCACATATAAGATTTATTGTCAAGAAGCATTGTTACAAAGAAATCTACCAAACATACATTTACTTAATTTTTGTGCAGAGTATATACTAGACTGTGTCATACCTGCTCCAGATCTTCCTTAAAAGAAAGAGTTAAAGTAGATTGCAGATTGGAAAGCTCCATGGCATGATTCTCTTCCAACTCAAGCCTCAATGCATCAAGCAATTCCTGGATAAGAAATACAAGAATATGAGCAATGAATAAAATGAATGAATAAAACATATTAGAGCATGTTTTAACATCTTACCTTCTGTTTCTCCAGCCTGACACTATCAGAGGAAACATCTCTGTCCTCGTCAGCTTTAACTTGAGACAAAATGCTGAAACAGAGAAAAGGCATGGTTACTCGATAACATTTCAAGATTGTACCAGATAAAAATGTCACATAAAGACAAACGAACACACTTGTCATCTGCTGTTTGGAGCACAGAATCCTCCAAGGCACTTTCCACCAGTCTCAGCTGGAGCAGAGCAATTTCCTCTTTGTAGCTCTCCTCTGATGCATGCAACCGCTTCTCAAAATAACTGGGGAAGATAACAGAAATATGTATACTCTGTGGAACACTGAGCAAACACACTGACCACCGAACAGCAAATCATTTTAATTATGTCAACCACAATTCAGAAATCGGCTTATCTTCTAAATAATAAATCAAATAAATCATTGTTACAATGCTTGTGTCAGATTCTGTGTGTCTATTTATACCTCCTCAAATTTTCCAGCTCAGCCTCATTCTGCTCTTTGATTTCACGCTTTTGTTCATTAAACTCCGTCTTTAGGCGTTCAATGTCATCAACTTGAGATGAGCGAGCCAACAACTGCTCCTTGAGCTCTGGAAGACAACAATGAAAAAAGAGAAGGGTAAAAACATAACTGGGAATATGAACATTTTGTCTAAGTACTATATTTTTTGGACAAATAAGAGCAACCACTAAGGAAGTGTGAGATGTATTTGTTTCTATTTGACACAGTATTATTCTTAAACTGCTGAATATTTAAATGAACACTGCAGATTGAAAAAAAAAAAAAAGAACTGCAGTCAAGCAGCTGTCAGGCTAACGCACTAATCTCACCTCCCAACTCTTGACGACTTGTCCTCATGCTTTCCAGCTGAGTCCACAGTTGACCTATTTCCTGTTCTTTGCTTTCTTTGAGCATATTTTTCTCCTCCTTTAGGCACAAAACCTGATAGAAAGAGTGAAAACATCATTTAGAAATGTACAAAATGATGTATTAGTATGTTTCATGAGCTGAGTTCAAAATGGTTGCACAGAAAAGCTTTCAAATTTTAACTAAAAGCTGTTTTATGGCTCAGGAACGATGTAATTTGAGACAAAACAATTTGATACAACTTAAAATGTTCAATTGACCTCTTGCTGCAGTTGCTGCTCTTTATCCTGAAGGTGGAGTACTCGCTGCTCCATCTTTTGCATCCCTGTTTTGTGATTACAAACCAAGTCCTCCAAAGAATCTGATCAGCAAAGTTATAAAAATTAAAACACAAAAGATCAGTAAGAATACTACATGCAACAGGTCTTCCTTCTAACATTTGCAAACCATGTGTTCATTTTTGTCCATTATCATGTACTAATTTTAAATTAAGGTTTTAATATTTTAAATTCAAAAGACAAATTTTTCTTAAACATTTTGTTTTATACAATGAGATATGGAGGAGAAACATGTGCGATGCGACTCACAGGCAGCTGCATCTCTGTCAGTCCAGGCTTGTTTTAGTTCCTCCTCTAGTTTCTGGACTTGATCTTTACTAGTAGTTTGGAGTTCCTCCAGTCTAGTTTTTGTCTCCTGCAGCTCTGACTGGGTTTGACAAAGAGCTGCCTTGGCATCTGTTAAAGCTTTGCTCATCTCGGTGAGGCAGGTCTGTTTGCTACTCAGCTCTGTCTGGGTGGCATTGAGGAAATTTTTGATCTCCGATAGAGATCTTTGAACATTTTGCTCTGCCTCAGTCTCCCACTGAACTCTTAGAGCCTGAATACATAACATGATCAATTAGTTAGTTTTTTATGTGTGTGGAAATGTGGAAATATTCATGTGTGTGGGAAAAAAACTGGACCTGTATCTCTTTAGTCTGCTTTTCCTCCATTAAAGCTCTCTCCTGAGTCACACGAGTCTCCCACTGCTGCTTTAACTCATCTGAACAGACACACACACACAAAAGGATCCATCGAGTGTTTGAAAGTTACATCTGCCGCAGCGTTCTGCTTTTACAGAGCAGTCCATAATGCTCCACGTGTTGAGTGCACTAAAAAAAGCTACCATAAATGCACACTTAACAACCCGAGGAGCGGAGCACTCCTGCCTGTACTCACCCAACTCTTGTTTGTGCAGCTCCAGCAGTCGATCCTGCTGCTCCTCACTCTGCTGTTTGATTTGGTTCATATCGGACTGATGGCGGGCCTCCAGGAGGGACAGCTCCTGGGCAAATGTCTCCTTCATGGAGTCCTGGACCTTGCTGACAGCGGACTCTTGGTCCTCCTGAACGTTTACCTGAGAGAACTCCAGCTGGGATGTGTGAATCGTGGTCAGACTCAGACGCAAGGCTTCAAGCTCCAAGGTCTTTTGAGCCTAAAAACAAATTTGTTGTGTTACAAACTGTACAATGAAAAAAGGCTGTACATTACTTTTTATTTTAAGTATATGTCTATGAACTGTTATTCAAGTTCAGATGAATAAAAGGTTTATATTTTTCATCATTTCCTGAATAAAGATGTTAGAATAGGTTGATACAGTTAATAAAGAAATACTTGTGCCTGCTGCAGCTCAGCCTGGTGGGCTGCTTCCATGCTCTCCCTCAGCTCCAGGGACACCTCTGTTCTCAGCTGATCAAGCTCCTCGTTGTGTTTGGCAGTCAGATCTGATATCATCCTCTCATGCTCGCGTTCAGTGACCTGAGGACAAAACAGGAAAAGCGTTAGAAGAAGAAATTTTTGTAAAAAAAACCCAAAAGAAAAACACATCTCTTGTTTAGAAATACTACAGTGACTTCCTGATACCTGTTTGATGAGGCTAATCTGTTGCGTTTGTTCTTCCACACTGGCTTGCTGCTTCTGTAGCTCTGCCTCCAGGTTGGCATTTAACTCAGAAATCTACATATTTATACAGAAAGAGCATAAAAACACAAATACAGCAAAGACTTTTAATTCTAAAAGTATTTTAACATTCAGTATCTCAATCCAAATGTATATGGTTTGTAAATTTTACCTCTTGCTGATGTTTTTCCATCAGATCCTTCATCTCCTGCTGGTGAGAATCCTTCAGCTTTTCTGTCGCCTCCTTCACAGCCAGGACCTGCTTTTTAAGGAGGGCCTTCACCTCCTCTTCCTTCTCCTTCAGCTGTTCTTCCAACAGATGAGTGACACCAAAGAGTTTCTCTTTCTCCTGCCTCTCCTCCTCCCATTTCTCCCTTTCTTCAGCCAACTATTAAAACACATTTTATGTTATTGTCTTAAAGCAATCCAAACAGAACAAAAAAAGCGTGTCATTGTAACACACATCTTACCTCGATATCTTTGGCTTTCAGTATATTCTCAAACTGTTCAAGCTCCTCTTCTAGAACCTGTTCCATCTTTTTTATCTGCTCATCCATCTGTTGTTCTCTTCTCTTGTCCTCCTTGGTCTGCGTCACAGACTGAGCCTGGGCCTCCTCCAAACGGGCGAGGCTCTGTCTTAGACGGGAGATTTGGGAATCCAGCTCGTCTTTTTCTTTTTCAGCACGGTTGAGACTCTCGTGGCTCTTGGACAGTTCTTGCTCCAGCCTCTCCACTTCTGTTTGGATCTGTAAAACCTGCGCCCGTGTCGTTTCAAGCTCTTCTGATGCGGCGTCAAGCTCGGCCGTCTTTTGGTTTAACGAGGACGACGTGGTTTTCAGTTCAGATTTCGTCTCCTCCAACTTTGATATAAGGCGCTCACAGTAAGTCTTAAAAACAAAAGAGACAAATATAAACATTTATGTTCATACAAAACACAACATATAGCTTCTAGTTAAATTTCCAAGCATTTTAAATTTTTTGTTAAGAAGTTCTCACACTTGATGCAGTAGTATACCTGTAATGTTTGCATTTGGATGTCACTTCTGGGTTGTGTGGTCTCTTTGTCAAAGTAATCATTCAGCTCCACCTCCTGCAGAGATGAAAGCTGCAGCAGCTCCTGCGGATTCTGATTAGATGGGAGAACAAAGTCTTTTTCTTTCTCCCTGTTCAGCTCCTCTGCCAGTGAATTTTTCTCCTCCAGTGGAAAGGTGGCAGGAGCTAACAGTGAGGTTTCCGTTGCGCTCTCAGCTTCCTGTCCCATCGATATTACGGTGCTTTCTTTTTCTTCAATCAAGGCACCAAGTTTGTTGATGAGATTTTCTTGCTCGTGAGCTTTGAAGTTCATCTCTTCTTCGATATACCTTATTTTCTCTTTCTCTTCTTCAAGTTCGGAAAGAGCTTGCCTGAGCTCTTCTGTTACTTGAGCCCACCTAAACATACAGGGATCATTTAATAAGGTTTACCTGCTTCAGAAAGGATGTTGTGAATACAATTCTGCAAACACTCACAGCACTTTACAATGTAACTACTGTGAAACTGAATGAATTTATTTTTACTATTTTTTGTGACTAGCTGCAGACTCATTAACAATGGTTGTCCCTCTTCACTCTAGCTTTTTGAACCAGGAAAAGACAAATATTAATGTTTGCAGAGCTAAAGGTAGCATCTCACAGGGTTGTGACTGTTGAGACTAGTCTGCAAACGACGATCATGAGGGTGTCTCCAAATTGTCAAGAAACATTTATAGGAGTTCTCAATTTCCTTGCCAGAGTTGCAAAAGTTAATTTATGAGGCTCACCCTCAAATGATTTGTGCAATAAATTCTCACACAAAATAAAGTTGTTGCAGGCATCTCAAATACTTCTCACTTTAGTTTAGATAAATTTAGATTGCTTGAGCTGTATTTTCAAACCTTCGCAGAAAACATCTGAGGCTACAGCCCCAAAAGTCCAGGTCTAAAAAGCCACACTAGCTGTTTGGTAGAGAAGATTTGGCAACTTTTACATGTGTGCAACCCACATATTCAGCTATACTGCTCATCCCACAAATGCATGTTCCTTACAAATGTGGCACCATTTAAAAGGGAAATTAATAAGCTGTCCAACAGTATAAGATTTTTTGCCACACCATTGACAAATAACTTAAAAACTGGTCGAAATATCATAACATGAATGTGGAGGGTGCTAAAGTGGGTACAAAGCGGGCCAAGGCGGGTGCGATATGTTAGAACGTGGGCTTTAAAGTGCTTGTGACATTAATTTTTTGTAAAAATTATGAAAACATTTTTGTAAAGAGATCACTGATCACATATTGCAAAAAAAATTTAACGCCACTGAGATGAACAGTTTTTGAGATATTTGCATGTAAAGTAACAGGAAGTGATGACAAAGGAGAATGTCTAAATGTAAACTGAGCGTAGCTACAAGGCCGACAACACAGACTGTAGAGAATAATCTGATGTTTCTTTAGATTATTTTTAATCACCAACAGAGAGAGATGAAGAAGAGTCAGAGTTTAAATAATATTGTTTCAATGAACAAAGACCAGGGAGCTTTCTTTTATAATAATTCCCCTTTGATGTCACTTCCTGTTTCACTTTGGCTGAGCCAAGTAAAATAAATTGCCAGTTATGTAATAAAATGTGTAAAATCATGTGTATTATGCCAAGTTTCTTAAAAATAAAAATGTTTTCTTTGACCTTTTGTATTTAAAGGATATGCACGTCACAGGCACAATAATGTGCAGAGCCTAGACAGTTTTGCGACCCACAAAATGTTCAAAAATTGGCCGCAAGGCTGCGTTTTGAGTGGCCATGTGGTTGCAAACACTCAGACAGAAAAAAAAGCAATGTTTGTTAGATTATTTCTCTGTTGCAACAATGCTTCTTGACAATAAATCATACGTGCAGCAGGCACCTGACTGGCAGCACCTGGAGGTACCAGAAGGTCAAAACAAGTGTAGCGACAGCAAAATAAGCTGTTTGGTAGAGAAGATTTGGCAAGTTTTACATGTGTGCAACCCACATACTCAATTATACTGCTCATCCCACAAATGCATGTTCCTTACAAATGTGGCACCATTTATATGGAAAATTTAAAAGGCTGTCCAACAGTATATATACGTATATATATATATATATATATATATATATTTTTTTTTTTTTTTTTTGCCAAGAAGCATTGTACAACAAATAATCTATCAAATACACATTTTCTTACTCCTCAATATTTTTAATCACCAACTAGTCTCAAGTACTAACAGCACAGTGAGACCTTGACTAAATTGCTGCTTTGCATTTATTTAAAGATTAGAGAAAATTAAAGAAACATTTTCCCCTCAAACATTAGGTAAAAATGCAAACTAACCCAATAAACTAAAATTATAAAGTAAAGTTGAGGGCAAAACATTGTCATCATGACCTCCATTACCTGCTCCTTGCTTCCTCCAGCTCCTCTGAACTCTTCATAACTTCCTCCTGTAACACGTTCAACTCCCGGTCCTTCAGAGCCAGCTCCTCGTGGAGCTCCTCACACTGCTGTTTCAGTAAATCTTTTTCCAAGCCCATGTCTCCAAACTGCTGCTCAGACGTTTGGCTCAACCCCAGCTCACCACAGGTGGAGTTGAGAGGGTTGAGAGCAAAAGAATGAGGACTGGAATCTCCAGCTTCTGGGATACAATACTGTGAGCTGGTGATGCTGGGGGTGTTCTCATTTTCATCAAAGATACGGTTTGAGATCGACAGCAGAGGCTGATCTCCAAACACGTCACTGTTGAGCTCAAAACTGTGAAGAAAAGCATAAAGAGCAGCGGGATTTATATTGTTGACAGCAATATAAACATACAGAAATGAAAAAACAACAAAAACCTTTCTCTCACCTACAGTCTTCAGATATGTTCAGCTGACTGCAATGTTCAAAACTTTTATTCATCACTGAAGACTGTGAACATACAAGAGGAGCTGAAGACAAGTAACGCTCCATTAGAATATCACCAGGTAGTGATGAATTCATACTTCCCTGATCAAGTCCACTTTCACACACAGCTTCATCTTCACTAATCCTCTCAGAACTAAAACCAGCTTTAGCTTGGTTCTGACGGTTCTTTGAAACTTTAAGTCCTTCAACCTCCTCCTCTCTCCTCTTCAGCTCTTTTTCACTCTCATCCAACAGCTGCCTGACATGTTCAACCTCCCCTTTAAGTCTCCTCATCTCCTCCTCCTGTCTCAGCTTTTCTTCCTCAAAAGCCTGAAGACGAAGAGGAGAGCTGGCAACATCCTCACTATGTCTCCTCTCAGCATCTGCTCCCTCCTGAAGCAGTTTCCTCAGCTCCAACACTTCCTGGTTTAACTTTTCCTTCTCCTCTTTGAACTGCTGTATCTCAAGGCACTGAGTTTGTAGTTGGCTTAAATGGGTTTGAAGGTTTTGTAGTTGTGCATCTTTTGCTTTTCTCTCCACTTCCCTCTCATGCTTCTCCTCCTCCAGTAACAAAAGCACATGTTGGTTTTGCTCCATCTCCTTTGCTAGTTCGACACTCATGCGTTGGCTGTTCTTCCTCTCTTCCTCTAACTCCGTCATCAGCTTGTGCAGAACAGTGTCGATTTCAAAGTCACTGTCAGTGCTGAAACATTCAGGACTCCCTTTTCCTGGCCCTTTTGATGTCGCCTCCTTGTGATTGATGTTTGTTGCCTGGGAGGAAAGGGTATGAGGATGCTTCACAACATCAACGGCTTCAGCCCCGGATTGACCTTTAATACGTTTGAACTCTACACTGGTCTGCATGAAAGAAAGAAAAAAAGAACAATTTATGTGTAGAGGTATTTATTATGCATTAAAAAAGTAAAACAAGTTTGAATGCTGCAGCTTTAAGAGGCACTTACCTGTTGGATCTGCTTCTGTAGAGCCTGAATCTGTCCAGCAAGAGACTGAGCCTCTAGTTGCACCTGGTCTCTGCTTACAAGGGCTTCCTGAAGGTTGTAGCTGAGTTTGGAGATTATTTCATTCCGCTTCTCTACAGCCTCCTGCAATTGCTGCAAAAACAGAGATGAATCAACTTTAGTAAACAAGACAAACACACTTTTTTGTTCAAATTAATGATTTCGCAAATCTTTGTATGCTTTATTCTGTTGCAGCTGCTTTTAAACATTTCCATGTCAAGTCCCATAGATCTAGCATGTTGCTCATGTTACATTTCATAAATGTGTAAAAGAATTTCTGAAAATGAGGCCAACAAAGTACAACAATAAAAAAAAATGATCAAACTTTCTCATTTAAAGATAGTTGGAATAGTAGCTAGCTAAACTCTTAATAGATTTTAGAGGAAAAAAACATCAATAATAGATTCCAGCTTCCTGGTTAACACAAAGATAAAATAAATACCCCACATTTTTTAAAACAGTTCATGTGACCCTTTAGTTTTAAGATCCCACATTGTACACAAATATTTGAGACATTTAAATATCTAGTATTTCCCTAAACCAGAACACCCTGTGATGCGATTCCAAATCCAGACAGCCCCGCAGAAGAAAAGTAAATTCTTGATGACACAGAAATTCACGCTGTTTTTTGTTCATTTGTTTTTGAAAACACTCTAATATTTTAATAAGACTTCCAGTGTCTTTGTCAACAAACGGAGTATAAATAAATTTATAATAATAAAAAAATTAAGTAGTTTTGCAGCTCATAGAAGTTTTAGGATTAGAATACTAAGCTCATTACATTTAAGTCATTTCTATATGTCATAAAGTTTATTTGAATTATTAGTAGAAATGTAAGGGATGTATATAAAAATACCTCAGGCAGTTTTTCCTGAGTTATGCTATAAACAGTGCAATCCCTTACTGATTCTGCACTCTAAAGTCAAATGAATTTATAAAACAAAATACAACAACAACCACTAATATTCCAATATTTGATCCTGTATACCGTAAGCTGCTCTTTGCCGGTCAGCACAGCTAATGCCTCATCTCTGAAGTCTTCCAAAGGAGATGGGTTTTGCTCCAGGGAGGAGGGCTGATCCTCCTGGTTTTCATTCTGTTGAACCTCTAATTGCTCTGACTTTGGGCCCCCCTAAAAACAAGCAAAAAGGAAAAACTCTAAGCTCTGATTTTAACACACAGAAAAACATCAGCAAAATCAACATTTAGTGTAGCAGGTGAATACAATCAAATAAATACAAAAGAATAAAAGCAGTAAAAGGGGCTTCAGTTAATCCTGACCAAGTTGCCATGACAACAGGCCCTCAAGGCAAGGTAATGGTTAGTGACCCAGTTCTCTAATGTGTGTTTATCAGACAGAGGGCATGAACAACATGTTAGAAAACACAGAGTTAATAGAAGTGGACAAAAACAGCAGGTCAAGGTTTACGATCCTGTGAATAAAACTGTGATGTAAAGAAATATGTTTACAATCTAAACAGCTGTTTTTGCCAGAAAAAATGTTATATCTGTAAAAAAAAAAACCTGACAGCTCAGCTGATAAATTATTAATGGAGTGGTATACCTCATGGTTGGTCTTGTTGTCTAGCTCTGTGACGTTGGCTGAAGGAGGAGCTGGTTCTACGTTAGGATCTTGCGTCGAGCCGTCATTCTTTTTGACAACCTGGCCCTTCCTCTTCTGCGTCTTTTTCGCCGTCCCCGCACTGTCGCTTTTCGCCCACTTCTGTCTGAAGATAGCAAGCTACGCAGGAAGGAGAGCGAGAGGTAGATGGACACATAGGTCAGGACCACCGAGCACCAAACTACTAGCATGGTGAAGCTCAAGAGTCAGAGCTTTGAAAAAGAAGGCAATACAGTCCAGTTTTGTTAAATTATTCAAAAAGTTACTTTCAGCAACATTATTTAGGAAAATGTAGCTCACGATGTTAATTATTTATATTTAATTATTTAAATCATTTTGATGCATTAAGAAGATTGAAAAAAAAAAGCCAGTGAAGCAAGAAGAAATCCCAAACTTCCACCAAAAATAAAGACTTTAACCTGATAAGATCACCAAATTCAAAATTAGATAAAGATGCTAAAAATCCACAGAGCTCCATAAAGCTGTGGCACACCCATCGGAAGTGCAGATTTTAACAACTCATTCAGCAGAGCAGATACCAGGAAAAAAATAATCCTGTTATTCTGCACTTTTCATTTTGTGAAAAAGACAAACTCAGAGATGGAAAACTGTTGTGCAGCAACTTTTTTAAAACTCCATTTCTTCTTTGCGAGCCCTCGGGATGTTGAAGTGTTGCTCCAAAGTAAAAAAAAAAAAAATAAAAAGTCCTTCCCAATCAAGCTGGGTTGTTAAGTGTAAATTCCAGAGGGACCATTTTAGTAAAAATTTGCCTCAGGCGGCTTCTCTTTGGAAAACACCCCTCCTCTTTTTTTAGTGCTTCCCTCTTCTGGCCCCTCTCCTCTTAAGCAGCTTTAATTCAGATTACAGCACTTGTCATTGTGATGGAGATCCTGACAGTTCTCCGTCATCGTCAATGATTGACTTCTTTCCTTGCTGGTTAGTCAGAATTGTCAGTTGTCCAGATCAAGTCAGTTGGTCCAGATGTTGAACTCAGTGTGCAGGAAGCACCACAGTCTGTCGAACATCTCATCCTAAAATTCACAGCTAAAGCAAGTGCACAGAGCAGAGGGATCCACAAACTCTGTTCAGATGATGGCTTATGTCTAGACCACGGAGAGAGGGTGGAGACTGGAACATGCATGAACACGGGGAGGAGACTGAGCTCTGTGTGGCATCAGCATCAGAGTGTGCATGCTCAAATCAATTTCAGATTACATATTTCCAGGAGACCTACCGCTTTACGCGATGAGTCACTTACATGATGGATGAACTCATTGTGTGCATGTGTCTTCTGATTGTGCCCGCACCTAACTGATTAAAGTTGATTAAAAAAAAAAACTATTATCAATTAACCTTGTTTTAGGCTCAATTATTAAGTTGAAATCCCACACATTCTCCTGCCTTCACCATATCTATTGCCTCTGACTGCCAGAAAACATTACATCTCAGAAAGACATCAGCCAGATGAGCTGTGTTTAGCCCAAGGCCACTTCTGCACCACTGAGATTCTGACTAAGCAGCAAGCTATGCTTAAATCAGACGTAATTGGACTGCAAAAATGTTTTCACTTACATTAACACCAAAAATGCCTAACTTAAAGAGATGTCTGTCATAAATACACGTCTGCGTTTAACTGCAATCTTTGCAGACGTGCCATGCTTGCAGTGTTGCAACACGAGAAATCGTCTTTTTGTGCAGCCAAGAGTAAAGGTAACTGTCAGCAGTGCATTACCATGGCAACATCTTATGTGATACTTAACACAACAAACCTCATTCAAATGTATGAATCCACTGCACCATCTGATGGCCTGAAACCAGCACTGCAGTGTTAAATTTATTTATTTTATTTTATTTTACCGTCATTTAACCAGGCAAGCTCTCAGATCTCTTTTTCAAGGGAGGCCTGGGCCTGAAGGCATCCTATTGTACATGTTTTTAGGGGTGGGGGAAACCAGAGTACCCAGAGAAAACCCACGCAAGCACCACTACAGCAAGGCAAATTTCCTTTCAGACTGACAATGATAGTCTATAATTAATTGAAAATAGAATGACTTTTTTAAATGAACCAGAATCTCAAAAGGAAAAGCAAGAACACTTTAGAAATTCTGAGCAAACAAAAGAACAGTGGCAGCAAATTCAGAATATTCAACAAAATGCATCTCAATGCTGATAATTTTTTTTACATAAACAAACATTGATGTAAACAAAATTAAGGGCATGTTTACATAATTTTTATAACTTGAAAGATTTATCATTATAGGCCTTCACCCAAGAAGACAAAAGAGTAGAAAACATGAAAAGGGATCAGTAAAGGCAACATACCAGCAATCAAAAACTCCAATACAACCAATACTCCCTGCAATGTACCACTTTCATACTCACCGCCTGATTTTGAGGAATGCTGGACAAATTCTGTCATAAGAAATGTCAATGTTTTTGTTATTGTTTGTAATGTACTATCTGATCATAAATGATGTAATTCAGTTGCACAAGGAGTTGGATTCAATCAGCTGCTCTAATCAATCAGATGATCTGTCATTTCACTGCTGGTCATACTTGATCATTGGCCCGTACCTAACAAAAAAGGCCCACATTAAAATAAAAGCAATTTTTTCCCACATTAAAATAAAAGCAATTTTTTGTCCTTTCTTGCCTTTGGTAGAAACACTGTAATACAACATTTTGAGAAACGAATAATGAGTATGCAAAGTAACACTTTCTGTTGCGATCTGTATTATTGTGAAAGCGATTGTGGCCTAAACAAAGTCAGTCATTTTATGGTTTTAGGTTTTTGAGACAGTGCCTGGTTCCTAAAAACTTAAGTTATACACTAAGTATATTGAGCATTTATTTAGCTGTAATGAATGTTGGTGAGAGACAAAAGCAACTTTAAAAACTTCACAGCGGTACATTAAAAAGGTAACTGCATTCAACAACTGCAGCACCTACATTTTACATGACATGGCTCAAAATTTGCTTTAAATTCAGCCTATAAAAGCCATCTAAAATGCTGCAACATAGATTTAAAAATGCATACTGTAACTGTCACTGCTAGGATGGCATATCAAGATACTTATGTTACGTTATTGGTTTAATATATAAAACCAGCTGTTAATTGTATGTTAAATGCAAAATAGTCACTGATAAAGTGGTTACTTAGAAATGTAACACATGCGCAATGCTATGATGACAATAGAGTTAGCTACTTGCTAGCATTACAAATGGTAGCAACAAACCTTGGCTCTTCCAGCTTCTAATTTTCTCTGTCGTTCATCTTCATCCATGACTTAATGTAAATGCATTCGTCAGCAGACTAGGACATAAGTCCAAACTGAATGGGAAACTACGATATGCTTGTTCCTACAAACGCATAGCACAAAATATTCGAACCTGTTTGGATACAACTGTCAACAGACAATATTCAATATGGCCGCCAACGCGGTTCAACTCCGCCCTTATCGAGTTTCACTGAACTAACGGTCCAATCAAATCATAAATTGTACGTCTTCAGCCAATGCAATTTGAGCTCTATAAAAAACTGACAAGAACCGCCTATCTTGTACATCAGTCCTCTCCATAGGGTTAGTCAAAGTAATCGAGCCAAAACTAGAATATTTGATTGTGGTTTACCTTGGATTGACGGCTCTGGTAGCCAATCAAAGTCGGCTAGCACACCTCTGCGTTTTTTGGATGTACAGGAACGCTAAAGGTAGCAGAACAGTTACTTAAAGTAGCTGAATGCTAACTAAAAGATAAAAGTAGCAGAAAGTGGCTGAAAACTATATGTAGCACAAGAAGACAAACATAGATTAAACAAGAATTAATCTACGTTTTTACGTGGCATTTATGAGCTCTTAACGTGTTTCTTTGCAGAAAATGAAAACTCAAATAATGTGAAAATAATAAATTTAAAAAAAGGTACATAATCATTTCCTGAATGAGCTGCTATTAAGGGTAATATAACAGCGTACATAAGTAGTTATATTGCAAATGCAAACAAATAAAAAACCGTATGAACAAAAACCACAACAGGAAAAAAATGTAGTTATGTGTGTAGGGTGGGCAAGGACTTCAGCGAAACAGAAATTGCAGGGTTTAAATTGTTTTAATTTATATGCATTTCATCTCTCTAATCCTTGTTTGGAGTTACGGAGAGCTTAACCTTTTTAGTTACACAGCAGGTTGCTGTACTTTTCTAACTCCAGAAACAGTATAATTAGCTCAGAGGCTAACATACAACATAAATGAGCGCAAGAATGGGGATACATAAGACCCACGAGGTGTCCCTATATATTGAAGAACATCAGTGAAACAGAGAAAAACCTTTTTCGCCCGAACAGGGACTTGAACCCTGGACCCTCAGATTAAAAGTCTGATGCTCTACCGACTGAGCTATCCGGGCTCTGAAATACGATACTCACACACACAACTTGGAAACATACAGTACTGCAGTACAGTAGAGAATGATATACCAGCTTTCATTCCTCAGCAGCAGTCAGCAGTCATTAAACATAAAGATCTTCATCAGTCTGCACACAGTAATTGTTGGTTCTTTAATAGATGAATTTACAACTGTACAAAGTGGTATTATACAGCATCTATACAACAACAGAACAGATAGTTATGATTAATTTACCATCCCAAATCACTTCATTCATTCCCTTACTCTATAGTCAACTTGACTGTTGATTTTAGTTTTTTGTTACAGTGCAAAATATTAACATACTTGACTTGTAGCTTTCATTCATTCATCATGGCACATCCTTTTGATACATAAAATAAATTAAAAAATATATGTATACAAAAATTTACAAAATCAAAACAATCCATGTTAGGAGATATCTTATGCTTTAAAACAAGTTATTAAAGTGCATAAATCTTCATTTACAGAACTGTCTAATTGAGGGTAAAAAACAAACAAACTCTGATTGGGGGAAAAAATGGGGTGATCAGGTTTGAACTCAGTTCATGCACTTGCATTTGGACCCCTCGTCATAAGTCAAAACAGTTTATTACATGCTGAAACAACTGCTTAATTAACAGGAAATTCATTTTAGAAGAATGAACAAACAAGCAAAAAATTAGATGACATCAGATTCAAATCAGTTTACATACACCACTACCCATCTCACAATGCTGGTCTTACAGTTGAGTGAATTATTTCACTGTTTATTTATATACCGAAACAGCTGCTGCTCTGATCAATTCAACATTTAAACATCTATTTCTCTGGGCAAATCCAAATTCAGGACGAAGTTTCAACACATTTTAGAAATTCCATTTGTAAAATGAAGCACACAAATCAAATTTAAAAAAGTAATCTAATAAAAAATGTAAGAGATAGATCTTTTGTCAGTTGAGGCCTTCGTTTGGTTTTGCTAAGAGTTAAAATGCAGGCTGAAATACAGAAAAGTTATAAAACACACCTTAATGCTAGTTATTCGACTCTCACAATGAAAGTCTGTTACCAGCATCTTTTAAAAGACATGTTGGCAAGTATTCACTGCTTGAAAGAAATTATGCATTGAAAATAAATTAGTTTTTCCTTCCCATTATTTGTAAAAGTCTAAGCAACAAATATAAATCAGTTACATTTTTTAGCTAACATGCAAACTGTTAGCAATTCACCAACAATACTTCCAGATACTGTTGAAGTTTTTCTTTTCCTCTTTGCTGCAGCAAAAACATATATTCTAAATTTACAATCTTTTAACATACTAAAAATTCTTAGCTGATGTTATCAGTGGCTAAAAGAAATAACTTGATCTTTTAGATCCACTTTTGATGGCAGAATTTCACCCAATTCACCTGTTTTAGTAAAAACCATAGTAAGCTCTAAAAGTCATAAGCTAACTGATTTTAATCTAAACTTGCACAGATGACACATTTCGAGCTTTTGGATGGATTGTGATAAACCCTGTAACACACGTCTGTTTTCATATCTGTGAAAAAGCAACATCAGTCCAGTGGAAGATGCAAATGTGGATGTGTTTAGGATACTTATTCACGCGGCTTGATTATGTGACCTGAAGAGAAAAAAAAAAGAGAGAAGACAAAATTTATTACTTGCTCCAAACACAAGTAACACTGTTACTCCGGCCACATAAAGAGCATTGAACCTTGTGTATGTGAGGAGGCAACTCATCCTCTGAAGTCTCCTCTGGGAGCGGCTGATGGTGTCGTGATGCTGCTTTACCGCCCTCTGCCCATCCACCCATGGGCACGCGGGCTGTCCTCACCACTTTTCCTCCTGACCCGACGAGGTCTAAAAAAAATAGAGGCCAAGACAAAATAGTTAGAGAGTACCAGCATTTGATGCTGATCTGTAAAACACATGTTGAGTCAGAGTTGTCAAGTTGTTCTCAATTCAGTAAGTCATCAGAAGGAAGTGCTTTGCTGGGCCACTGTGAAATCCACTGAGAAAGAATTGCAGGCCTTTTTATAGTGGTGTTGAAATTATCTTTTGAAAATACACTCACCGGCCACTTTATTAGGTACACCTGTCCAACTGCTCATTAACACTTAATTTCTAATCAGCCAATCACATGGCGGTAACTCAGTGCATTTAGGCATGTAGACATGGTCAAGACAA
>JARVJO010000173.1:3019730-3038426 GCA_031762555.1 Cynodonichthys magdalenae | reverse complement strand
GGCTGCTCTGTTTTCTTGTCTGAGGTTAAATGAGGTTCAGGTTTAAACAATAAAAGCTCAAACTAAAAGTCTAACACCGTGTTCAGACGCTGCTTACATCCAGAAAACAGCAGAGAGTCATAGTTCTGTGTATTCAGCTCAGATTCATGACTTTGTGGGTTAAAATTGTCGACTGAAAAACTTTGCGTGGCTGCTCCATGTTCTCACGGCAGGTGAAAAATGTACGTATATTTACGCACTATTTCACGCAACGTTGGTTTTGATACATCCCGACGTGTGCGCAGAACCTGGCGCACGCAACTTCTTTATGCAAACGCAGCGTTTATACATGAGGGCCCAGGTATTGTACTCTCATTAGGGTTCTTTCTTACTACTGTCTGTTTTTTTTTTTTCTTCTTCTTCTTTCCTCACCAGAGGGGAGCAGCAGAGATCTCTCCATCCACTCTGTTTGCAGTAGCCAGTATACTGGAGGGCTGCGCCTACATCAACGGTTCCCCACAGAACACTTTTACACCGGGAGCCGTGGAGCTGGCGATGCAGAGAGGTGTGTTCATCGGGGGCGACGACTTCAAGTCTGGTCAGACCAAGATCAAGTCGGTGCTTGTGGACTTCCTGGTCAGCGCAGGTATCAAGGTGAGAGAACGGTTGCGCAGATGGTAGTAACACGTATACATTTGTGTGTAGAAGCGGTGAAACACGACTCTAAAACAACAATATCCTGTTCCTCTCCAAACAGCCGACCTCCATCGTCAGTTACAACCACCTCGGCAACAACGATGGGAAGAACCTGTCAGCCCCACAGCAGTTCCGCTCCAAAGAGATCTCCAAGAGCAACGTGGTGGATGACATGGTGCAGTCCAACCCCATCCTGTACCAGCCTGGAGAGAAACCTGACCACTGTGTAAAAAGAATACCAACACAAGAAAACCTTAGCTAATATGTGTTTGTGGATGTTTGCAGAAAACAAATATTCAAAGAGCTCAAATGTATCCGGTTGCATTTCAGGTGGTGATCAAATACGTCCCATATGTGGGAGACAGCAAGCGGGCCATGGACGAGTACACGTCTGAGATAATGATGGGAGGGCTCAACACCATTGCCCTGCACAACACCTGCGAGGTCAGTATTTTTCCATTTCTCAGCAACAAAACTTACGGGAAGAACAGATTCAGCAGTTGTAGAGGGTGGAGCATTAGGAGTGACTGATCCTATGCTAATCCCTCTTGAGCTAATGCAAAAAGACATGCAGGTCGCTCACATCTTGAGTTATTCTACCACCTCTTTACAAGAGAACACACAATTTGTTTTTGTGCTTACATGTTTTGTGTTTGCAGGTGACCGTTTTTTGTCACCTGCTCCCTTCTTCAGGGATCACCACGGCGAGCAAACTCGCATGAAAAATTTGACAATTGTTTTACACCGGATGTAATTTTCTCCCCTTGATGACCCCTGAAGTAGGGAGGAGCAGCTGAAAGAAAAACACAACAGCTGTTTGCTAATTATGCTGATTTATATATTTTTTTTATTTTATTTTTTAAGGAGCAAAATTTCTGCATCTTGAAGCATCAAAATTAGTACAAGTTTTATAATTTCCACAGGTTTTATATATTTAGTAACTTTAGAAATTTTTAAGTTGATGATTTATGTTTGTTTTAATTGTTTAAACAAAAAATGCTAATAATATTTGCTTTCGTTATATAATAAGCTGTACTAACTGTCTTGTTTCAATTACAAACAGGATTCTCTGTTGGCCAGCCCCATCATCTTGGACCTAGTGATCCTGACAGAGCTCTGTCAGCGTGTGACTGTGAAGCCTCAGGGAGAGGAGGATTTTCAGTCCTTCCACAGTGTCCTGGCGCTGCTCTCCTTCCTCTGCAAGGCCCCCCTGGTGCCATCAGGGACTCCGGTAGTCAACTCCTTCTTCCGACAGAGAGCCTGTATAGAAAACATCATGAGGTACGGATCTCTTTTAGTGTAAAATGTATTTATTTTTTCACTAAACCCAAGAAACATCCAAAAATCTAACAGTCTTCTTGTCTGTCTCAGAGCGTGCCTCGGACTACCTCCTCAAAACCACATGCTGCTAGAGCACAAGCTGCAAAGGAACTTCCTGACTCCACACACGACCTACATCAACAACGATTTGGCCACACTGAAAAAAGCAGCGCTTCCTAATGGGCAGCATATCTCTGTACCTCTGACAAATGGCATATATGACCACGAGAGGGATACAGCTTGTGCCATGTGATGGTTATTAGAGAGCTAAAGCTCAAAATAGACTTAAAATTTAAAAGTAGGATTAAAACATTTTGGTCATGAACAAAGACTGCTCAGTGATTAAACCTTGACTGGGTTAAAAACAACTTGAAATGCTTAAATCACCTTTAGGTTAAGATCCATAGTTATTTATTTCTAACATGTTACACATACTTCAGTTTTGCAAATATCATTGTTTACAGCATATGCTTGTATTTTTAGTTCATCGTGTTTAGTTCAATTTTAAACTATAATTACACACTGTTCTGTATGAATTGAGTATATGTCTGTAGAACAGATACTGACTAATGTGAGCATCTGTTTAATTACTGCTGTATTTTTGCTGTTTGACCGGATGGCACATAAACTTGATGACAAAGGGGGCATCTGAAGTACATTTTTTTTGTGTAGTCTGTCTTTGCTTTACTGTAGGTATTTAGAAGTTTGTTTCAATTTTGGTATTTATATAAAATAAACTTTAAATTATGTCTAAACCAGAAAGTGTCTTGTTGCATTAGTTATTTTTAAATGTTAACCCTCTTTGTCGAAGAATCTCTCAGGGTAAAATGAATTCTATTTTTGTGCGCTGACAACCATCAATCAACCACAAGATTCAAACCACCTGCTGCAGGACGTTTGTTCCTGAAACTGGGATGTTGGAATTTATGCTATTTGTTTCTGTGACACAACAAATTAAATCTTGAGTGTTGTTTAGACCAGCAATGTTGAAAGAGTTTTGTTTTGGGAGAAACAATGCAAGGAAAAAGATACAGATTCTGACTTTTTTTTAAAATGCAGCACAAATTTTAAATTAAGCCAACATGTAGGATTTCTAACTTTGGTATTGTTTAATTTTCATTGTTTTATTTTGTGACTGTGGCATTTATTTTTGTGTGTTTGCTGACTTGGCAATGTTTATTTAATATTATTAAAGTATTTTATTAGTCTTTTACTTCGCACCTCAGTCATAAAATTCATTTTACACACAATAAAATTAAACAGCTGTCCTCCTTATATTTAGTATTTTATTTTCTGGTACAAAAAAGACTTCCGGTTTCTTTGCCGTCACTTCCGCTGCCGTTGCTGCGACACGGACGTCAACAGTAATGTCTGACAAGGAGAAGCGGCGCTCCGCGGTGATTCCTTCAGGGATGCCCGCGGGCAAAGCCGTCAAGCCGGACAGCGACAGAGAGTTTCTGGCGCAGGCCGGGGTGGGAGACCTGCTCCTCGGAGCCATCCTGAAGATGGTCGAAGCCCGGTCGGATGACCCCGTCGGGTTCCTGGCCGACCACTTCTGCAACCTGGCCTCGGTGACGGACGGCGGCACAGCTGGATGCGGCGACGAGGAGCCGCAGAACAGCAGCTCAGGCGCACTGGAACAGCAGCATCTCAACAGGGCGCTGTGGCACCTGCGGCTGGCGCATCACTCCCAGAGGTCTGCAGAGGACTCTTTATGGGTCTCTTATGAGTGAACGTAGCATGGATCCACTGGAAATACTTTAGCTCCACGTTTAACAACAAGTACTGACTGACTTTGGTGTAATTTGCTGAAGAACCTAAAATTAAGCTGTTAAAAAGAAAACAAGCAGAGCAGACACTAAAATGTCGAAGAGAGGCTAAAATGTAAAGTAAAGAAAGGAAAAAGAACTCTGGCTAAAGGCAGCAGAACAGCAACGAAAGAAAGGAGAACAGCTGCTATAGGCAGAACAGTAGCTGAAAGCTAAACAAGAACCAAAAGGCTAAAATCAAGCAAGTAGTTGCTTAAATAAGAAAAACAGCTGAAAAAACTAAGTGCAGCTAAAAAGTTAAATAATCAGGACAGCTAAAAGTAGCTGAAATGAGCAAAATAGTAACAAAAAGCTAAATGTTGCATAATAGCAGCTAAAAGCCAAAGGCAGTATAAGAATACTAAAATAACGCAACTAGAGAACAGTGTTTTTAAATGAATAAAAAAAATTATTTTATTGAGAATTTTAGTTTGAATAAAGGAAAATATTTTGAAAAGAATAAAAGTACTAAAAACTAGGTTATAGCACACGAAACCTGATAGAGCTAAACGTTTTGATACATGAATGGCTCAACTAGAGTTGTATTTACTAATGTTACTCTTTCACTGGGATATTTGACTGTAATTCCAATTAAACTTAGAGTTTAATTGGAGACCATTCATTGGTTTATGAGATATTTTGCTAACAGTCAGACAAACACAGACACAAGCAAAAACTTCATTGCCCACCAGCAAAAGGCAGGTGCTGATAACCCATTCTTCTGCACGCCATGCTCACACTGACTTCTCTCACTTTCATTTTTTCTATCCAGATCTGCTTTCAGCAACAACGTCCGTGTGGCCTATGATCTCCTCAACATTACTGGCTGTCAGAGACAAGCAGGCGAGGCCCCTGAAGGCTCTGACGGCCCCTGCTCTGATGGTCCCATCAGTGTAGGAGGAGGAGGGGTGAGGGGAGGACTCTACACTCAGACTTTGCAGTGTCTCTGCAGTGAGGGAGGTGTCCCTGCCTGCACCTCCGCCCCACTCCTTCGGCGACTCTGCTGCCAGGACCACGAAGCCGTCCCTTACGATGTTTTTCGCTATGGCGTGTTAACCTGCGCTGTTTTCTCAGACTATATCCGGCAGGCTCAGAGGCTTTACGCTGAGGTGTGCTGCTCGGATGAGGGGCCGGTGTCACGGGCTCTGTGTCTGACCGTGCTGGGAACCTTAAAGGAAGCTTTAGAGACCTCACAGGGCTGTGACGCAAACTGTTCTCTCAACGCTAACACAAAAAGCAACACCTCTCTGGAGGCTAACAAAACGGCTCTCCGCTATTTGCAGGCCAGTGCCAGGATCTCCCCCCACAACCTGGCACAGGCCATGGTGGGAGCACAGACAAAGGGTCCCGGAGGCAACATGGATGCAAAGGAATTTGAAAATGCAGCTGCAGAACTATTCATCACTCGAGTGAAACTTGTGTCTTAAGTCATGGATACAGAACAAGTCACCGTGTTAGATTCTCTTCACTTCTGACACACTGCAGCCAAACTACACACAAAGCAAATAAAAAGACTGACACCTAACCTACTTATTTCTCTGTGCTTTTAAACTAAATCCTTTTCTGCATCTGTTTTTTTAGAAATATTTTTAGACTTTGACTTGACTTTTTATTCTCTGCATCACACTGTTTTATTCTATTTTTGTTTTTTTTTTTTCAAACAAGGGAAAGAGCTTATTCAAAACATCTAGAAAACATTAAATTTTCTGACTGATGCTCTTATTTTTAACTTTTTTTTTGTAATGTCAAAACTGTCACACTCTGAGTTAAGTTAAAGCAACAGGGGGTACCTGAAAATGTAGACAAGAGCAGTGCAAAGAAAAAGTATTACAGAGTTATAATACAGGGTACAACTTGCAACAAAAAAGTTTAATGTACTTATGAAAAAAAAATCCAAATTATCTGTTAAAGTTTTCTATGTCTTGGATAAATACATTATTTTAATTAATCTTTTTAAAGTAATACCGATAAAGTTGAATCAGTACTTGAATCAAAACGAAAAACTTGTGCTTCTTTTTGACGCTTTGCTGAAATTTCCATTTTCAGCCACAAGGTGGCAGCACCGTTCGCAAACACTCAAAAGGCAAAAGCGGAAGTTGATGATATTTAACTCTGTGGTGGTAAGATGCTACTGCAGGTCTTTTAGGTTGTTTTTATGCTGCTTTAATCACTAGCTTCATGCCCTGCGTCTTGTCAGAATGGGAGAGGACGAGCAGCTGCGGTCCTTAATGTTTCTTATGACTTATCTGTTGCTGAAGCGACGGAGGGACATAAACAGCGCGAACATCCAGAGGCGCAATGAAATCCAGAGACGAGTCCGACACCGACAGTACTTCTTCCAGAGACAGAGGAGGATGCTTATGGTTAGTGGCACTGTGTGGGGTTTATAATTTGACTCCAACAGTTTAGGTATTTTATAAACAACATCGGCATGCTAAATGTTTATTGAAAAAAAAAATATGTATTTACTAAGTGATTGGCAGCTTTAAATTTACACAAACTTTCATGACAAAGAAACTGCACACTGATAAAAATGCATGATGGATGATAAAAGTCGAACCTCCATGAATGTTTTATTTATATTGATATCATATTTATTTTGATAACGCTGAGTGCTGAATGACTGATGAAAACTGCTGAGAATTGTTCTGAAAATTAAAACAAAGCAGAAGTTTAAATCACAAATACAATATATTGAAGCTGAGAAAAAACGTAGGTGAAAGCTAAATTTAGAGAAGTTGTACCTATTATCTGAAAGGTAAAACAGTGGCTAAAAGAAGCAAAAGATAAGAATACATATACATTTACATATGGCCAATGTCTCATAATGAAAATTCATGTCAGTGAAATAATATTGCAGCATCACCACAGCAAACAATGTATTAAGAAGTAAGTTTTTCTTATAGTAAAAAAATTAAACAGTTGAAGTGGGTTTTTTTTTAGCATTCATTGGTTAGAATGTATTACAGATATCTATAATTTACTTATGCCTGGTCAGAACAAAAGTGTCATAAATCCAAAGAGATTTTCTTAATCATTATCAGTATTTGTGTCTGTGGACAACCTGGGTATCTGAAATTTTGTTTTTGACTTGGAAGAACTCAATTGTAAAAATCTTCCTTTATGATCCTGTTTTATCCTGAGATTTATCACTGGGCCATCACAAATAAACTACCACACATACAAACTCAGAATCATCAGTTAACCTGACTGGCCTGACTGCACACCGTAGGAGGATGCCGGAGCACCTGGAGAAAACCCACGCAGGCTGAGAGACGACGTCTGTTTCCAAAGCACTTCCTCTCAAAGCACTAATTTTAACATCTTCCTCTCCACAGATGATGATCACGGGAAGCATCCGCTCCAACGTCCGCATCCGCACACGTCCCTGGACCACAACACCTCGCTCCGACTGGTGGGAGCGGGTGGTGATGACCGAGTTCCAGCCCTCTGATTGGCTGGATAAGTTCCGGATGAGCCGAGAGACCTTCTTTTACCTCTGCGACAAGCTGAGGCCCCGCCTGGCCCGCCAGGACACCAGCTTCCGCCTGGCTCTGCCGGTGGAGAAGCGCGTCGCCGTGGCTCTGTGGCGTCTCGCGTCAAACGTGGAGTACCGCACCATCAGCACCCTGTTCGGCGTGGGGAAGTCCACCGTGTGCAGGTGCGTTCGAGACATGTGTCACGCCATCGTGGCGCTCCTCAGCTCCATCTACCTGCGGCCCCCCAGCGAGCAGGAGCTGGAGGAGTCCGCTCAGCTCTTCCTGGATTATTGGGGCTTCCCCCACTGCGTCGCTGCCATAGCAACACTTCACACTGCCATCATCACCCCATCAAGCAACGCGTCCGACTACGCCAACCCTGCCGGCTGGCTCTCAGTTTTGTCTCAGGTAGAGAGGACTTTCGTTGAAGCTTCCGTCGTTGGTGCTCGCTCTCACTCTGCCTGTTTTTGTGGGTTATCTCAGGTGGCTGTCAGCGCCCGCGGCCTCTTCTGGGACGTATGTGCCAGTTTCCCCGGTGGAACGGCTCCAGCTGACATCTTCCAGAACTCTTCACTGTGGGCCACAGCTGCTGAGGGGGGCCTGTGTCCTGCCCCAACACCTATTTTCATGGGGCAACCCCTCAGGTAAACTTAATATCAGGTGTTTGTACCGACATTTTACCCCACATTGAAACTGCATTTTTATTAAACATTCATAAATAACAATGTTAAGTTTGCCTAACAATTTCCTTCTTCACAAAATGTGGAAATGTTTTATTTTATGTTAGTTTTTTCCAAGATAAACTATTTGAGCTTTAGATTATAGATTGTTGTAACTTTTACAGCATCTTTATCTAGTTTTATTTTGTAGTAAGAACAAATGCTTAAATACTTGCAACGTTCAAAACGCACGGTGGCAGGTAGTGGTGGACACGGTTTCACTAATCAGCTAATAGTGGATCTAACATTTTGTTTAGCTTACTAGCATTTTTGCTACCTTTGGAACCATCCATCCGCTGACCAATTGGAATCTGTGTCTGGCTCGTTCTTTGGTTTTTCTGTTTTAAAATAAAACATGAAAAAAAAAATAATTGAGTGTTTTTTTTTTTTTTGGCAAATGGCTTGAACTTGGCGCCTCATTATAAATCCACTTGAACCCCAAGGCGCTTTACACTTCAGACGTTCACACACTGATGATGGTAAACTACATTATAGTCACAGCTGCCCTGAGGCACACTGACAGAGGCTCCCAAATTTTTGTTTTTTGTATTATTCATTGTTTTAAAACTAATCTACAAAAACAACAATTGTAAAATAAGAAGGCTAAGTTTTTTTAATGATTAAACAAAAGACAAGCTTTATATTTGGGACCTTCTAGCAGAACTGTAAATCCTGGCCTAAACGAGAGCATTACATTTTCACTTCTCACCTTGCATGTTTGTCTTATTTAGAGGGAGTTGACTCATCTGGGTGAGAGCTGATGATATTATTGCAAACAAAATTGCTTTTCTTTTAATATTTATTTAATCAGGACAGTGTGCAATCAAAACTTAAAGATAAAAACATTTGATGCATTGCACCAGATTTAGCCTAAGGCTAATTTACATCTGTAGTCCCTCCAGACAATAAAAACAAATAAAACATCCAACAGTAGTAAAAATAAGAAAGCAAATAGAAAGTGAGAAGAGAAAAAAACATTTTGCAATTAATAAAAAAATTAAAATGAACACCCCACCCCACTCTCTAAAACGCATAATTAGAAAGTCAGTTATATCACTGAACATCCAGTAAAAATTTGTGGTTGCAGTGTTGAGTAGATTTAAGATATTCCCCATGATCATTTCAGAAACCAATAAAATAACTTCAGATTTTTATATTTCTATTTAAAAAACATCTGATGCATTGCCCCCAATTTATCCAAGTTAAGCAGAATAGGGTTCGATTGCGTCTTCAGCCACTTTAAACTCTTTCTCTTTGGTGACTTCTGTCATTTCCAGTATCGCTACACATTAAAACAACAACTGTGTATATCAAAAAGAAAACAACCAGGGTGTTTTTCCATTTTCAAAATCTAAATGAAAATATGTAAAATCAAACTAAATAAAAATCATTGATTTTTTTTGTTATTTAAATCCAAAATAAAATACATGTTTTCTGGTGTAATATGTAATGATACCAGAAATGATGAAAGTTGCCAAAGAAGATGTGTTTACAGTGGTTGGAAGATGCTTTAAAACGGAAACCGGTCCTAAAGGTGTTGGATGCACTCAAATTGGATTCTGCATAACTTAGAATCTTAAAGCAGTTTTGGTCAAAGTATAATAGCTCTCATGATGCATCAACTACTAAAGAGGCCGTTTCTAAAGTGCTCAGTGAAAACGTAATGCACCAGGAGAATATTGCACTAACAAAATGTAAAGTTTGTCTTTGCTTTAACCATTGAAATAAAGGAAAAAAAGTTGACTTTTTCAAATTTGCAATTGTCGTTTTTCTAATTTAGTTTTAAAGCAAAAAACTAAACAATCAATTGATTATTTGATTTATTTTGAAAGGGAAAAACCAAAGAAACATACATGAATTAATTAGCGTCCTCTAAATTCAGTTCCAGTAATTTAAAATCAGCTAACACTAAGTGAAGAGCTCGGACGTGACATCCAGCATAAAATATTGTTTGACATGTTAGACATAGTAACACCCAAACACATCAACCCTAAAGAAAGATTTTTTTGTTTGTTTTGATCCCCGCCCTCACAGGGCTTTCCGTTAACAATACCAGAAAAAACTTCTGAGTCATGGTGTCTGTTTACAGCTAATAACACTACAACAGACCGTCACAATAATACAAAAGCACATCAACAAGAACCAGTTTTCACATTCAAAAACATTGCAAACAGCCAGAAAGGTGGAAAATTAATTCTGACAATTTTACCTAGAATCCTTTGCAGCGCACACGTGACACAGAGAGTCGCATTGTTTGACTCTTTCATTTGTTGTAATTAACTCCTCGGTGTCTTGTACTCGTTTGTGCCGACGGGCCTGTTGTTGTGTCAGTGAGTCGAACACATTTCTTGTCATCAGGTACGTGTTGCTCGGGGAGGCTTGCTACCCGCTTCAGAGCTGGCTGATGAAGGCCTACCCCGAGGAGAGGAGCCGCAGGGCGAGTCGCAGCACGCTGACGGAGCCGCAGCAGCTGTTTAACTGGCAGCTCAGCAGAGCGCTGCGCGTGTCTGAGGAGGCGCTGCTGAAGCTGAGGGCGCGCTGGCAGTGTCTGAGCAAAAGGAACGACTGCGGGCTGGACGTGGTGCCCACCATGATCCTGGCTTGCTGCATCCTGCACAACATGTGCGAGTCCCACGGAGACACCTTTAAAGCCGACTGGCAGGTGGAGGTCTCTGAGGCGGAGAGTCCGCAACCCACTCACAAGACGCTCCTCTCAACCAGCATGGACCAAAGTAATGCAGAGGAGGTCCGAGGCCTCTTCTGTGATTACTTCCAACTGCAGAACCAATGAGCTGAAACTATAAACTGCTTTGATACATTAGCAGTGTGTTAGAAGGCTATCACTGCAGGAATCATCATTTATTTTCTTCTTTTAATGTTTAATGTTTCTTCTTTTATTCAGTTTTTTTAATGTTTGGAGTAGATGCACCTTTCTGGACTGCAGGTCAGCCAGTTCAGCTCATGGACTCTTTTTACACTGAGCATTAATGTTGTATTATGTGCAGAATGAGGTTAGAATAAGCAGAACCTTCCCTAAAAAATAAAAATAAATAAAATAAAAAAAAACTGCTGGTCATTTTTGTTTTTACAAGCCTGTGCAAAGACATCATATTATGATATGATGCTATCTGTCCATCTGTAAATAATTTTTTTATCCGAGCTCTAAATTGATAACTGAAATGTTTAATAGGGTCAAAGGTCAAGGTCATGTAATACTTTTGTAAAAGCATGGTTTGCACTCAAACTCTGCAACTGTTTAACAGGGAAATATCAAACTATACAGCTGGACACCTCATGGGTCAACAACAACTCTTGTTGATTTCAAGGTCATACAGTCTAAGGTCAAGATCACATTTGACCCCTTTGCTGAAACCTTGTTTCTCCAGCTTGACATCCCAGTAACATAAAATGATTGAACCAAATCAAATGTCTCTTTTGTTCCCTGGATTGTGCTGATCTGTCCATCCAAACGATAGGACACAGACAGGTAGGACTTGTGTGGTACTCCTACTCTGATCATGAAAAGGTTTTCAGATCAGCTGATGGTCATCCACAGGTAGGTTCTTCACATTTCAGATGATTGCTGCAGTTTCACGTTCTTTAATTGATCCGATTGTTCATTTACATCATGAACAACATCCCTTTCAGTGAAGTTGACCTTTCACTCACCACAGTCATGTATGTACGTATTAGAAACCTATTCAGGATTGTTGTGTGAGTGAATTCATGCCTTTAAATTTTAATTACTCTGGTAATTTACTGACTTGTGTGTTATGAACTGTCGGCGGTAACCTTGGTGATTTGTAAAGTACAACAGGAAGTGGGTTTTCATTGAGAACATGTAGTGATTTCCACAGAAGAATTCTGGCTGTTTTAATGCAGTGCTAATGAGATCTGTAGAAAATGATCATTTTGTACTGGTTTTCAGCATCTTTCTTTACATACAGATATTTTGGTGGTGGTGTTTGTTTTCACAGTCACTTTGTTTTGCTGAAAGTTATTCCTTATAAGTTTTATAACAAATTTTCTTTATATAATTAACACCTTATTTATCTGAAAGGAGTTTATTTAAATTTGTTTTTCATTTATTGAAAATAAACCTGATCAGATTTTTAAAAAAATGTAGTTTGAAATACACTGAATATCGATGAATTTGGTAATGTTAAATCCTAATAATATGATTAACTGCATAAAGTATTTCTTTATTGTCATTACACAATTTAGGTGATTGTATTTTCATTAGTTTTTGTCTGTTCCAGAGTTATTTGTCCATTGCACAAGTTCAAGTGTAAAATTTATTTAGCAGATGCTGGTGCAGCTTTAAAAGAAATGTAACATTACTAATTCAGAAAGCTTTACTTTTAAAAACAAAACTCTAAAACTAACAATTCTTACAAAATATACTTCATAAAAATGGAAGGCTTGCATTTCTTGAAGGAATTTGACCCCTTTGCTTATCATCTTTTCCAAGATCCAAGATTTTCTTGTGTTTAGAAATTAGGAGTTGTAAACGTTTGGGTCACTAGAACATAGCAATATTGTGAAATATGCTGAAATTTATAAAATGATCTAAATTACAGACATTTTTGTGATGCCAAATGTTAAATATGCAATTTTTACTTTCTCAGGATTTCATTAACTTCTATTGAATGGTTCATGAAATATTTTACTAACAGACAATGTTGACTCCAACAATTAATGTTAAAGTTTTAAACAAGGATTGTACAATGTGTAACATTTGGTAGTATGTAATGAGTATGACTCCCAGCTACAGTCACACCAAGCTTTAGCCTAAATACTGAGATTTTTATGTTTGATGATGTTGATTAGCTAAAGTAAATTAGTTGTAAATGTGCATCAAACGATTACCAAATCAGTTTCATTAATATCCATTCAGTGGTTCATAGAACTAACAGGTAAACTAACAGATAAACACACACACCTACGTATAAATACTATCAGTACAGTACAATACAAATCAGAACATTTTTTAAATGTTAAAAATCCAATTTTCCAGAGTGCAATTCTCGGTCTTGAACTCTAGGTGTCGCTGCTGTTCAAGCACAACTCCCAATTTGTAACTTGCGGCGCTTCTATTATATTACAATATTGATTAAAATTCACTTTTACACAGTGATCCAAATTATATTTAGTTGTCTGTTTATTTTTGCAGTGATTATGTGGATTTGAATCAACACACAATGTCTGATGAATAATAAGAAAATATCTTTATATTTATATAATTTGGATTATTTTTTTCATCTCATCGACCATTCAGATCCCACCCCGAGACCCGCCTCGGTCATTCAGTTGGTCTGGACCGAACCTGTTTCGTGCAGTCGGCCGTCTGTCAGTCAGCACCACGGTACCCACCTCGGCTGGCATCACCTTGTTGTGTGCCCACCTTATTTTCAGCGACTAGCCCTGTGTTTGATGCGGATAAAAAAAAAAGAAAAGAAAGAATAGCCGCCGGTTCGGCACGCCTTTTCTCCGTTATTTTCTGCGTGTAGCTTTACATTTTACAGTCAGGGTTAGTTAGGATGTAATTGGGGTGTTGTCCTGTTTTTGTTAGCTAGGTGGACAAATTCCTTCAACCAGCCCGCTGTTTCAATCACTGCAGGCGGACACTACATCATTCGAGGCGCTGTTTAGTGAGCTAGCGGGTTAGCAGTGCAGCATTTCGGGCTGTAATTCAGACAAGGTTGGGCTGATGTTGGACTAAGGTGGGAAAGACGGCACAAGACATCAGCTGTCACGGGTTTTGGATGCCGCGAACGCTGCAGGTTGCAACTCGGAAAGGCTACTCCTGGCTCTCTTCCCCGTGTGTGTGAACCTCTCGTGATTTGCGGTGAACATCCGGGTGAAGAGTCGCAGTTCTGCTCGGCTGGGGGGACAAACTTGACAGCGAGGCCCCTGGCTCGTCTCCCCTCCCCCAGCCGCGTCCGTCTATCCATCCCGTCCAGGCCGACTTTACCCGCAGCCTCCACGGACTGGAGAGAAGCTGAAACCGCGAGGCTGAAAGTGTCGGTCGGGTCCCGTTTGAACCGGGCTGCCGAAACCAGGGGAGGATGACTCTGGAGTCCATGATGGCTTGCTGCCTGAGCGAGGAGGCGAAGGAATCGAAACGAATCAATGCAGAAATTGACAAACAACTCCGCCGAGACAAGCGAGACTCCAGGAGAGAGCTGAAATTGCTACTACTCGGTATGTTGCACGACGATATTCAAGCATATTTGCATTTGTCGTGTTTGTAATTGCTGTAGGAACAACTAACAGCCTCAGGCCTTCATCTTGGCCATGCTAGCAAATATGCTACCAAACCAGGCTCGCTAGCTGGAATCCTAATGTAACCACGAGAAACCTAATGGGAAGATTTTACACATAACGTGAGGTGTTTTGGCTTTTTGAGTCGAAATTACTTATTTGACTTGGCCAGTTGCGTATCTGCAAGCACCACGGACAGATAGTAATACAACGGGCCCCCTGGACACAGGTGTATAAAAGCCCCCCCTCACCAAAAATGTAGACAAATTAAAAAAAATAAATAAATAAATACAGATGTCAAATTTTAATAAAATGCTATGCTGAAAGTTGATGGTTAGCCTTTAAAACATATCAAATTAAAATATCCCCTCTAATGACGAATATTTAATGAGATTACTCATTTAAATTGTTTGAAATTCCTATAGAATCCTCTTGTAAACCTAAATATTGGATGTAGCATTTTTGTGGCATTTTTAAGTTGCATGGTCTCACAAAGCCAGTTATTCTTAACATATTTTCAATACATCTATTTGTGTTCCCATTTATTTTTTTTTAATTATTGCACTGGTAAAATGTTTAATGTGAGGTTGTGCAAAGTATATGAATAGTCTCTCTTACCAGCAGTCGATGGATGTCAGTTCACTCTCAGCATTGAAGATCAAAATAAAACCTTTATTCATTAAAATATATCATTCAGCACTTTAATTAAAAAAAAATAGCAGAATAACACATTTTTCACAGTTCAGGTATTACAATTTAGGCACTTGAGCATCTGATAGTTATACAGCTTCATTATTTTGTTTCTCACATTGGTTGTCTTGTTACATTTTTTTAATATTTAGCATAGTTTAAGACACATTTTGTCCCTCTTTCCTAAAATTAGTGATCCGAATTATGTAGGTAGTTGTCTTTTATTTTTGCTGTGATTTTCTATCAATATAATTTTTGTTCTACTTTTGTTTGTGTCTATTTTTCATTTAAACCTTTTTGAAGCCTTGTCACATTTTATGTCTCTTTTGTGTCTCATTGCACATTTTTGGGGCATTAAAAAAAGTAGGACTTTCAGTTAGAAAAATCATGTTGGCTACATCAGGTAAAGATGCGGACAAGATGTTAAACTGTAACAGCTTGAGTAATTTGACCCACTGTTTTAAACTGTGGAATTGCATATCTGCAAGCGATTGCTTTCCCCCTTAGAATTACATTACCACTGTAGCACAGTCTGAAACTTCAAGAAGAGCATGTTTCAACTTTACTGTCTATGGTCAAAATCTTTTCTCATACATCTAATCTTAACTATATATTACCCAAAATGTAGCTTTTTTTCTTACTAATGTGAACTCAGCTAATGCTACTAAAGCTGTTGCTGTGCCCGTGAGCACTTCAGCATGATTTTGGATGGACCTTTGGTTACGTGTTCATGATGATTTTAATTTTATTCTTTTGTACAACCTCCAGCCTTTAAAAAGGAATACTCATGCTTTGACACACCTAATGGACACTGGAGGATGGAGAAGCATTGGGTTGCTTTCACTACATTGCATAACATTTAAATAACTTGCAAAGCTTTTAGGTGCCTCACCTTGTCCTTGCTTGTTGCCCAATCAATACCTGCTGTATTTCTTTTTGATTGTTCAATAGGAACTGTGTTTTTCAAAATAATCCACCATTCCAGAGGACAAGGATGCTGAGGGATTTGCCCCCTCATCCAGGAGTCTAGCTGAGTAGGTTAGCTATTTTTATAGCCGGTGTGTGGGCAGGTGGAAGCTGCTGTTGAATAAGTTGATCTGTACTGCATTGATTCATGGTTCTGTGGACGCACAAAGGAACAGTTGGCAATGATTTATCACTGATGTACCTGTACTGCCTTTCAGAAACACAGAAATGTATTTTGCATTCACACATCAATATGACACCTCAATTCTCAAATGCTCATGCATGATTGTGACCAACCAGCTGCTCAGAAGCATCTAATGTGAAAGCTCATTGGTCGAGATCAGCACAAGCAGGTGACCATTTTTAGGACAATTAGAATTATCTAGGTTGTATCCTTAGTTTCGAAACGTTCGCTCCCATTTCTCACCCACCAAAAGCAGCCCTGGTTATTTGATATGTGCGTCTCCTTTTTATTTCCCCGCTGAATACCTCAACTCTGTAAAAGTAGGCCACACAAGAGCCATATTATTGATGGGACATAGTGTTTTGTTTCATGTCAGACGTTTTTGTCACTGTGGCAGCCAAGGTGAATATGTGGACCAAGGTGCTTGACTGTGGTTTTTAAAATGTGTGGACTGCAATCTTTTTTGCTGCAACTGCAGTGAAGGGCTGTTTGGACAAATTGCATTTAATGTAAGGGTTCAAGTAGGGCTGCATGATGGACTAAATTCATAATCATGAATGTTTTGGTCAGTATCAAAATCATGATTATTGAAGCAATTATTCATTGAGTTTGGAAACAAAGAGGTATGTTTTGCAATTAAAATCATAATAGCTGTCAAACTCAGACATTTTTTTGGTTTCATTTTGTAATAACCACTAAATGCAAATTATTGACTACCCAGTCTATCCCATAATATGTAATAAATTGGCAAAATCAACAGATTTGTGTTTTGTTTTCAATATTTACGATTTGTTTGCATTTGACAATTGATATGTTCACTATGGACAATCTCGGCAAGAGATGGATATTGAGTTGGTAAAAAAAAGTAAAAGTTTTTCTGTCTTCAGAAAAAAAACTACAACTAAATGCTGTGAGGACAAGAGTCAGCAGAAATGGATAGGGGTGCACCAAAAAATCGATTTACATCAGAATCGTGATTCTCATTTACAAAGATTCAGAATAGATTTAAAATGTCCTAAAATCGATTAAATAAATGAATAAAGCAAATCCAATGGCTGTCAGCCTCCATTTTGTAACTACGTGGGATGTCCTGACATCATCTTGTAGCTGGTTCTGGAACATATGCATGCGTAGAAAGCACCAAAACAAACAGGAAACTACAAAACTGGAGGAAAGAGAGATTCAACTGACCCCGTCTTCATTGAAAGCAAAGATTTAGGCTGATTTTGGTTTTTACTGAGTCTGAGTTTGACATGAGCTTCACTGTGTGCAAGGTTTGCAAAATAAAGGTGAAGCACTTTGAGAACACAGCAAATGGGCTCACATCAGGTTTGAATGAAAAATCGATTTTGAATCAAATCGTGGCCTTAAAAATCAAAAGGAAACAAATTGTGAGATAGAAAATTCTTACCCATAAAAATGCAGTAAATTCAGAGGGAGGGAATCAAGTGGTTGAAAGGGACCTATTGGGGTCCTCGAACAAGTTAGGATACACCTGTGGGCTATACAAAACATGTTCATTTGATTTAAATCACAAAATGAATCTCAGGCTACGCTCATACTGCAGGTCTTAATGCTCAATTCTGATTTTTTGAAAAAATCAGATCTTTTGGTGTGAACGTTCACATTACATTTTAAATGCGACCTGCATCAGACTCCAGTGGGAACGCTCCACAGTGGTGATGTGATACACATGCACAGTAAAAGACATGACATCTCATTCAGCCGGCTTGTTTGTTTACAGAGTTAGCATGGATGCTACTTTTAGCACGTCAAATTCGAAGTTGTTGAATCAGAGCTGATTAAATAATTATCTGACATGCTGGTTTAGTTCAGTGTTTTGCCTGCAGTGTGAACATAGCCTCAGAGATTTCACCTTTTCAGTTCTACCTGTTCTGAGCTCTCTTCAGAACGAGCTGTTTATGCAAATAAGATGCCGTTGGAAACACTCTCCCAACCTTTTGTTTGTTAGCGCCGCCTTCCTAACACTGCATTTATGTTAGCACTTCAGAAACATGAAAATAAATGACTAGTATAAGCTGATGCACAATGGTACAACAGTAGTAGACAGGCTGCGTGCAGTGCAGCCACCCCCAGGGCTTCATAGGGACAGACTGGAGCATCTGACCAAAGTCAGATACCTTGTGCTGGAGAGGCCAGCACTGGTCCTTCGCTACATCCTGAAGCCAGCAAAGAAGAACCGATGGGCGGTCAAGGTCCGTGACTAACTGCCTGGAGGCTCTCGTGAGACGAACGCTGGAGTCTCCAGTCCTCCAGCACAATTCCTCCCTGCTGGATCAATTGACGACGACAACTTTGTGCTGCCCGCCCAATCTAGGGAAGAGAGCTTCCCCAGGCCGACTTGGTGGAGGGGGAAAGGCGAAGCTGCTCGCTTCCTCAGTCGTTGATCATGGCCGCACACTATTGTTCAGCATTAGTTTGTGCTAAATGACAAATAATGTTCATACTGAAGCAACAAGTTTTGTTGCTGCAGTTGTTGTTTTGTTTGTGAGTTTTGTCACGGAGTTCTCTTCCTGTTTGTGGACGGAGTTTTACTCGCGACGGAGTTTTACTCGCGACGCTTTTTTGAT
>JARVJO010000173.1:3009242-3019630 GCA_031762555.1 Cynodonichthys magdalenae | reverse complement strand
TCTTTTTCGAAAAACCAAAAACCACCTCAAGCGAGCGAATAAACTTTTTTGCGCATTAGAGGAAGTTTATTCGAATCGGGCCGTTTCCATTCAACTTTTCTGATGCGAAACTTCAAAATGCGAATTAAGAAACGTTGATGGAAACACGGCTACTGTTACTTCCTCTAAATACTAGAATAATTAAATATGTCATTCATTATCTCATGTAAGATCTGCTCAGACAGCTGTGAATGACTCTCAGCTACTACCACATCAAACTTTACTCAATATCTGTAAAACGTATAGATATAACCATTTGTTTGTTATTTAAAATAAGTAGCTTTGGTGGCCATCTTGAATTATGTTGACTCTAAATGTTAATCAGTTGTTGATGTACATGAATGATTGCTTTCAGTAAAATCCAGTGGTTTATTAGATATTTTACTAACACACAAACAGCTGAGTCCAAAAGTTAATGGCAAGATATCAAACAATAATTTTACATAATGTGTAGCACTTCATGTGTTGGATGCTCAGCCTTTACTTCATGAAGTTCTAGTTGAAAACCATTCAAATTGGCTGAGTTATATACTTAGCACTAAAAGTAAGTTTATTAGTTTTGAATAGATTATTTATTTGATGTAACAATAAATCTTATCGCAGTCACCTTAATGTCAGCACCTGGAGGTACCAGAAGCTCAAAACAAGAGTCCATAACAGCAGCAGAGTAAACTGTTTGACAGAGAAGATTTGGTTAATTTTTCATGTGTGCAACCCACATACTCCGCTCTCAAATTCATGTTCCTTACAAATGTGGCTCCATTTAAAAATTGCAAACCTTGTCTGGCACATCACCTAAATGTAATATATCAAGCACCTCACTCAGCATGAATCTAAAAGAAAGAAATAATAAGAAAATTTGACACAGTAAGAATATATTATGTAATTGATTATGTATGCACCTACATGAATGAATGAATGAATGAATGATACTTTGTTGATCCCACGAGAAGAAGAGGTCTCAGATTACAGTTTTTTAAGCTTGTACTGAAGCACTGAGCTTGATACCCAGTCAATTCCACTCTAATTAACACCTTTATGCACGTGTCTAAAGCATCTCTACTGTGAGCCATGCAAACAAAGACCCTAATGACTCTCCATTGGGGGGGCAGTGAATTAATCTGCATGTCAATCTAGTTTACATAACAAAGCATCTCATACGATTTTAGAAATTGCAGCTCCGCACCGTTCCAGTTCCTTGAGTTAAGAAAGCTCCTCGGATTGGAGCAAAATGTCTTCAATTACAGAACAGAAATCCAGTTTCCAGTTTGTTTTATTTACAATGTCCTGGATGACAGCACATGTGTCTACACAGCATGTTGTATTTGGTAATATTATGGGAATTTGTTTTCTTACATGAATATTACAAAGCTACCATTGCCCCCCCCCCGTGGCTCCACCATTGAACCAGGTTTCAACGAAGGCTGTGTGTACTCTGAGCTGCCTTTTGGTGGAAAGGCACAAAAACAGTCAGAGTCTGTCCCACCTTCTCATCTACTGGGGAAAACAACAGTTGGGGGTCTATAAGTTAGCCCACTTCAGTCCAGGGCCGTTCACTGTGATGCCTGTCTGTCTGTCAGAAAAAAATCTCATTACCTACAGGATAGATTTTATTTAAACCTCCAGAAAATAATCACTAGTTGTATCTATTCAGCTGATCAGTCTTTGGAGACCAACTCTCTGCCAACTGACCTTAAGAAACACAGATGTAGCTATGTTTCTGTTAGTTTCACACATGATGTAGTTGTAGCTGAGAGTATTTTACAACACATACTCAAAGAATGACTGATTGTGCAACAACTGTGGTCAAAACCTTATAAATAACAGTTAGAGTCAACCCTCTTTGTTAGCAAAACATATGAAATGGACAGATTTAATGAAACTCATGAAAGTATCTGCAACTTCTTAACCTTTGGAGTCAATCCAATTCAAAGTGGCTGCCACACCTTGTCAGCATTAGCCAACGCAAACATTGCTATAAATCAGGTTATTTTACATTTTATGAGCTAAAACTTGGTGTGGTAGTAGCTAAGTTATTCACAACACCTGCTCTGAAAACGAGATAACATTTTTTTCTTTTTTTTTTTAGCTTTGACCAAAACAACTACAGCCCTAAGATAATTTTTCTCTAAAACTTTTTAAGTTTAAGTTTATTCATTTAAAAAACAACATAAATTCAACAAGCAACAAAAAAATACAATCATAAACTAAATGAAAGGTAGCAGAAAAAGAAAAAATCTTATGTCTGCCCCTTTTTCCCAAATAAATAAATTCAATCAAAATAATCTTCAAATTTAAAAACAAAAAACATACAAAAAAGAAAAACAAAAAAAACAATAAAGGTTTAACTCCTTCTTGAGCAACAATTTGTACATTATACATTTGCATATTTCCCCAAATCAACCTTTATCATTCTCTTAAATATACACATTGATCTGGCATTTTTAATCTCATCCTCCAGATTATTTCGTAGTCTTATACCCTGGATTGAAGTACTTCGTTCCCTCAAACTTGTTCTAAATTTAGGTTTAATAAACATCTCTATCCCCTTGAGATTGTAAAAACTCTCTCTTTTAACAAAATGTAATTGGATGTTTGAAGGTAACATGTTTTTATGAGCCCGATACATAACTGATAAAATACTATATTCAACCAAATTGTAGAATTTCAATAACTTCAACTGATAAAATAATATATTTGATGGGTAACTGTAATGCTTTCTTGTGATGATTCTTTTCTGTAAAACATAAACAGGATTTGTAATTGTTTTGCAGGCTTTTCCCCAAACATCAATACAGTATGGAAGTGTGGAAGAATTATTGCATTATACAGTATAAACAGAGCTTTATCATTGAATAAGTCCTTTACTTTGTACAGTACTGCAATGGATTTGGCTATTTTTGTTCTTAAATGATTTATATGAGGTTTCCATGACAGCTTTTCATCAATGATGATGCCCAGAAACTTCACCTCACTGACTCCACAAATCTCTAAAACTAGCACAAAAGGTAGATATTTACCCTTTCAATGATTGCTAGGCCTTGAAATATAAAAAGTTTCTTATTTTGTATCAGTGAATACTGGTACAACTACAAACATTTCGCACACTTAAGATCAAATTCTGATCACTGTTTAGTGAAGCTGGGCCCTAAAAGTCTCAGTATGAACTGCAGTTCAGTTTGCAGCTGCCTGTTTGTGCTGATGCTGTGGAACAAGTTTTTTGTTCTTGATGTTCAGGCTGGAAATAAGCAAGCTCTGCAAAAAGCAGACGTCTCCATCGCTCAGTGAAAGCTCCACACACACTGAACACAAGATGCACTGAATCTGTGTGTGTGTATCATAGTTGTTCCGCAGTGCTGCACTAATACAGCAGCTGTGGCGTTACAAGACTTCACTTCAGTTGAGTTTGACCTGAACCAAACAGTGTGTAGATTATACCAGACTGAAGCTTTTAACAAGTCTTTGACTCAGCTACAACAAATATGATCATCACTCAACAGAAACAACTTGAAAAGAAAGACTTTTAGTCTATTTTTGTTCCCTGCTTTCATTCCCAAACAACTTTACTGAGACTGTAAGTCTGTATTTGTTAGGCTGATTGAAGACACAATATGTAATAGATTAACAATACATCTCTTGAAAAGAAAGATATAAAGGATGAAGTTCATGCAATCCATCATCTTTTACCCACTACTTCCTTTCAGGGTCACTGGTGCCCATAACCAATCACTGTGTGAGGGGCTGGGGACACCCTGGACAGGTTGCAAGTCCATCACAGGGACACATAAGCCCCTTTCATAAGACAGCTCAGTCCGGGTCTGATGCGTGTTCTGTCCTCCTGTGAGCTTTCAGAAAAAACACAGAGGCGGAGAGGCGAGTAAAATTAGCCCACCTCTGATGCGCCCCTGATCCGCGAGTGGAGGTAGTGTCAGACGTGGATCTGCGCGCGGGTCCATGTCTTGTGAAAGATCAACCCGCGGATCCACGCTGAGAAAATGATAATGAGCTGATGACATTAGTGAGCGACCGCAGGATCTAACCAACAAACAGATTTATTACAGACGGAATATAAAAAATAGAAAAACATTTAACCACAAAATCGGTAAAATGAGTTGATTCAGTTTGTGTGTGTGTGCGCGCGCTGTGTGTGTTTGTGCTTTGTACAAGGAAGACGTAAGTACGGCTGGAGAAATGACAGAACAGCAACTTTGTAGTTAGTTTAAAAATATTACGCCACAGGTCTCTATAATGAGCTGATTTCGTTCTTTTTTTTTTTTTGATACGACCGCCGTTCCGCTCACTGGCTCTGCGTAGTATTACGACGCAGAGGCAGTGAGCAGAGGAGGATTAAATTTACCGATTTTACCGAGAGATAGAATCATTAAAGTAAGTTAATTCAGTTTGTCTTGTTTGATACGAGGCAGCAGACATCTGTCCCACAGTAAATACGTCGCTCCACTTCAGCCCAGCTGATTTCTGCTCTACGCCTCTTTTGGATCCGTGCTGCTGCTTCATTTATGAACGCGTTCATGTGAGCGGGACCTGCCCGCCTTCACCTGTGGTCTTATGAATGACCAGGGGAGGCTTCAAAGGCGGGCCGGTCTGTGCGGCGATTGGGCGGATTTCACTTGTGAAAGGGGCTAGTGAGACAAGCAACCTCTAAACTCTCTCCCTCACACCTAGGGACAATTTAGAGTTATCAGTTAGCATAACATTCATGCTTTTGCTCTGTGGGAGGGAACTGTAGTGTCTGAAGTAAACCCACGCATGCACGAAGAGAACATGAAAACTCGACCCAGTAGAGAGGTCCTGAGCCGGGATTCAATCCAGCGAACTTCTTGCTGAGAGGCAGCAGCTCTACCAACTGAGCCACCATCATAATGTGTTAAAGCTTGCATACTCAGCAAAATATAAAAGAAGTAAGGCTACAGTGCAATAAAACTACAATAACCTAAGCTGCGTGTTGATGATCCGCCCACGAATACGCCCACATGAAGGACACACCGTCTTGGGACGAGAAAATTTTCAGTTTTTAGATTAAGTTATCGGTTATTTTCCACGACCCTAAAAGTTGTGCGGTCCTGTAATTGATTCTGTGTGTGTTTTTGTCTGACTCTTAGCTAAATATCCTATTACCTGGACAGATTTTATTGAAGCTTTTAGACAACAATCGTTGGATCTACATCTACAACCTGATTTAAGATGGCTGTCACAGCTAATCAGCCTTGGCAAACACGTAAATGGCCATAACACTGTCCATTTTGCAGATATTGAGCTAAGATTTGGGGTGGTAGTAACTGAGAGTCATTTTCAACAAGACCTCTGAGCGCTCACAGTTTGAATGAGATCTTTGTTTAAAACTCTGCACAGAATGACCACTATCTTTATTTATTGTAATTAAATATCTTTGAAAGAGGTGACCTGTAACCAGCAAATACATAACAGGTAAATACAGAACATTTTAAAGTCCATTTCATTTATGAGCAGGCTCGAGGAGGTACTAACCCAGGCTGGGAGTAAATACATGTTTTTGAGATTTAATCCCTACAGGGTGGCAGAATAGTGACCTTCTGTGAGTTGATCTGCTCAACAGAGGCTTAAAGATATCAGAACACCTGTAGCTCTGAAACACAAACATAACTCTTACGTAATTGCACTCATGTAACATGTTATTTATCATCTTTGCCTGAGTGGAAGTAACATTACAAGCTCACAGAGAAAATTTAAATATATACTGAACATGAAGTGACAGTGGGGTTTCGTGCAGCTCAGACTTTTTGTTTATTTATAGCATTACATTCATGAAGCAGAAATAAATTATTATTTACTGAAATAAAATCTTTGTCTCATGACAAACTGTCTTTTTTCTGTGTACTGCTGGAGGGTCAAAAAACTTGAGAGTTGGTTCTGCATTTATGGTGATTTTCAAAATAAAATCTTTTGGGCAAGTTTAATTTTGGTCTCTAGAAACGATCAACAGTAAATTTAAATTTGGTTGGTAAATCCATAATATGTTATTTCTCTTAGTCTACTAAAAGTTGTTGGTGACACATGAAAACTCCTAATTACTTAAAAAACGTATATGTTTGTTACATGTTTCACTTAAGCACGTTGCCATAGACGATGCATTCTGGGGATGATGATGGGTCTAAGTTAAGACTAAAAGTAATGACTAAAGACGCCATTCTTGGTTGGAGAGCAGCTAATTGTTCGGGGCGAGGGCAGTCTGGTAAAACTGAATGTAATAACCCTGACATGTTACAGTTAGGTCAGCTCATCAATGAAACTCAGTTTGCTGTTGACATTATTATGATTTAATAGAAATGCTTGTCAGTACACATTATCATGTCAGACAAAATCATGTTGCCAAGGTACACTCATCTGCAATGAATCATGTTTCTAAAAGGCAGGAACTGACGAATATAAACCTAATATTTTTATGCAAATTTGAGCAGAAATCTAGCCATGATAAATTGTTTACACTGACAACCCGTCCTTTTCAGTATGGTGTTGTGCTTGTACCACAGTGGTCAATTTTTTGAAGTGTGTGATGCCTCTAGTTAATAAATCACTGAATCAAACACAGAGTCAAGGCTAAGAAGCTTTAATGTGAGACAATAAAGGTAAACTTTGTATTAGTTTCCCAGTTCTGCACAATATATGGGTTGAAAAGATCAAACGTGGTGTTTTGTAAATTAACTCTGGAGCCAGTGGTGGACAAAGTACTCAACTCTAGTACGTAAGTAAAAGTATTGATATTCATGGTCAAATCTTACTCAACTACAAGTAAAAGTTGCTTGGTCAAAAGTCTACTCAAGTTAAAGTACTGCAGTACTTACTTTTGAAAATTCTTAAGAATTCAAAAGTACATGCATTTAAAAATACCCAAGTAATCAAAAGTACAAATTAAGTTTTCTAATATCAGTACATTGCTGTATTGTTTTCAGAGTGATTTTACAGAACCTTGTAACTCTCAGAAACCACCTGATATATCGACACGTAAAGCCACTCTGCTACAAATGTCCCTTTTGCCTCCACAGCACGGCTCGGCTCTGCACTGTTCCACGCCTTTTCTATTATCCAGCATTCATGGAACCGGACCCCTTTTTTGGACCAACTCCATCAAGGTTCTAACCGTACCGTCCTGGGCTGAAAATGTGACATCAGAACAGTCGGTCACTGATTGGTTAGAGGGTGAAGTTGCTGTTCGCATCTGATAAACAATAGTTTAATAGTTCATAATTGTACTTACCAAAGTCATGCCACTGAAATTATATTACAATTTGTAACGATTCATGGGGACCAAAAATATACTAATTGTTAGGAATTCAGAAAAAAAAACAACTTATGATTTAAGACCAAAGTTAAACTGAATGTTTTCAAATCTACAGCTGCTTGAAGCTACATTTCTGTGATGACAGCTCTGTGAAATTTCTCTTGCAATTTTAACGAACACCTTGTCATTGCATTATGTGTAAATAACAAAAGTCAAGTCATTTTAAAAATATCTTTATATCTTTATTATCCAACATGTTTAAGTTCTGCAACAACTGCGTGTTTGTAAATCCAGGAACAATAATCCAAACAATAATCCTACATGTCCAGACTGTAGGTTTGTGGCGCTTATTTTGCAGGAGATTCATCTGAAACACACATATTTATTTCTAAACCTTATTTATTTGATATTACCAGGGCTCTCAAGTTTTGACCTGAGCTTGGAGTGAGATTTTAAATCGCTGAACACTGTTACCAACTCCTCAGTAAGAAAAGTCGCTTTTTGCCTTCCTAAAAGCTGCTAAATAACGTCATTGTCCAATTTGTATATTTGGATTTTTGTCAACAATTGTAATCAGGGCTGTATGGTATTTAATGTAGGAGAGGACAGTGTGTAAAATCATTAGTCCTCCCCCATAAACTTTTGAATGAAATGGATTCAATTTCCTGTATTCTGGTGTATTTTAACAGGTTGTTAAACAGATTTTTACCTACACAAGTAAACACTTGGTGTGAGTATTCTTTAGGTCAAGTGGAAGGGTTTCTCAAACATTTTGGGTCTGAGGACCCCTAAGGGTGAAAACTTTTCAGGGAGCCCCTCATAAAACCCATGCAGTTTTAAAAATAATTTATTGTCATTTTAATCCCTGAATTCCATGGGAATTGTATTTTTGTTTGGTTTCCTATGTTTGTTGTACTAGTGCATTATTCTCCATATGCATTACAAGAAAAACTAAAAACCAAATTAACAATTTATTATAACGTTTTGGGGACCCCAAAGATACAGCTCGTGGACCCCTGGGGATCCTGGGACCCCAGTTTGAGAACCTCTCTGTTAGGCAATGGAAACAGCATGGGTGAATATTTTAATGTAAATGTAGGGGTCCAAAGAAATTAGATTTTACTGTATAAGTGAGGGGGTGGGGCTTACCCTTCACAAATAATTTCCATGACGTCTATGGGCTATTTGTCAAAATATACATTTTAAAAACATTTACAAAAAAACAAGCTTTCTCAATGTAGCCAACCACCGTTTTATTTGCTTGTTGATGTTTAGTCTTGTGAACAAAAACTGAATAACCAAAACTGGAAATAAAGGCTAAATAAAGACAATTGCAAACTACTGCGTATCCCTGACAATTCAGTTATTGGCTTTTTTATGACATATTAGTTTTAATAAATATAATTTTGTTCGGTGAGAAGAAAAACATTCAGTAAAAGTGACATCCTGTTCTGTGAACCAGGGCAGGAGAAGAGTCATTTGTAGCTGTGTGAAGCTTCAGAAGTAGACTGGTGGTAGTAGCTGAAAGAATTTTTAGTTTTTTCATAAAAACAACAGTCCATTTTAAAAAAATCAAAGTAAATCAATTATTAAATGAAAAAGGGACAAAAACGAGAACAAAATCGCAGCTATATCTGCCCCTATTAAAAAACTTACTTAACATTATGACGTCTTTGTTATAAACTTTGACCTGCAGCCCTGTTTTAAAAATATCCAGGTTATCCCTTATTTATCATCGCTCTGACGGCTGATCCAGCTGTTTGCAGGTGATGTGCCGCACGCGCAGTGTATCCTCTTGAGAACAGTTTTTAAAACTATGATAAAAACAATTTGTGTGGAAAGAATCTGTCGGAACTGGGGTTGGTTGTCTCGTCTCACGCTGCTGCAGCTTTTATAACTAGGAACTTTGCTGGTAATTTTTGTTTGCTTCAGGAGACTCATTCCTTTGATAGTGATTAAAAACAATGGCAAGCTCAGTGGGACGACTTGTGGATGGCAAATGGAAGTCATCATACAGCAGAAACTAACTTTGAAACAAAACGTTTCACAATAGCATCATCCTCACCAAAACTGACCCAGCTGGACACTTTATCCTCAAAGTTATCACCCACAATAACTCCTCTTTTCTTATTGGTAACTTTTATGGCTGTAGCAATGTTAAGGAAAATGTCAGGCTTGTTGAAACTTTGAACTCTAGTATTGATGCTCTTGTTAAAAAATGTAATAATATTACGGTAATTTTAGGAGGTGATTTCAACATCACTGTGAATGATGAGGTCGACTGATGGCTGAACAGACAAAAATGAAAACTCAGATTGTTGACTTTATGAATGAGAGAGGCTTAATAGCTATTGGAGGGTAAATTATCCTCATTAAATAACAAACTTTACATGAAAAAACAAATCTGGTTCACAACACTCAAGAATCAACTCCTGGCTAATATCTGACTTCTTACAACATTTAAAGCTGAGATTGTTCAAGCGTCACTTACTGATCATAGACATTTTGTTATATAGAAGGAAAACTTCTTGGTGTCTGAGTTGATCTCGTTATCCTCTACTTGACCTGAAAATCTATCTGAAGAACAGGCGACAAAGCAACAAACCCTTCAATTTAAACTTGATCAAATATCAAAAAAGCAAAAGGAGCCTTTATGTGTTCACGAGCCAAATGGTTTGAAAAGAGGGAACAAAATTCAAGCTACTTCTTCAAATTGAAAAAGCAAAAACAAACAAAACTTGGTTTCACAAAATTGAACTCAAATGGCATAATTGTTGATGATCTCAAAAGGTTTGCAAACTCTTGTGAAACTTTTTACAGATCATTGTATAAATGTAGACTTTCTCCTGAGGAACTTTAACTCTTTAATTGGCACATAATTGGCAATGAAAACAAAGTGTTATGTGACTCTCCAGTCACACCTGATGAAATCAAGGAAGCTTTTCTTAATTCAAATAAATCCCCAGGTACAGATAAACTAACATCAGAATTTTATGAAACATCCATCCATCCATCCATCCATTATCTATACCCGTTTCTTCCTTTAAGGGTCACGGGGGTCACTGGTGCCCAT
>JARVJO010000173.1:2987086-3006494 GCA_031762555.1 Cynodonichthys magdalenae | reverse complement strand
AAGAATTGAGGCAGTTCGGAAGGCAAAAGGGGGTCCAACCCGTTACTAGCATGGTGTACCTAATAAAGTGGCCGGTGAGTGTATATGACAAGATTGTTTTACTCTTACTTAAAATAAATAACATTTCTGTAAGTGCAATAAAGCAGAAGCACAAAAACCGGAGTGTTAAAATTTCAGTGTTAAACTTTTTGGTGTTGATTTAACTCCCCCTAGTGTTATTTTAACACTTTCTGAGTAAATTGACATTCAGTGTTGGTGTTAATTCACAGTGTTGATTTCCTCAGCGTTGTCTCAACACTGGGCAGTGTTAAATAAGCTCCACCCACTGTTACGTCTTATACTTAAGTGTTAAAAAAGTATTCTGAAAAGCCCCGCCCACTAACACCATAATTTGCTTTGTTAATAATAATAATAATGCACTGGTGTCACTTTTAACAACACTTTTAACTGACCCAGAGCCAGAGGAGAATGAAGACCACCAAATTGTAGTTGGTAAGTCCAGACCTTATTTTGCAGTTCTGTCGCAAATAATTTGACATAATAGTTCAGAAAATGTAACAGAAACTAGAGAAAACTGAATGGGTTGAAAAATATGACCCAAACAGAATATAAAGATATCTACGCAGCACCAGGTAAAAACCAAATTAAACTTTTCTGCGCTCCTAGAGGCTCCAAGTAAACAACAAAATGTATTTAATGGCTAAAGAAGTGGATTTTGCACGATATGTCCACTTTAAGTAAGCCTATTAGATAAAATAACAGCTAATAAAAAGCAGAGACCTGTTGCTGGCCCACTGTGGCGCCGCTGACTGCTGCTCTGCGACTTCTCCCCCTCCTGGTCTGCTGCAGCAGAGCCGGTGGCCGACGCCGAGGCCGAGGTGGGAATCGCACTCGGACTGGGAACCATGGTGGGGAAGGTGTGTGAGCGTGGGAAGTTCCGAGAGCGAGCGCTGGGTTCGCTTCTTACTTCGTCTGGGATGCTGTCGCTGCTTTCGTCACTGTCCTGTCGGTGCCACGTGTGGCGTGACGGCTCGCCGCGGGCCTGCTGCTTGTGAAGCTGCAGAACAGAAAACGTTACAAACAAACCTGAATGGAGCTCAAGTTGGAGATAGTCTTTCGTGTATTTTAGTACATGTCACGTGCACACAGATTTACCTCGTGCATGTAGAGCGCATGGATGCTCATTTCAGTGGAGGCGTACTCTGAAAGGACCAAACTGGTGAGCTGACCCTCCCAGGCACTGCTGCCTGAGCTCACAGTCCGAGCATCAGTCCTTCAGAAAAATGACAGCGAGGGGAAATAAATAGGTACAAATCAGGGTCAAAGTGTTAAACAAAAACAAATGAGCTAAATATACATTTTGCACTTCTATCATAACAAGGAGCCTGAACAGCAGCTGCTCACTTACCCAGAACCTGTCATTCCTTTGCCAGTGAAACCACTAACTCTCTGAGCAGCACTCAAACTGCCTCGCAGGTTAAGACTGCTGCTGACTGGTGACAGAGAGCGCAGGGCAGATGCTCCAGTGTTCATACCAGTTGGTGTGTTATTTGTCAAAGACATGTCGCAGGCAAAATGAACAGGCGCCAGGGTGGAGGGGCCCGTCAAGTGGTCTGCAACAAGACTCCTTGGCTACAAAATAAATAAAAAAAACAATTTTTACAGCTGAAAATCTGAGATAAAATCCATTGTGACACTGGTTTAAATGGGTTTGTCCCCTTACTTCAGACTCTGACAAGGAGAGCGGATGTATGTCGGAGGCAGCCCCTGTTGCCTCTCTGTGAACTCTTTCTTTCAGCTGGCTGATGAAGTGTGTCGTCTCCTGAGGAGGCTGCCAGTGGGGGTTTGTGATGGCGAAGTGCATCAGCGATAACTCCGTCTTCCCGTCCTCTGCCTGTTGGTAGATGGACGCCTCCGTCTTCCCTGCTGACATCCACTACAGAGTGAAGATCAAACATCAGTCTACTGTATGCTGCAGTTTAATGGTAAATTGACTCTATTTATATATATAATTATTTCTTGGATATTTCTATCCAACCAGGATACTCAAAGCACTCACACTACCACCTATGTCCTCATTTGCCCACTCACACAGCACTCTATATCTCACTACAAAGCTAATACAGGTAAATCCATCTAGAGACTAATTAGTGCTTTAAATCACACTCATACAATGATGGGACACACATCAGAGGCAGTGGGGGTTCAGTGTCTTGCCCATGGACACTTCAACATAATGGAATAGCAGGAAATCAAACCGCCAACTCTAGCATTAGAGAAACGACTCCCCTAACCACTCTGCCACAGCCGCCCGCAGTTAACATGTTAACTCTTGTTTGCAGGTGCGTCTTCATTTGACAGAGTTCCTCACCGCAGGGTGTCCATGCTGTCTTATGTCCATCTGGGCAAAAGAGCAGGTGTCTCCAACCCCAACCACCTCCACGGTGAAGTTCCTGAAGAAATCTATGATCTCAAGAGACTTCCTCCTCAGACAGAAGATGAGGATGATGGGAGTCACCACTGGACTTAGCAACTCCTCTAGAATAAACACCTGGAAATAAATAAAGGGGATCAGAGACTATCTTGCTTTACTAAAACCCAAACCACTTCAGAAGAAAATGAAGCTAAACTCTTTAACTAGTTATTGTTTAGAAAACCAGTAAAAAAAAAAAAAAAAAAATTGTGCAGCTCAGCATTAGAGGAAGTTGCAGTGTCAAAGCTGCATTTAGCTGCCTCAGTGTGCTGCTGTCCTACTAAACTCTGATTTATAAGTCTTATTTGTTACTCACTGCTTTGTACTGGAAGAGTTGTGAAAACTGGTCTCGGGTCTCATATCTGTGTGCATTGCCCTGCCAGTGATCAGGCATATAGTGGATATGAGCCAAGATGACCCGCAACAGCTGCTCAGGACAAAACACCATGTGCTTATCAGGAATAAACGACCTGTGGAAAAACAGAGAAGTGATCAAAATGATCAATTTGTTAAGTAAACCGTGTATTAGATACAAACTAAATGGGTCATTGTATAACCGATTAATAGTACTAAAAAGGATCTCATTGGTCTTCGATGTTATAAGAAAACGCAATCGTTTATGACCTTGTGGCTTTAAATTAAAATGACTGACAAATTACAGCGGTCCTTACCTACAGACTGTGATTCCCACTCCAAGCAGTGTGATTGATGAGAGAACATGTTCCACTGCGAGAACATCCTCGTCATAGATTGTCAGGGCAATGAGAACGGCCAGGAGGGAGCCAGCGAAAAACGCTACATTTTTGGCGACCACTGTCAGCAGCGGTGACAGGAAACAGTTCATGTACTTGGATGCAGCCTGGATTACATGATAAGGGTAAAGAACGTGAAGAGATTAACTGCTGATATAGGAATATGTGAGTGTAATTACAAAGAGCATGACAATGACATTACAGAACCATGTCTTTATGAAATAAAAAAATGGTATGAATGTTAAAGGGCAGCACTGACCTTGTAGCCTTTGCTGAGGCGAGACATGAGCTCATGGTCCAGCTCGTTAAAATGACGCAAGTAACATCGACCGTAGAGAGACCAACACCTTGCCCCCAGAGAACCAGGCTCTCGCTTGATCACCTAGGCAGGACAAAGTTCTGTTACGGCTGGAAGATCCAACAGAAAATTTAGAGTTTTTATGTGCACGTGTAATCATGAATGTTTTTTTCTTTGGTTTTTCCGTTTCAAAATAAAATTGCACAATAAAAACAACCATGTTGTTTTTTTGCTTTTCTTTGTTTGTTTTTTTTAAACCTAAATGTAAAAAAATTTAAAATCAAACTAATTAAAAATCTACAGTTTTTGCTTCAGCTATCTAAATCCAAAATAAAATATTTGGTTGTTTCAATATGAAGCGGTACCGGAAATGACGGAAGTCACCAAAGAAGGAGTTTTTAGTGTCTGAAGACAGCTTAAAAACATTCCTAAAGATATTGGCAACAGCTGCACTCAAACCCTGTTCTGCATAACTTGAAAAATTATTGGAGTCTCTTGTAAATGAGACTACCTCTCTCAATGAGATTATGTGTCTAAATAATAATTAAAGCAATTTTGTTCACATTAAGATCATCAGCTCTCAATGAAATACATCAACTCCCTTTAAATAAGACAATCATATCTATGGTGAGATGTGTAAACGTAATGCTCCGAGAGTTCAGGCCATGTTTTCCGGTTCTACCAGGTCCCAAATGGTGCATCAACTAAATATAAAACTTGTCTTTGCTTTAACTATTAAAATTAAATTAAATTTAAAAAAATTTTAATAAATAAATAAATAAAAACTACATTTCTGTTTGGCAATTGTCATTTTTCTAATTTAGTTTTAAAAAAACAACAAAAAAAATAGAGTTAAAATAAAAACACCCAATTATCCTTTTTTTTTCCCTCCTTCTTTTTAATTTTGAAACGGTAAAACCAAAGAACAAACCATACACAGACAATGTTTGAACCATTTACCTCAGTGTAACTAAAGAAGGCATAAAGAATCTGCCACACAAGAATGACTGGACACAGCAGCAGATTAGCGATGCCAATCCAAAGGATACGAGATGCCAGCCTGTCTGCGAGCTCGAGCCTGTTGCCTCCTCTCTTATACTCTGGTTTAAGACTCCACTCATTCTCAAACAGAGAACCTACAAAAAAAAATACAAAATAACCAAAAAAAGTGACAAGCATTCATATAGTCAAACAAAATGCTAAACAGTGAGATGTAAATAAAAAAATAAATAAAAAAAAACTGATCAAATCATTAACTTGACACACCTGGTCCCCAAAAAAAGATGAGCTCGAAGTTGTATTTAAGACCCCGGGTGTAAAACACGCACTCTCCGAGCACAGGAAGTCGAAATTGCACCGGAAGGAGTGATTTGTTCACCATAGCAACCTGAAAAACAGAAAGCGATTAAAACATTTGTTGAACAATATTTAAGCTGTGAAACAGTCTTTTCTCTCCTGTCACAAACCTACACACCATGTAGTTTTTAAAGCGGAGGATGCGGTGGTAAATGTCGAGCTCTGTCAGTTCTTTTTTATGAATACAAATCTGATGCTCCTTCTGGATCTCAATTATCCTGGCCTGGACCTCCTGCCATGTTACGTAGGGGAGCTCTGACTGAAACACAAAGGCAAGATGAAGAATAAACACGACTGGCTGTATTCAATATTAACACAGTGAAGCTTTAAACAGACGACATTTCTTAAAAAAAAACGACAAATAAGTTTATTTTCTTCTCACCATGGACATCTTCAGGGCGTTAATGTAGAAGGATCTGATCTCCCAGTAACAGCAAACATTGTAGATAAATTTTACAAAGCGATGTAGCCAAAACACCCCAGAGATGATCAGAACAAAGATTACAAACGCATTGTCTCGAATACTGTGGGAGAGAAGATTAAAAGATTATCTTTGCAAGACGGACGTCGTATAGAACATTTATACACAACGCACATAAAACATCAGACTCACTGGGCATTGCAGACTTCCATTGGGAGGATCGCATCCGGTAAGGTGACTTTAGACGAATCGGTATGGTTTACAAACTTGTTGGCAAAGAGTATGTCGTAATCCACACAGTTGGCGAGGAATACAGTGAAGCCAACCACAAACAGCAGCTGACTGCACAGAGAGAACAGGAGAGAAGTGATAGTTAGTGGGGGATTTAAAAAACAGGAACTAATAAGGAATATGAAAACAACAAAACCAGACTGCATGGAAACAAAAACACATTCTACGACAGATAAAATACATACACCAGCTCAAAAATCTCTCCCATCAACATGCAGGTGAATCCATTCTTCTGGTGCAGATTATAGACGTGGTGATAATTAAGGAAAAACGTGAATGTAAGACAATCCATTTGTATACAGAGCATGGCATGAAAACTTCTGTTAAAGGATATTCTTTGAAAAAACAGGTCCAGGTTTTCTATGTGGTGCCACTGAGCTGCAAAGGATTTATTGCAAATTAGTAGTTAGGCAACAGAAGAGTGACTTTCTGGGTATTAATGAGTGATTTGTATTTGTTTTCATGTCATACATTTGCTTCCTTCGGGCACATGCATCAGCAGGTTCTCCTCTCCCGGGGGAGAGTCGCTGTAGGATGCTTCGAGGCGCTGGTACTCCATGTCGAAGTGTGCCATAGTGACAACCACTTCAGTGTCACAGAGCAGTCACTGCTACAGACTGGAAAGAAATGCAACGGGACAAAAGCAGGGATTAGATCTCATAAGTTGATTATCGATTAACTGATTTCAACATCCTTTTATGCACTACAGGTAAAATAATAAATGTGAACCATCACATCAAACCGAAGATTAAAAAAAAGACATATCAGGCTTTTAAATCCTTCTTTTTCACATTTAAATCATTCAGTTGGGGTCTATATAAAGTAGAACTGTGATGCTTTGGTCTGAATTCCTCCTTATTGTAACTCCACAAGCCCCTCTTTCACCCCTTTTCTGAGGTGTGTCTCAGATCAACTCGTTTTGAGGCTGTCTCTTTAAATACATAAGAGGCACTTCACATCCCGCCCCCCCCTCCAGCTTTTAGACCGGTCCATTCTAGTTTGAGAGAGTGGTTTATGACTATATAGCAGCACAGAAACTTTTTATTTACAAATTAATTAAAATATATCAACAAGGGAAGACCACTCCATTCAGCCAGAGTCTGACCTGGAGCCAGAGGAGAATGATGACCATATTGTAGGTAGTTGGTATGTCCAGACCTTATTCAGCAGTTCTGTCCCAAATAATTTGACGTAATAGTTCAGAAAATGTTTGAAATTGGACAGGCTGAAAAATATGACCCAAAACGAATATGAGGGTAAAGTATCTATGCAGCACTGGGAGAGACTAAATTAAACTTTTCTGCACTCCTACAAACTCAGAGTACAAAACAAAATGCATTTAATGGCTAAAAAAGTGGATTTTACGTAATATGTCTGCTTTAAGTCAATTTGGTCAAAATGACCCAAGCACAGTTGTTACTTTTTAAGATACATTTTAATATCTGGATCGCCCTGATATCATGACAGGGTCCAGAGATGTGATTTTTCTTGTTAATCATGATAACATATTAATATTTGGGTTGAACCCTATTTTAAGGTTATTATAATAAGGAATTTTTAAACGTCATTTTAAAGATGAAACCTCAAATAGTATGTGGATATTGAGATTTCTCAGCTGCAAAGAAATATATCGTTTCTAGCGTACAGGGACAATAAAATAAATTTAAGGCTTTTTTGCTCAAAATCAGTAGCTTTGTTGCTACTGCTAAAAAAATGCTTCTAAAGATTCTTTACAATTATATTTCAGAGAGGTGATTTTAATGACCTTTTGATAAAGGCATTTATTCATTATATTTTGACAACTGTTGCAAACCTTATAATCAATGCACTATAGCTGCCCATTTCTCCACATACAACTTTGAGACTTAATCCTTGGTTTGATATGATGGGTCACACATTCTGAATGTTGCACAGAGAGATTAGCTACCAGATTATTTTTGAACATGAAATTAAAACCAAGCATTTTAACTTTCAGCACTTTCAATATTACATGACATAAACACTGAAAAGGGTTTCCTAATTTGAAAAATACTTAAGTTGTGAAATAAAAGAACATTTATAGCATGACCTAAGAAACATGACATTAAATGAGCCAACTGAGAGTTTTAACCTTTGAGTACAAATCTTGATCTAATTTAATGCAACAAATAGTTGCAAACAGATGAATAAGAAATAAAAAATGAAACGAAAACCATAAATGCCAAAAGCTCTCAAGACATGTTTATTTAGGTAAAGCTATGACAGTAAAAAAAACCTTACATAAGATTTGTGTGACTTAAATATATTTTCAAACATTAGGTAGAGGCTTTACCTCCACTAGTAGGAAGACGTCAAGAACGACGAAAAACAGGTATAAACGGGAGAAATTATGTAAAGAAAAAAAAGACTTACATCCATTCGAGTTTAGTACGTCCCATTCTGCTCTGTTTAGTGAACATACCCAGCTGAAAAATAATCATATCGTATATTCTAATTAAAGGAAATCTCCAACTACATCCTTTTTGTTGTAAATGTGAGATGGACGTAGATAGCACATTTCTTTTCGAAAGAAAGAAAGAAAGAAACACAGAATCTCAGACATAAACTTACTCAAAACGTCAGAAATGTCGGTGTTTTGTTGATTCTTTGTTAGAATGCTAGTGATCTGTGACAACACGAAGCTGCGTGTTATGGTTTGACAGCACACAAACACACACAGGCCTGTCTCTCTCACCAAAAAGACGTCTCCTCTTGACTTCCGCCGCATGAAGTCTGTCCGGCCTGACTCCTCTGCTTCCACTGGGGTTAGTGTAAAACACGTAAATCACCACGTTTTTAATCTGTACACCGTGTTATTTTCGTTTCGTCTTTGCGCTCTCTTGAAATCAAGCGAGCCAGTTTCATTTTCGAAACGCCTAGCAGTGTTGCTTCCGTCATCGCTGAGCGACAGCGATGTCAGCCAATCAGAAAAGAAATCATCTGACGCAGGAAAAAGTAGTCAATAGAATTTGCACAAAGGCGGGGTTTAACGTTTGTTTCGTTGTTGGCCCCGCCCATTCGCCCTTTCATCTGTTTTATCCATTATTTTAACTGAGTGTTTACTGCCACCACTTGGTCATGTGGCAGTACTTATATCATCTTTAGAGTTATTGATGCTGACTCTCGCTATGATTATCGACAAGCAATGTAAAATTCCTTTTAGTATTAGGCTTTTAGATTTCCTGCATGGAATTTCTTTTTTCTTATTCATGTCTGTTTTTTCCTGTAGCTTTATATAGCACATAACAAGATAAGCTACTGGATAACTGCAGCTCCAGTCATTTTAATATAAATTATCATGTTAAATTATCAAAGACATTTTGAGCTTTCTTTTATGATTTTGCTCTTATGCAGGGAAAAGCAAAACGGCAAATACTGTTTTAAATTATACATACACCTGTAATTATAAAATGTGCATACCTGTTTTAAAAATACTTTCTACAACAGATTGAAAAAACTAAATAAAAGTATTAAATGGGGCAAAAAAAAAGAAGAGAAAGGACCGTTACTTTTTTCTCATTACTTCAAATATTGAATAATTTTTAATGAAGATATATTAAAATATTTTCCTTAAACTAATAATTAAATTATTGCTGATTTAGCTTGGTACGACATTATACATAAAGTTAATTAAATCTGCTAAACTGCAAAAGAATCAGAGCAAACACACAAATAAAACAAACATATATTACCTAAATTTATTATTACATAAGAGAAATACAATTTTTCTGTAGGGTTCTGTATGGTTTTACACTTAAACTTTTTGTTGATATAATACTGCTAAAAATATTTAGTTTATTCTGTTTTTATGCCCTGTAAACATGGTGTTCCTGTGGTGCATAAGTCGACTCCCCAGAACAAAGATAATGTTTTACAAAACCAGACTCTGGTCCTATCAGCCTTGATGAATATTCACGTGATTCTTAAATCTGAAGAGAGACATCTGGACTTTTGTTGACTGTAACACAGCTACACACTTAACACTAATGACTGTGTGTGTTTATACCTCTGAGAATTAAACCTGACATTGTCATTCATTAATCTACCCACACTGAATCTATTGGTCTCAAAACATTTTTGGCTTCTTTCTGAGGTCTTGTATTTATTTATATGTCTATGAAAGCTGTCTTTGAGTAAATCTGTGTAATCTAGTTATTATAGTGATCTGGGTAATTTAATCTTCCCTGATTAGGATTAGGCTTCAGCCAACAAAATCCAGTAAAAAAAAAGCTTGCGATCACAAACTGCTCACTGCTGAAGAAGATCCACAAAAGACGGTAACGACTCATCAGTCTCTTTTTGCTGAGTCATGATGCATCCAGACTGGCATAAAGTTGTTATAATATATACTCATAGTAAATGACTGAATCTGATTGGTTTTGTGTGAGTGTGTGTGTGTGTGTGTGTCTATAAGCATGTGTGCTGCTCTGCAGTCTATAGCTGGCTGATTAAATTACACCACTGCCTGCTGGGAATTATGAGGGGGTTATGTTGTCACGCTGCTGTGTAACCCACGGATGGTGCAGGGCTGGGGGCAGGGTGTGGCAGGGAGGGGCTGCTCCAGTTGTGGGGGGGTTCTAGGTGGGGGGACGTGTAAGAGAATCAGGATGAGGTCATCTCTCTGGAGCTGCCTAATTGGATTGAGCTTTTTCCTGTACATGCTTCCATGAAAACCCAGCCCAGCAGGTATGAGATCTTCACACACACAGATTTATATACAATTCATATTGTGGGCGCCATCGAACCTCCTTCTGAAATATAATCCATGCTTGCAGGTACCCTTGGGGCAGGCCTGATTGTCCCTGTTTGATTGGGATACATTGCTTTCATGTGCCTCATCCACTGGTGTCCTTACGTTCATAAAACATGACTCATTTAAATGTTTGTTCTAGCTTAATCAGAATCATTTTGAACGCTATCATCCTTTTATTCTCTATTGCTTTCAAGTTTAGACCGAACTAAAAATACTCTGTTTTGTTTTTCATTCAGCATATAAGCCGCTCTTTAGGCATCCTGCTGTCAGGAACCTTTGTGTTTCCTTTGACTCATACATAAATACATAAAATAAGTTTTTAGCATCAGCTTTCACCTGCACAACAATGTCCAAATTAGGAACATCCCTCATAGTGAAGCTGAAGAACTAAAACTAGATTATTATATTTATTTTAATGATAGTGCAAATTTGTAAAAAAAAAAAAAAAAAAAGAAAGTTTATCTTTTTAATGCAAACATCGAACATCCTAAAAACTTCACTGAGTTCCATCATTAAATGCTTAAATGTTTTTTTTCTAACAGATTATGTTACTCTTAGACTGTAGGCTTTATTGTGGTTTCCAGAGTTTCCAAAAGTAAGAACCAGAAAAACCAGCTCTGTGTTGGAGTTCACGAGGTTGACACTCTCTCTTTGTTAAATTTGAAGCTGAAAATGTTCCGTCTTGGTAAATTACTAACTGAGGCGATGCTCCAGAGCTGCATGTTCTAAACCAACACACTCATTGTTTCCTGATCTCCTGTCTCTCCTGGTTTGACTGTTTTTTCCCATTCAGGCTCCTTCCAAGCAGATGAGGCAGGCAGCTTTATCCGAATCTGCTGGAGGTTTAATCTTAAGAAAAAAAAACACACACAATGCTTTCACTCTCCTTGCTTTTTTTTCTCACAAATAAATTGTTAAAGTTGTCTTACTGTGAAGTGCAAAATTCTTTTTTCTGTGCTGTCACGATTAAAACTGAAAACATTGTCAGTCTCTCACATCATCGTGGAGGGAGCTTTGGCCCACTCTTCTTTACAACATTGCTTTGGTTCATTGAGGTTTGCAGACATTGGTTTCTGCCCCTTCACATCATTTGAATTGGGTTCAGGACCGTTGATTTGACTGTTGCACCAACTTAGTTCCATTTTTCTTTCTTTTTTTTTGAACCATTATTTTGTAGATTTTCTGCTGTGTTTGAGATCATTGTCCTGTTGCAGCATGACCCAGTTAAATCCAAGTTTCAGTGACTGCAAGGAACCCAAATCATCAGCCTTCCACCTCCATGCTTGACAGTTGGTTAAGGTGGTCGGTGTTGATTTGCTGTGGCTGATTTTGCCACATGTGGCTCAGTGCACTATGGGTGCACTGGGAACTAGACTACTTTGGTCTTATCTGTCCAGTCTTGTGGTTCATTTAGAGAAAACTTTACAAACCTGCCATGTTCTTTTTAAAGAGAAGAGTCTTTGTTTTGCAGCCCTTCTGAACAAGTTCAGGTTTTAATTTCAATCTGAGTGTCCTGTTGTGAACTTTGATCTTTAACCTACTAACTGAGGCCTAAATGAATCTTTACTGTAGACTAATGAACTCCAAATTGTTTGGAAATGACCTTTAACTTTTCTTAGATTAGTAGACAGCAACAGTTGTTTCTTTAAGGTCATTACTGATGTCTTTACACCTTGGCACAGTGTTAACACACCCCTGTATGAGACAGAGCAGCACACTAACAAAAATACTGCTTTTACAGAAGTGGTCACACTGATGATGATCAGTTAATTCATTAATTGATCAGCAGCATCTAGCTGATATTTATCCTCTTATTTTGTGTGTTTTAGATTTTGAAAGAAAATCAGATAATTTTTATTAAGTCCTTATATAAAACCCCAGAGCTGAAAGAGGGCAAACTGTACCGATGCCCCATGACTGCATTAATTTCTTTCTTTTTGACAGTTAATGACCCCAGTAGATGTCTGATGATCCACCCAGACATTTCACACCCAGTTTCCCTGCATCACTTTTAATAAACAGCGTCTTCCTTCTCAGCTGTTAACAGAGGAGTTTGGAGTGAAAGAGGAGGTTCACTGAAGAGGGCTCACTGGGAGAAAAAAAAAGAGGGTAATAAATTGAGAGATTTATGGTTGCTGCTGTCGTAAAATTGATTGCCTGTGGCTGTCTTGTGCGATGCTTTTTAGCACATGCAACATATGACACACACATACACACACACACCCACATCTGATTTGTATATCCCCGTGGGGACCGTGCATTGACTTCCATTCATTTTTTGGAAATTTCATAGCCTAACCCTGACCATTTACCCAAAAATCAACCTCACAGGTACCTACCTGACCCTAAAACTAACCTAAACTCAATTCACACTATGGTCCTAAACCTAACCCCCCACCCTTAATTTGCATTTGGACCCATGAGGACCGGGCATTGGGACCCACGATGCACGTTCAGTCCCCACGAGGCTGCTTTTTAAGAAAAATTGTCCACACGATGTAGGAAAAACAAGGCCACACACACACACACAACCCCCCCCCCCCTCCCACCCACACACACACAGACACAGTGTAACAATGATGAGTGAAGGAGACATCAAGGAGAGAGAAGAAGCTGCACTTTACTGCTGCAGGGCCGCTCAGCCCCAGTGTTGACTACAGGCAAACTGGGTTTAAAAGTCCGGACTTGTTCACAACAAGACTTTTTCATCTCTGTGCATTTACCTGTACATGTTGGAGGAGGTGTCTAGCTTGCGTTTGGCTTTTAGCCACAATGATGCACAACACGTGTTATAAATGCTACATGTAGCTCATATTGGACAAGGCATAAAGTAAATCACCTCTTTTCTTATTAGAAGTCTCAGATGATCCAATTGTTTCTTAACCTCTTTAAACCTAAGTTTATTTTGATTAGCAGGCATTTCTTCAGGTCATCTAATCAAGCTGGGAAAAACAAACCATTTGTCCTATTTTTGTCATCTGACTCTATGGAAACTTGTGTGCCACACAACCTGCACATACGTCAGGTTTGTTGAAAAGATTATAAAATTTAAAAAACAACTAGCTGCAGGACTTTCATATACATCAGCTAATGTATTAAAAAGAAACAGTTTGCTTTCACTACTCTGCAATAAAATTAAAAACTATAAAGAGGACAGCTGTGGGAAAAGTTCCTATTACCTTTAATTCAAACTTTGTTTCCTGTAAACCACAAATTACTTGTTCAAAATAATGCAGATAACTAATTAAACTGTTGGAGATTAAACCTCAAGAAAGAACAACCACTAATGAGCCAGGTTTTATAAATGGTTGCAAGGAGTCATGTCTGATTTGTCTAATTTGTGTGTGTGTGTGTGTGTTGTCCTAGAAATTCGACACAAATACCTCAAACAAGGCTTTGTTGTGGGGTCCGGTTTTTAATGTGGTTTCCCTGATGAGCACAGAGTGCCCATAGAGTAAAGTAATACTTAACCATACAAAAGCCGCTTCTGTTCCTCCTCTCCTTTACCTCCAGGGCTCCAGAGGAAACAAGCTGACTTTTACAATACTTTACTCCACAGAGGCCTCAGACAGATGGGCTGCTTGATGGATGCATCTACAGCCTCTGCAGGCTGGTCCTCACAAAAAGTAAAGAAAAAAAAAGTGTCTTTTTCAATCCTGATTGTGATTTTGAAGATTAATTTGGTAACTTAAGCCTCCTTTCATTAACTTAAATAGCGATAATGTTTATTTTACTGCTGTTTTACATTCAAAATGAAACAGATTTTCTATTTTTTGTTTGCCTTTTTTGTACGCAGTGATGCAAACGCCAAGAGCTGAAACATCAGAGAGAAATATAACAACACAGATAGATAAGCTACTTAAAAAAGAGTATTATGTTAATAAATGAATCACAAATTTAATATTGTTTAATTTTAAGTTGTTACTAACATCTTTTTGATTTATTAAATTAATCTTGATTGGTACTAAGACTTCCGAGTTTTCATTTGGCCTTTTATGTTGGATGTTTTAGCAAAATACTTGTTGCAAACTAAATCTGAAAAAGATTATCCTGAACTCCATTAAATGATGCAGTTTAATATACTCCAGTTTTTATATATTTTGATACAAAACTCTTAAATGCTGGTACGCCAGCTTTGGTAAGCCCCAAGGTCCTCACCTTTGGCTTTCACTCCATTGCATCATGGATCCGAATCGTATGGTCCCTCCTGCAGGTGGTGGTCTTACAGGAAGGCAAACACTTTTGGACTAAGCCCAACCGGGCCCCATGGGTATAGAAACCTGGTCACCAGGCACTCGTCCAGTAACCCACGTCTGGGCAAGGGACACTGTATGTCAATATGTGTGTTGAATCACTCTTTGACTTGCTCGTCAAATATAGGACCAATCTGTCTTGGGAGACCCCACCAACCTCTGACAGCACAGCTCTTAGATCATTCGGGCAAACAAACTCCTTCACCACGATAAGGTGACATTTCAACAAAGAAGTAGTTGGATAGCTGGACTCTCCAGGAGAGACTCAGAGTAGAGCTGCAGCTCCTCCACTTCTAGAGGAGCTAGTTGAGGTGGTTCATCTGGTAAAGATGCCTCCTGGACGCCTCCCTATAGAAGGCGCTTCAGGCATGTCCGATTGGGAGGAGACCCAGAGGAAGACCCAGGACACGCTGGAGAGCTTGTCTCCTGTTTGGCCTGGGTACGCCTTGAAACCTCCCAAAAGAGCTTGAAGAGTTGGCTGTGGAAAGAGAGGTCTGGGCCTCCCTGCTGAAGATGCTGGAACAAATGGTGGATGGGTAGAAGGATGGATGGATGCACTCAATGTAAACAGGGCAATTTTTCACAAATTTGTATATTAAGGACACACTAACTCAATTTCAAATGTTTTTATTATTAGTCTTCATGACATTATTGAGTAATGAAGCCTGATGGTTTTGCTGCAGGTTTATGTCAGGGTCAACATCTGGACAGCAGCTGTTTCTTGTGTCCTGACATCCATACATAAAACAGGATTTGAAAGCAGCTGAACTGGGTCTTTTGGTGAATCGCTGTTAAATAAGGCAGAAAAGCTTTAGTTTGTAGGCTGTGTGTCAGCAGCATGTGTGTGTTTTGTATCAGAGGCGGCTCTTTCTGCACCGCCCCCTCGGTGTGTGCGGTGGGAAGCATCGAGCTCATCTTTTTTTTCCTGGGCTCTCATCCTCTCACAAGCGCGCGCACACACCTATCCATACACACCAAAAACACACACCGAGATAAGCCACTAGGTCGTCCAAATGAGGTAGACCCAGAACCGGTCTACTTCAATTATCTCTCCTCTGACGGATCCCCGGTGTGGACATTTTTCATTTTTATTCATTATTATTATTATTATTATTATTATTATTATTTTTTTTTTTTTTTTTTTTTTTAACCTCATGTGATTTTATTCAATTGTTTCCGGCTGGATGAAATAAAGGGCTTATTGGATGGAAAACAGAATCACTCTCTCCCTCCAACTGGACCGACACGTGCACGTTTGTCTTGCTGAGATTTGCGCACCGGAGAGCGGAGCCAGTGTCTGCGCGCAGCCGGGCCGGGCGCGCATCGTCTGGGAGGAGTAGACTCGGACGGGATGGAGTCATTCTTTGCGGAGGTAAGTCCTGCTGAGGGTCCGTGTCTCAGGATGCATCAATGACCGGTTCAGGGCGTGATGGGGTTTTGGTTTTGGGTATTTGTTTTATTATTATTAGGCTATAATTTGGATCCAGTGCTTAAGGCAGGTGCAGATTTGTCCCAGTGCACTGCAACCACCAGTCAGCATTCAGAACCACAAGAAATGGACCCGATCTCATTAAGTCTGTGCATCAGTTAGTGAAAACAGCTCGTTTTATTTAAAGTGTCACTGCAGCGAATAAACAGGGCCCGGCTGGCTGCAGGCGTTCAGAGCAGAAACATATTTGGTCAGAGAAGAGAGGTGGGCTGAGGTTCTTGCATCCATCGGGCTCTGGGATTAAAGCCAATCTGTGGTGGGAGGATATATATCCTTGCATCCTTTCTACAGCAAAATAAAAGTGCTGCTGTGCAAGGAGAGACCCTTTCCTGTTGTGTTTTATTGCGCTGTATGGGATGTAGGATCTATCCAGATGGAGGAGGAGCAGAAGGAGGGTGGCTCTCCTCCATATTCCTATGGATGGATTTTTTCGAACAGAAGGGAGCTAAAATAACAGGAATAAAAAAATCAGGCATTCATTCACTCATCCCAGGCCACTTAGCATGACAAAACCAGTCCAGTGGCAGAGCTAGACATTTATGCAAGGGTGGCCAAGGCCTTTTATTTATTTGTTTGTTCATTAATTTATTTATAATCTTTATTTAATCAGGCAAATTCCACTGAGATCATGGATCTCTTTTTAAAGGCTTGGACATGAATGTTTTTGAATTGTGGGAGAAAACCAGAGAATACTCTCTCTCTCTCTCTCTCTCTCCTATATACACAAACACACAAATACTAATGTTCTCATAAGGAATATCTGCATTGTAGAGTACAGCCCGGTTCAGTCTGGCTCGGTCTCGGATCAAACCAGGGTTGAACATGTGTGCATTGTGTGTACCAGTCTAATTTCTGGAACCCTGAGACTCGACGTCAGTGTGTGTGTGGGGGGGGTCCTCACACCACACAGACGAGATTAACTTTACTTGCATTTTTTGCAAGGACTGTAATGTTTCTTCCCACAAGTTTAACTAAACAAAATCTGTAGCAAGCTAACAAACAACGACAAGCTAACATTAGCTTCCATTAGCTTACCTCTTGTCTTCAGCATTGCACCGCTGGATGGTCCGGTGCAGCCTTCTGTATTTTTCCTTCGAGCTTGATGTTGTTCATTGTTGTGTTGCAAAGAAAATGACATAAGATTTGCATGTTTTTAACATGATGATCCCCTCGGATGAGACGGCTCACTGCTCAAAGCAAACGCAACCAGGCCAGAGTAGAATAAAGCCAGGCCAGGCTGGGCCTTACCATGCAAAAATGCCTATATTAATATGTTGGTTCAGAAAAAGTTATAGTTTTTTTATTACGCTAATACGTCCTTTTCATGCCAAACAAGAATTGCTTGTTAGATGTTTCCTCTGTAATTGCTCATCTTTCGTCACATGCAGTGACCTGTCAATCAACTAGGGTAACCAATCAGGTTCCAGGGATGACGAGTGTTACCCTAGTCCAATTTCCTCGTTTAAAATCTTCACAATCAACCCCCGGATGAGACAAAGCCTCTTTTTTTGTCATCACTACAAACAGCAAAAGGCAGAAGCGGGCATGTTTTTGTGTTTGTGTGTCTGACTGTTAGCAAAATATTTCTTGAACCACTGGATGATTTTATTGAAATTTGCAGAAAGTAATCAAATGATGGACATCTACAGCTGATTAACTTGAAAAGTTTACCTGACTGAAGATGTCTGCCACAGCCACTGACTTTAAAAGCTCTAAAATACTCAGTTAGTCTTACAGGTGTTTACTTGGTGTGGTAGTAGCTGAGAATCATCCTCAACACATACTCTGAGCTCTTTGTTTAAAATTTAGAGTCAACCCTGTTAGCAAAATATCATATGAGCCTCCGAACAGATTTGAATAAAACATGCAAAAAGTAATCACTGGATTTACATCTAGAACTGATTGTCATTCAGAGTCAATCCAATTCAAGGTGGCTACCTCAGCCTCACCTTAGAAAACACAAAAGGGGCTTCAGTCACTTTGATGGATATTGAGTTAAAGTTTGATGTAGTAGCAGCTGAGAGTCATTCACGACACACTTTGAGTGTGAAATTTTGTGTTACGTTACGAGACTCGGCATGACGTCATTTACAAGGTTTGACCAAAAGACCATCCGTCCTTAGCACGAGATGATCTCGGTCCAACATGAAAGGTGGAGGGTGATATGAATTCATTAAAAGAAGGAACTACACACGCCAAACTAACAAAGAAACACTGACTTGTTCACTGACTTTTATGTGTCCCCTCCAAGCTACTTACACCCACCGTCCCCCCTCCCATCTTCAGTTAATCTGATATGGGTTTAAATGTCCCTCATATTGGCAGTGATGTCATTCCTTTTATCAGAATGTGTGTAGCTGCGAACTACGCTCATATCATTTTTCTTTCTATTTTGTGCCTTTGAATCCTCATAAAAGTGCAGCTAAATGCAACAACCATTCAGCTTTATTTGCCCTCAGTCTGTCTGTTACATATTGATCCCTGCATTGATTGGCAGACCACCCTGTAGCCCCAAACGACACACACCGAAAACCTCTCAGAGATCTGAAAATGGAGCGACTTATTGAGTTATGATGTTCAGGCCTGCAGTCATGCATAAACTGCATATCTGATACTCAAAAAGCCCGACTTCATCCAGCGGGACACTGAGTAATCAGCCCTCCTGGGACGTGATGGTCTGAACTCACTGCTTTCCTTTTTGTCACTCCGTTCCATAAAAACCAGAACAGCTGACCCTACTACTCTGTCGTTTTTCTCAACCCAGGCAGAAAACAGGATGGTTGGCTGGCCGGCCAAGCATGAAATGTCAGGTGGCATTAGGTTATTGTATAATCCCTGCATATTCAAAATGGGATGGTTGACAGCTGCAAAAGGAAAACTCAAAGCAATTGTCACAGAAGTTAAAAAATAAAATATTTAAAAGATTGAAAATGGAAAGACACACTGACTTAGTTTCAGATCTGTAAGAAAACAATGTGGGTGTTGTTTAAACCACACAAATGTTTTCTGTTGATTTAAATGTTCTTGGTTCAGTTTTGTAGCATGAACCGTGACCCCTGACATGACTTTTTGACCACCACTGGTCATGTCTCACAACTAACTGAACTTTGTCTTGAAAAAGAGACAAACTCTATTTTAGCTTCAAAATATGCAGATAATGCTGACCTGACAAGTCTGTTCTAATCTTTTAAGATTCCTTATATATATATATATGCCCTCCATGAGTGACTGGCAGCCCAAATGGACCAGTTGCTACAAAATGGGACTCACCCTGAATGGTTAACTGAAGGGCGCACAATCCTGA
>JARVJO010000173.1:2929884-2949110 GCA_031762555.1 Cynodonichthys magdalenae | reverse complement strand
CATTCAAATATCAAACACTCATTTCATGAGATGAGTGATACGACTTCTGAATTTTGTAAGTTTTATACTTTTGTTCTTATTGGAAGCATTTTTTGACTCAGTTTTTTGCTAGTTTTTGTGTTTAGCTAACATTTTACAACTTTTACTTGTCTCTGTTTTGCAACTTTTAGCCAGCCTTATGCTCCAATAGTTTTTAGCTAGCTTTTTGCAACTTTTAAGGAATTTTCTTTGAGCTTTGTAAAAAAAAAAAAAAAAAGAAATTGTAAGTTACAAAACCTCAGTCAGTAAAATATATATATAAATGTGTTTCTGTTTATGATCATGATTGTTTTTATCTATGAATCAACATTTATGCATTTTCTTTCCTTTTTTAATCACCATCGTCAGACACTCTGTTATGTTTCTGGCAGTAGAACACAGAAATGTTCATTTCTGTCCTTTTTCTGCTGCTTTGCAGGCAGGACTTCATCTACGACTTGTTTGAGAAGGTCGGCAGCCGAAACAACGAGGAGAAGATGGGAACAGCCAGACGCAAACCCACAGTGAGCTCCCAGTTCAGGGTGAGAAATTTAATCTTTTGAAGAGCACAGAATAACAAAAATATAATTAAACATCTGAAGCCAGGAACAGCTGAGAGGATGAATACGTGTGAATTTATTTAGGAAAATATTGAACAAATTATTTTAACTTTCATCTCCTTAGGACTCCCTTCATGCTCTCATGGCCACTCTCAGTGTATCAAATCCCTTCTTCATCCGCTGCATTAAACCCAACATGGAAAAGGTCACTGTTATTTTGTTTTAGAACAAATTTGGTCTGATTCACATTAAAAAATCTTCTTCATTGCCCGACTGTTTCTTATCCTTAATGAGAATTTCTTTTTATTATTTTGGTAGAATCCAAACGTGTTTGACCCAGAAATCGTCCTAAACCAGCTACGGTATTCCGGTATGTTGGAAACAGTGAAGATCCGACGTGCTGGTTTCCCTGTTCGCAGAACATTTAAAGACTTTTTTTCAAGGCAAGTCTCCCTACATGTGTACACATCTACTTTATCTTTTTTTGTGATTTTGGTGCATACTCATGCATCTATAAACAGCGTAGCTCAGATCTCTGATCGATCCGTCCTGTTTCTTTGTTAGGTATAAGATCATTTTAAAAGACAAGGTTCCTGCAGCAGGAGATGATAAGAAAAGAAGCACAGATCTTTTATTCAAATACGATAAAACCAAGAAGGAGTGGCAGTTAGGAAAGACAAAGGTAAGACCTAGAAAGGCTCTTTTAGACTTTAAAAACATCTTTCCATCTTTTTAGATGTTTCCACTGTTGCTTTTGTAGGTGTTCATGAAAGAGTCTTTGGAGCATCTTTTGGAGAAGGATAGGGACGAAGTCCGCCGCCAAGCTGCCATGATAATCCGAGCTCACCTACTCACCTTCTCTGCAAAGTAAGACTCGTTCTAATTCATGTTTTAAGGCTGATGATAGAAGGTTGAAAGGATCCAAGACAACCACCAGATTTTAAATCACCATTTGTTGTAAATCTGTTTCCAGACTGAGCTGAAATTTGGTGTGCTAGTCACTAGTCGTGTTTCCATCAACATTTTTATGAGCATTTTGAGGTATCACATTAGAAAAGGTTGATAGAAACTGCAAGAAAAAAAACTTCCTCGATTTTGCTAAAACGTTTTTACGCTCTCTTGAGATGGTTTTTGGATTTTCTAAAAAAGAGTTAATGCGCAAAAGGGGAGATGAAAACGCATTTGCCGAGTAAGTTCTGACTTTGTGAACATTTACTTCACATGATTGATCTGTTCCCGCTGTCTGTGTCCTCCTGGATATTCCTGTAACACAAACAGAATGGCATTTCTTTCTCTATGCACAGTAACATTGCCAATTCTAGCTGATATGCAGAGCTCTCAAGTTTTGATCTGAGCTTGGAGTGAGATTTCAAGCTGCTGACCACTATTGCCAACTCCTCAGTAAGAAAAGTGTTATTGGCTGTCCTAAAAGCTGCTAAATGACATCATCATTTCAGTTGCATATTTGAATTTTTGCCAATAACTGCGATTTAAGCTGTAGGTAATCAGTGTTGGTGAAAACAGTATGTAAAAACACTCTAAATGTTTAGAACTACAAATCATCTCAGTAAAAATAATTTCATTACTTTAATGCTTTGTTTAGATCCACGTTACATAAATCAATTTTGTGAGAATATCAAATTCAACCAAAGGGCAATGTTTGATGTCAGAGGCACACGGAGGTGAAGAACTGATTGATCTGTGAATTAAATGCAGTCGGCAGAGATTTATTTTAGTGTGACATCACAGTAAAAATTACATCCTGCTCTGTAAACCAATGGTAGGAGCAGATTAATTTGCAGCTGGGGTTTCTGCGTGAGGCTTCAGAAGTAAACTTAGTAAAGTAGTTGAGAGTAAATGTTTTTATTTATTTACTCATTTAGGCCTTTTTCATTTTTAAAAACAACAAAAGTCTATTAAAAAGAAAGTAAATCATTGAATGAAAAAAAATGAACTTATAATATCTGCCCCTTACTAAAAAAAAACTTCAAGCACTAACAACATTTGAGGTCTTTGTTATAAATAAATACAGTAAATATTAATGCTCCAGCCGTTTGCAGGTGATGTTCCACACGCACAGCGTATCCTCGTGAGAACAGAGTTTTTAAAACTCTGATAAAAACATATTTCGTATGCAGAACAGATAGAAATGATCAATCTGAGCAGGAGTTGTCTCGTCTCACAGTGCTGCAGCTTTTTATGATGTCGCGCAGCACGGACGAGTTCTGTGATTGGCAGGAGTGACCATCAGCTCTGAACGCAGCACACACGTGTGCAGGACTCCTAACGCAGAATAAAAACAAAAACAACAAAAAATAGGTGGAAATGGATCTTTTTAAGCAAAGTGAGAGGTTCATCCGAACGAGCCAGTACAGCCAGAGAGGAAATTGTTGAGCTGCGCAAAGGTTCTTCTTCCAAATATGTGTGTGTGCATTTGAGCGCGTGCGTTTGGCGTGAGAAATGCAAAGTGTGATGTGTGCACGTCATGAAATGCATCAGTGCGAGACTTGAGAGCCCTGCCAACATAACCAAACAATTACAATTTGCTCTATAGCAACACATTCCTGAAAATCTTCTCTCCATTCCTGAGATGTGTGGTCCCCCTAGTTTGCGATCACTACTTCCTGTTTACTACAACCATGTGTAACGTCTGACATAATTACGCTTTACATAGCCTTGTTAATTCACTTCAAGACCCGTAGATGGAAACATGCTTAATTTTCATTATTGTTCTTTTTTTTCTGGACATTTTAAAAGTCTGCTCAAAATTCCCATTACAATTGGAAAAATACCAAAATCTCACTTAAAATCATGCATAATGTAATTTACGAGGTTTGAAACTGTGACATATTTAGCATATCTAGCATTTGATTCGTGCCGTTGCTTCGTTTTTCCCACAGGAAGCATTTCAGACAGGTCCGCACCAGCGTCGTCACCCTGCAGAAACACCTCAGAAGGCACATTCAACGCAGGCAGTACGTGAAGCAACGCAAGGCAGTGTTGGTGCTGCAGAGGCACAGGCGAGGTCAGGTGGCCCGCGCCCATGTCTCCAAGCTCAAAGAAGAGAAGAGGAAGAGGGAGGAGGAGCAAAGGAAGAAAGAAGAAGAGGAGAGGAAAAAGGCGGGTGAAGAGGAGAAAGAAGAAGAGATGGAAGATGATGAGAACAAGGAAAAATCATCAGAGGTCAGTATGAAGTCAAACAAGAACACACAAAATTTATGGAAAATATTTTTACTTGATGTGTTTGGTGATAACAAGTTCTCTTTATTTTTCTTTAGGAGGAAGCTCGTCAGATGGAGGAGATCCTGCAGCTTGAACGAGAAATCGAACGGCTGCAAAAAAAACGAGAGGACGAGGTGTCTCAGCTCTGCGAGTCCTCCAAGCAGGAGCTGCAGCTGCGCCGGGATGCCGAGCTGAAGCGGATGAAAAAGGAGGCGTCTCGCAAGGCAACCGAGCTGATTGACCTGCTGAACTTTGGGGGCGTGGACCCCACCATGGAAGCTGCAGCAGAGGTGAAAACGGTGAAGGGGGTGAGCACCAGCAGAGGGGCGTCTAAGGAAGAGGATGTAGACGAAGGGTTCCATGCTGAGGAGGAGTGCATCCCGCTGCCGGACTTCCCTCCTCCTGCCGAGTCAGATTCTCCTCTGGTTCAGGACATATTTGCCCACCTCCCCCCTCCTCCACCTGCATTTGCGGAGGGAACAGTCCCCCCTGTGCCACCCCCTCCTCCGCCCCTGCCCACAGACGCCATCGCTGCTGGTGGAATTCCTCCCCCTCCTCCTCTTCCTCCACCTGGAGACGGCGCGGTGGTTCCTCCACCGCCACCACCTCCCCCAGGGGAGGAGGAGAAAAAGGAGGAAACCAAGTCGGAGCCAGAGAGGAAGGTGAGCATGGTGGAAAGCCTGGTGGACGGGGAGGAGCCCATCTACAGCATGCCGGCTGACACAGAGTCGGACTACGACCAGGAGGAAGAGGAGGGCTCCGTCACCGCCGGAGACGACAGCTCCGTGTCAGGAAGCAACCGCGGGAGCGCCGCTGTGACCGACGAGGAGCATCCGAGGAAGTCGACCTGCACCAACACCAGCCTGGAGTCCTACAGAGGCAGCTCTGACTCTGTGAGGACACACACTTACTCGCTTCCCCTCATGCGTGCACGCAGACATGTATGAACAGCTCCACGTGAACCCTCAGACATTTAACGCACTGTTTTAATAGACTAATAATAATTTATGCTGTAAGGCTTTTAAAATAACTCATCAGGTAAAAGTCTTTTTGTGTAATGTTGCAGTACGCAGACAGTGATGATGAACATGACGGCATGATGGACACTGATGAAGAGGTGACGAATGGCAGAGTGACTCTGCTTAATGGAAATGCTCCACCATACTTCCATGGCTACCTCTACATGAAAGGTTTGAATATTTGACCTTTTTTTTTCTTTTAACCTAACCTGAACTCAAGTTCACACCTTAAGCCTCTTTTCCATTAAGTCACATTGGTTCTTGTCTGTTCGGATCTATTCAAGTGTATGTGTGTCTTCAAGGCCGTGTGTCCCTCACTCTGTGGGGGCGGATTGTCAGCCGGTGGCGGTGGCCGTTGTGGTTTTGTTGTCGGGTTGTTGTACATTTTACTTTATTTACTGCAGCTCTGTTTATTAGAGCGTGTGTAACTATGGGCGGCCAGTTTGTTCGGACTGCTCCGTTGAACTCAAGCTGTATGTGCTTGTCTCCTAAAACAGACAAAAAAGTCTGCAGCTTTCTTGAGGAAGAGTTTGTAAGTTCTGCCTTGGCTAAGTCAATTCACAGGCAGTAGTCTGCTGACGTTAAAATCCTTTGCGCGCAGTACTCGGTGTCACCCGCCTGGAGCCACTGCCAAGATGGTTACAAAAGTGCAGTAGTGACCTGAACCGGAGACACATTTGGCCAACACTGAATTAATGAGAACCACTTTAAGGTACACTTGGGGAGAAGGGGCTTAAACCTAAGCCTTACCCCACCAAAGGTATTTTCCCCCATGAGGATCAGGCTTAGATCCCCATAAGAAGCATTTAGTCACTACAAGTAAGTGCATTTGAAAAAAATTGTCCCCACATAGTAGATGATACCTGACCTATACACACCCACAAACAAGTCTGTATGTACCATGATGGACCAGAGAACATTAAACCAAAGTGATTGGTAGGTGTGTGACCAGCATACAGATTCTTGGCCAGTGACTAACTTTCCGTTGATTTCTACTGAGCCAGTTTGCTAAACTATAATGTCATGCCAAAAGTTTGTGATAAGAATTTAGTTTCCAACAGTCTAATTAGAAACTCTAAAGTTTTAAATGAGCAAAAATGTTTGTTGTGGACACAACAATAGAATAGAAAGAGGCGACTGCAGTGAGTTCATGTCTGAATTATTTATATCCCCAAGGTTTAATTGCTGATATTAAAGGTCAAATAACATAATAATATAATAAAAAATAGTTTATTTCTGTAAATTAATATGTCCTCTGTGTTCCTTCAGCTGGTCTAATGATCCCATGGAGGAGGCGTTGGTGCGTGCTAAAAGATGAGACCTTCATGTGGTTCCGGTCCAAACAGGAGTCCCTGAAGTCAGGATGGCTCTACAAGAAAGGAGGAGGCCTCTCCACACTTTCCCGGAGGTTGTTCTACCTAAGGCTGAGTTCTGTTTTGCATATGAACAAATTCAAACCTTGCCACACATTTCTAATGAGTTCTCCTGGCCTCCTTTGTGTTTTTAAATCCAAGGAACTGGAAGATGCGCTGGTTTGTCCTGAGGGACTGCAAGCTTATGTACTACGACAACGACAGCGAGGAGAAGCTGAAGGGAACCATAGACATCAAAGCGGCAAAGTACGACCTCTGACCTCCAGGAGCAGAAAGGATCCGCCTCATTAGATAGGGAAATTATCTTATGACTACAGTTGCTTGTCTCAGAACCTGTTTGTGGTTTTACAGGGAGATTGTCGACAATCATGAAAAGGAGAACGCTCTGAACATTGTGACAGATGAGAGGACGTACCAGGTCTTTGCTGAGTCGCCGGAAGACGCAAGGTATGATGGAGATGTTTGTGATGATGCAACAAAACGGAAACATGTTTTTTTTCGAGTATAGTAAGATGTGAGTGTTTTGCTTTTTTTCTGTGCAGTGGGTGGTTTAATATGCTCACTAAGGTGAGAGTGTGCACTCCTGAGCAGCTGCTAGAAATGTCTCATGAGCAGGCCAACCCTAAAAACGCTGTTGTGAGTCTTCAGCTAAATTGTTTAATGACTTAATCTGAGTTCAAGTAATTCCTTTATCCCCTGTTAACATTTGCACTATTTTAATACATGCTCACAATAATATTACGAAATAATAAATGGCACATTTCCTCTTTTGTGAAGGGAACTCTTGATGTGGGATTGATTGACTCAGTTTGTGCATCAGACAACCCTGATCGGTGAGTTCGAGTTGGTGCTCAAAGTTAATCAGTTGCATCAGTATATGTAGTGGAAAGAGTTTCAGTGAAATCCATTTAGTACAACCTCAGATATTTTGCTGAAAGACAAAGAAGGTAGACTTCAACAGTTATGGCCAAATTTTAAGCAAAGGTCATGCTTTTTGGGATGACTTTTAGCTACTATCAGAGTAATTTTTGATTTCAGAATCTGTAAAAGTGACTGAGCCATGTTTGGATTTCTTAAAATTAGTTGGCTGTAGTGGCCATCTTGAATTAGGTTGACTTCAAAATGCAATTGGTTGTACAGCGTCAAATATAAAGTCAGTTATCTCAGTCTACATATTTGCTAAAATAAGAATACAATTTAAGGAGATTTCAAGCTGATTTTAACCAAGAGGAAAATAAAATCAAGCTTGAGCATTAAAAAGTTTTCTTTACTTGACATATTGCAGTCCAAACTCCTTCGTCATCATTACGGCCAACCGCGTCATCCACTGCAACAGCGACACACCAGAGGAGATGCATCATTGGATCAGCCTGCTGCAGAAACCTAAAGGAGACGCTAGGACAGATGGACAGGAGTTCCTTGCCAGGGGTAAGACATTCAGGAGACAAACAAGCGTTTAACACGTATTTCAGTCATTTTGACCGTTATAAGTCAGTCAATGTTCCTTTATCTTTATGTGTGGCTAAATAAACTTGGATATAAATTTTGTCTGAAGCATTATTTAGGTGTCTAATTTTCATATCAGCAGTGGTGGGCACAGCTAACCAAAACGTTAGCTTTGCTGACTCCACTAACTACGACTATAGCATTGCTAATGCTAGACAATAAACAACATTAGCGGAAGCTAATGCTAAACTAGTTAAAAAATAAACAGAAGCTAACTCTAACAGCTAGTAACTAACTGCTAGACTGTCACTTAGTCTGCATCACACGTCTTCATCTACTTAGAGCTGAAGATTGGTGAGACCGACACAAACTTGTTGATGTTAGTTTGTTACTTAGCTGTTATCGGACTTAAAGCTGCAGTCTGAGAAAACTGTCAACCTAGCCTGAAAATTTGAACAAACACACCTTACATGTCCCTCCACGGTGGAGCCTGTTGTGAACGTGCAGTCTATTGAGCAATATGTGGCCACCAATGACGGCAGATAAACAGCCATGGCACATTCACAACACTCAGAAAGTGGCAGTTTTCCTGAAACAATAGGTTGTTTCTCTGTCATCAGCACAGCTGCAGCACAACAATAATCTTGATCTTGAACGACAGTGCGGGGAAGGGCGTGAAAAGTGCATACACAAACATGATCGACACTGGAAAGACATTCTTCCTGGCTCTGATTGGCTGTTTCTGACCAGGAGCGGTGTATTTATGCAAATGACAGTGGGACCACTGGGAGGAGCCAAAGATGCTTTATTTTTTTCACTGATTATCTGTCTGATATTGTTAGCCTCATAGCATATTATGCTATGAGGCTAATGTTATTCTACTGTCAAGACATAGTGAAAGTTTAAAAAATATGTAAAAAAACATATTTTTATAAAAATGACCTTCTGCAACTTTAAGGTTGGTAAAACCTAATTTAGCAGAAGCTAAATGGCTAACGATTTTCAAAGCTAGTGAAAAAACTAATCCCCTAAACAAAACAGTAGTTCTGCTATTATCTGTTATCTGGTTAGCAGAACCATGCCCACTACATATCAGTCTTTGTACATACCTTTTTACGTGGTTTTTCTTCTACCTCCTTTCCTGTCCCTGCTCATCACTTTCAGGCTGGCTCCACAAAGAGATGAAGACAAACTCCAAGAGCACCTCCCTGAAGCTGAAGAAACGCTGGTTTGTTTTGACCAACAACTCGCTAGATTACTACAAGAGCTCAGAGAAGAACTCCTCCAAGATGGGAACTCTGGTCCTCAACTCGCTCTGTTCGGTCATTCAGCCGGACGAACGGGTGCACAGGGAGACAGGTGAGCCAAAATATACCTTTAACTTAGTTTTGTTAGTCAAAGGTAAAAAGAGGTATCACATATTTATCATAAACACTGATTCTATCTTCACAGGATACTGGAACATCATTGTGTATGGAAGGAAGCATAACTATCGCCTGTACACCAAGATGCTGAATGAAGCCATGAGATGGACAGCTGCAATACTGGGAGTCATAGAGAGCAAAACCCCAATAGAAACGCCAACCCTGCAGCTCATCAGAGACATTAAGGTAAAACAAAGTCATATTAACAGCACAAGTTAGAGTGTATGGGCAGATATATGAGTTGAGTTTCTGTTTGTTGTGTCCCCTCAGGACAACAGTGTGAACCCAGAAATAGTGGAGCAGATGTACAGGAGGAACCCCATCCTTAGATACACTCAGCATCCTCTGCACGCCCCTCTGCTGCCGCTCCCTTATGGAGAGGTCACCAACTGTGAGTCAAAATTTTGCTCCCATTCACTCTAATTTGTTACTTAGTGTGAAGGCTGATTCATCGTACACAGTCGTGTTCCTATTTTTATTTTTTTTACCTGTTTTCCAATCTAACTGCCATTGCATATTTTGTAATATTTTAGCCATTCACATTGTCAAAATGTTCATCTCATGGGCATGATTTTTTTTTCTGAATTTTATACTTTTCAAAATATTTAACTATACTTACAAACATTTTCACCCAGAAATACGTTGAGATCTTTTTAAAAACAGTTTAGTTTTTAGCTACCATTCAGCTACTTTTAGCCTCTAGCAGGCCTTTTGCAACTTCTTTTACTACTATTAAGATCTATCTATCTTTTTACTACATTTAGCTTTGAACTAGCCTTTTGCTACTATAGATTTTGTCTAATGTTTTGCTACTTTTATCATCTAGTTGACATTTTACTCATTTTGGCCTATAAGTTAGCCTTACTCTAGCTTTTAGATTGCCCTTTTCTGCTTTTAGCTAATGTTTTGCTACTGTTTGCTAGTGCTCTGCTTCTTTTTACATTTAATAACAATTTCAGCTTTTTACACAAATTTTAGCAAACTCATTCAGCATTCACATTGCATTTTTATAGAAAATTAAATTTCTCTGTGTTTTGCATGATCTTCTCAGTCAAGCCTTTGTTTGTTGAATAAATTGCTCTACCTCTTCTGTGCTGTTTTCTCTGTCCTCACTGAGCTTTTCCCCAATATTATTTCTGCGTGCAGTGCAAAGGCAGCAGGGTTATGCGAGCCTGCAGGATGAAGCGGTGAGAGTTTTTAATTCACTGCAGGAGATGGAGACGCTGGCAGACACAGTGCCCATCATTCAGGGCATCCTGCAGACCTGCCAGGACCTGCGCCCTCTCAGGGATGAGGTACTTTTCTTTTTGAAAGTATCTCTAATTAAAAAGAAGCAAAGTCAAATCTATGTCATCACAGTCTATCTCTTTGCTGTTTGAAGATTATATACTCCTAAAACATTAATACGATACTGAGTTTTCTCAAAGCAACTTAATTTTTGTTCTTTTAGGTTTATTGCCAGGTAATCAAGCAGACCAATCATGTGCCTCAGCCAAACAGCCCAGCCAATCGGGCGCACTGGCACCTGCTCACCTGCATGAGCTGCACTTTCCTACCCTGCCGAGCCATCCTCAGATACCTCCGCTTCCACCTTAAGCGGTACGTCCCCTGCTGGTGTGACTCACATGTTGTCGATGAATGGTACCCGCTTACTGCATGTTTGTGTTGTAGGATACGTGAACGTTATCCCGGCTCTGAGATCGAGCGGTACGCAAGTTTCATTGGGGAATCACTGAAGAAGACCAAGACTCGTGAGTTTGTTCCGTCTCAGGAGGAGATTGCTGCCCTCCTGTTGAGGCAGGAAATGAGCACCACCGTGTACTGCCATGGAGGAGGCTCCTGCAAGATCTCCATCAACTCGCACACCACAGCTGGAGAGGTGCACAAACACACCGACATCTTCATCCTGAAGATGCAGATACACTAAAGGCAGCTCTCAAGTCTCACACATTTACCATTAGATTCACACATTTCATGAAGTGCACACGCCATGACTTTGTATTTCTCACAGTAAAACACACACAGCCTGTTTTGAAGAAGAACCAATGTGCAGCACAATGTTTCTCACATGGCCTGGAGCACAATTGGGTGTTGCCAACTTAACGACTTTGTTGCTATACGTAGCAAGTTTTCTGACCCCTCTAGTGATTTTTTTTTTCAAAACAGTGACTAGCGACCTGCGTGCTGTCAGAGCAGAGAGGAGACCCACTTCACTTTATGTCCACATTGCAAATGAATCATGCATGTTCAAAGCTGCCTCTGATCCCGTCCTGGATTACAAATATTATGTAAATATAATTTTTTAAGTTATGTTTTTTTTTCACTGACACTGTCGCGCCAAAATAAATCGCCGTGGTCATGACCCCAGATAACAGAGGAGGGTTGAGTTTCTTCATCATTCAAAGCAGTGACTGTGCTGTCAGTGGCTCAAAATCTTACTCCAAACTCAGATTAAAGCTTGAGAGCCCTGAATACCTCATTAAGATCAGGTCAACTCTAACCAAACTGATTCAAGCTGAAAACAAATCTGTTTTTATCAATTTTCTTTTCTGCAGGTTGTGGAGAAGCTGATCCGAGGTCTGGCCATGGAGGACAGCAAGAACTTGTTTTCTCTCTTCGAACACAACGGCTTCACAGATAGGGCTCTCGAGAGCAGAGTGATCGTAGCAGATGTTCTGGCCAAGTTTGAGAGGTAATTCATTTATTCTGGAAATTATTCTGCATTATTTGACTTTGTTTGACCACAGTTTTACAGTTAACAACAGTATGTTGAGGTCATTTTGATCAATCTGCTGTTGTTTCTGTGTTCAGACTAGCAGGAAGTGAAGAGGAGGAGGAAGAGGGAGAGTGGAAACTGTATTTCAAACTGTACTGCTTCTTGGATGTTGAGAGCATGCCTAAAGAGGGGGTGGAGTTTGCGTTCATGTTTGAACAGGTAACCTCTCAGACACGACTTTGTGCTTTAACTACTCACCAAATTAAAAGATGTATTTTTCTCTTTCTGGTAAATGATTGCAATTCCATTATTTCCCCCCCAAACTGCTGTGACACCCTTCAAACTTCCATCAGAAACTAAAATGATGTGTGATTTTTCTGTCTTTCAGGCCCATGAGTCGTTGATAAGTGGTCACTTCCCAGCCTCAGAGGAGACTTTGCAGCACCTGGCGGCGTTACGCCTCCAGTATCTCCACGGCGATGGAGCGGGTCGGGCCGGCTGGAGTTTGGGAAGCGTCTATCCCATTGGACGCCTTCGCAACCGCATCCTACAGTCCACCAAGCCGGGTGCGGGCGCTGCACCGGGAGCCGGGTGCAGAGGGAGCGGAGGGATAGGAGACGCGATCGGCTCAATAGGAGGACAGGGCGGTGTCGGGGCGGGCACGGAGAAACGAAAGACCCCCACCTTCAGGGACACCTCACTGAAGAGAAGCAAAACGGGGTCATTGAAGAAACAGAAGGTCAGTGGTGGAGAAAGCAGGAAAAGTATTGATATGTTTCTTATTTTAACAGGAAAACGAGCAATTATGTTAAGATTGAGATCTTAATGTTTACATGCTGTCAGTGCTTCAGCAAGTGGTCTAAAACTGTATTATCATGATATTTTATATGTAAAAAAGATTAGGTATGATCAGTGCAATGTGATTTCTCCACTTTACACTAACTCCTTCCCAGACAATTATTCCATTAAACAATTAAAGGCCTCCTTGAAGAACTACATGCCTCCAAAAAGCTTTCATGACAGATATTTAAACTAAAATCATCCTTTGTTAAGAAATTATATGTAGTTAGAGCTATTTTGGACATGTTATTTATCACAATGATCTGTTATCGCTCAGAGTATACAGTATATTGTGTCTGATTTTCAGTTATTACTAATTTTAGCTCAGTGTTTGCAAAACTAACTTCCGTTGTTGACGTCTTCTAATCAATTTGTAAATAAAAAAGTTTCTGCACCAATAGATACTCAAGTCTCTCCATCAAACTAAAAACATTGCAGAACGTGGTGGAATTGACAATGATTACTGGGAGTAATACTGCTTTCCAGTTGGAGCAGAACTCAAAATTCTTGTGTGTGAAGGGCCTCGTTTGCATTTAAAGTTTGACCTGTTACCGGGTGGTTTCAGGTGGAGGGGGAGCAAAGGCTGGAGATGTGGGTGAAGGAGGAGACGTCCGCCACACGCACAAGCATACTGGAGAAGTGGACCCGGCTGCAGGGCATGCCACAGCACCAGGCCATGCTGAAATACATGAGCATCATCAAAGAGTGGCCTGGATATGGATCTACTCTGTTTGATGTGGAGGTGAGAGAACTATACTGATAAACCAAATACACAAGTGTGTTTTTTTAAGAAATACACTTGAAGACTGACCACATCTCTTTGTAAATGTTGTCTAGTGTAAAGAAGGTGGTTTCCCTCATGACCTGTGGCTGGGTGTGAGTGCTGACAATGTTTCTGTGTATAAACGAGGCGAACCCAAACCACTGGAGACCTTTGAGTATGAACACATCACCTTCTTCGGAGCATCACAACCCTGCACCTATAAAATCATCGTGGATGAGAGGGAAATGTTTTTTGAGACCCCGCAGGTGAGGATATTTAATGTGTTACTCTTTAACTTTAGGACTCTAAACTAAACATTTTAAAATTTCACCTGAAGGTTTTTACTCTTGTTCCCTTGGTTACTTAATCTGAAGAATATAAATTAGTGGTGCTTGGTTGCCTTTGAGCTGCTTTTTCAAAGAAATATTGCTGGCATCAAAGTCAAAATTGTATATTTTATGAATACTTGAAGTTTAAAACAATAGGTCAAAATAGTTGAACTGGAGTTTTTTTGGAAAGCTGTAAATAAAGAATATCTTACCTGTTATAGATAGCTATTTGAACAACCTACGTTTGGAGAAATGCTTTTATTTCTGTCACAGATGCCACAGTTTCAAAACCTGGACAAACACAAAAATGGCTCAGTCAGTTGTGATAAAAACTGACATGTTAGTAGTTGAGCATCATCACCAAAACATACTACAAGTGCTACACGATGCAACATCTTTGCTTAAAACTGTCATTACCTCTTGGGGTCTACCTTGTTTGACTTTTAGTAAAATATTATATGAACCACTGGACACATTTTAATCTAACTCTCAGGAAGTTATAAGTGGATGTAAGTCTACAGCTCACTAACTTTTGGAGTCTGTCCAATTCAAAATGACTGACAGCTAATTGAGTTTAACCAACATCACTACGCATAACTCAATTTTACAAATATAGGGCTATAATTTATTAGTAGTGGTAGTAGTTGAGAGTCATTCACAACTCTTACGCTGATTGGAAGCACATTGTGTATCACCTTGTTATCTTGTTAGCACACATTTCGTTTATATAAAATTCTGTGGTTATTTGCAAGTGCAGATAGCTGCAGCAGCTCACTGTAGTATTTTCTGTGCTGCCTGGCTGGTTGGGCCGCTTGCTGCAGGAATGTCATATTATTCCTAAAGGACTAAATGTGTAATGTGAAATTGGTGGTCGTGCAACAGTTTCTAAAATAATGTTCACATAAACAGTTATTTTAAGACAAAAGCAATCCAGTTTTGGTCTTGGGCTCAGACTACCCATTAGGTTGTTAATCTGATCCTAATTAAACTCCAAACTAAGTTCATTCAAAGGACTATCTACAACAGGTAAGATAATAATTGTTCATAATTTGTACATAGAACCCTATTTCAAAATATTTGAACGATTGCTTTTATAAATTCCAAGTGTAGTTTATATTAACCACATCAACTTAAAGTGTTCGACTCAGATGACGTGCCAACAGCTTGGTGAACATGGACTCTGTTTACTCTTCAGGTTGGAGAGATCACCAAGATCATGAAGGCCTACATCAACATGATGGTGAAGAAACGCTGCAGCATCATGTCCGTGAGCAGCGTGGCGAGCTCCTGGGCCAGGTGATCGCTCCATCGCTTCAGCTCGTCCATCCAGCAACAGCAGGCGACCTCGGTTGGCCGTGGTTGTTGATTGGTTTTCACAAAAGGCAGTCACATCAACAAGTTACTTTCCCCCGGTCGAATCAGGAACAACAGATATAGGTCAAAGAATTGGACAGAGGAGCCAGGGATTAAAAGTGAGCATGAACCAAGTAGCTTTCCAAACAAATCCAAACCCCCTCAGCTGTAGTAATGCATGACGATATTCAAGCACACTCCGAAATTCTCTCCGTTTTTCCATTTCGGACACAGAAAATTCAGTAAGAACAAAACAAGCACAACCTGGCCCCACTCTAGTCTCAGCTTGCCCCAGGTGGACTTGGTTTATCCCTGTACACTGCCAGACAGAAAAGAGCCTCACTTTCTCAGTTAAATGTCACTTCCATTCCTGTAATTTCAGCCTCTCTCTTTCTCTTCACACATCATCATTCTGATGGCTTCTTGTTTCTGTTGCCGTTAAGTTCCACGGTTGTTTTCACCTGTTTTCTCATTGTTGTTCTCTCTGTATTGTTATTCGTATTATATTTGAGTAAGATATAAAAAAAAACAGGACTCAATAATGATTCTTCTTTAAGGGCCACAGCTACCCAGAACAGTGTTCACTTGCTCACTCATTAGTGCCACCATGTGGCCACAAGAAGAAAACATAGACAAAGAGTTTTATTTTAAAAGAAAAGAGAGAATGAATGGTTTTTGGAGGCTCCTGATGTTCTTGTTCAGCGATTAATACCCACGCCAAACCAAAATCGTTCCTATTTACGCCTAGATAGAAACACAAAGACCTGTACAGTCACAAAAATAAAGTAAACATGTATTATTGTGTACTGTATCACAGAGTTTTTTAAGGTTTTTGGTGGTTACCGCACTGTAAAGCCTATAAATACACTCAATAAAATGTGACAAGCGGTGATAAAAAAGTGACCACGTTTTGTCTTAACACACTGAACACTGGTTGTGATGTCGATGTGACTCACTCAACATGAAACAGAGACTATAACTTAGACTTGCTGCTATCATGTTTTCACGGTGTTTGATGGATTCATCATTGTTGTTATTGTCCTTGCTGGAGCCTCACCACCAGCATCATCCGGAGCCATAAAATACTGTATAAATGTGTCTGCTTCTGCTTTTATTTTTTACATTTATTTATTCTTAACAATAAGATCAGGAGATTTAAGCAAAGCAGCGAAAAAGCTCCAGGTTGTCAGTGTTCCCCAGCTTGTTTATGAACAACTTTACAGATTAATATTCTTATGACTGTATGACCCATTCCCCTAGTATATTATCTGTCCTTAAATGTGATGTTGGGTGGCTGCTGTGTGCGTGAGCGTATCGATGGTTTAATGGAAACGGCTGGAAACGGCAAAGTGTTTTTTACTGAGTGTGGTATTTGGAAACAAGATTTATTTGTAATGCAAGGAATGGTGTTGTAGTTGTGAGGTAAAAAAGAAAAGCATGGGATTTTAAGGGCGGGTTATTTATTACTCAGTGTACTGTATGTATTGCAATATTTGTTTGGGTGGATTGAAATTATACGGGATTCTGTCAGCCTCAGTGGAAGAAGCATATAATGTGTGTATGGGGGTTTGGGGGGGGGGGGGGGGTTGAAATGCTTATGTTGATTAATCCTTACACAGGGCACATGCTAAGACACCACCACCGCTCGTGTAATTTAACCCTGTCAACAAAGTTTTTACTCCATAGATTTATTACGAAAAATGAGATGACAGAAACATTCATCCTAATGTTAAAACATAATCAGTTTAATAAATAAACATTTAATTGAATTTACTGGGACTGTTTAACTCCGGAGAAAAATTATGAACAATTAATTTCTTACCTGTTGTAGATAGCTCAGTTTGGAGATACAGAGTCAGGTAACAGCTAGTCTGAGCAGGGCCAAGATCAAAGTGGATCACTGCCACCTCAAAACAAATCTAATCCCAAATATTTAATAGCATTTAACGCAAACATTAGATTTGGGCGATATTGGCAAAGGAAATAAAAAGTAGTGATGATTATTTATGGCATTTAGCCAATAACAGCTCATATAAAGATAGATGACAAATGAACTTGCATGTTTTTGACTCTAGATCACTTACCCAGTGTTCTAAAATTATACTTGCAAATCATCAGCCAAACTAACTGCTTCATTTTAACAGCCACAGCCCCATGTTATCACCTTCCTTCTCCTCGTTTGTAAAGGACAGATTGACTGAGAGCATTGTGGATTCTTGACTAATAGATTTGTTTCCACCATTCACTGGAGGAGAGTTTGCTGTAGCTGACGTTGCCTTTGTCTGCATCTTCTGGCTTTCCTTGTACTCTGGTTTATAGCAGTGTTTCAGGTGATTTAACCCCCCTGAGCTGTTGGCTTTGTGTAACTGTGGCCCCCCTAAGGAAACAGCCCTTGTTTATTGTATAATGGACAGGAGATTAAAGGTTTGTAAAACGGCATGAGCGGCAAAGAAACTTTTTGAATTCAGTTGTTTGAAGACCGCAGTTATCCATTCTGACTAGTCATGAGCTCATCGGTCTGATCAGAATTAAAGTTTCTTTTCCTTAAACTGAGGTCATTCAAAGAGCTACCTACAACAGGTAAGATATTTATTGTTCTTGTTGAAACTTGAAAAGGCTCTGAACTATCTTTATGTTTTTTATTGTTTTCTCTGTGGCAATAAGATGTCTAACTTCAGATCTTATAGGACTGAAAAGATGTGAGGCAAAAATGTGATCTTTTTTCTTTATTTAAGCACAACAGATTGTACAGTGCTTTAGCAATGATTTTAAAAAATACTGGGGTTGTGATTTAAAGAGTCACCACAACACATTGATCAAATACATACGCACACACAGAAAATGCTTTTATACAGTTTTGTTATGAAATAATGAACTCGAATGCAAATATGTGACTTAAGTATTCACTAAATGTTGTTTTTTATTATATGGAGTTTAAAATACATCACAGTTCAATTATAACACCCTTGACAGGAAATACAATGAATAATCAGAATTCACTTATTGGTGAAAATGGAGAAACTTTGGCTAAAATGAAACTAAGAAGCCATAAATATTGAGCCACCTGGACGGGTCTGTTTTAGTCTGATATTCCACTGATATAAAGAACTCCCCTGTTGCTGCTGAAAGGTAATCAGGTTCCCAAAAAAAAGGCTGATGTGAACAAAGAGCCTGAAGTATCTGATCACTGGTTTGTCTTTAAGGAAAAACTTCATCACAAAGGGCTCCTGTTATCAGCCGCAGGCGGCCAAAGTGGGGCCCGCTCCTAAGTTCTGCTTATTCTCTTCATTAAAAGTGAACCATTGTGCTTGTTGGAAAAAAGAAAAAAAGAAAAAGAGAGAGATGTGTGTGTTGTTCTTTTTTTATTTGTAACTGGCTTTACAAAGTTATGCTTTAATAAATTATTGGAAACTGTCTGCTGCTTATTGTCTTCTTTGTTCCTATTCTGTCTGACCCAGAAGAAATTATGATCTGTGAAATTTGCTTAAACAGCACTGAAGGTGATTTAAAGTTACACAAAAGAATGGGGTAATTTGCAGGAAAGTGGAGTTAGTTCTCTTTTTATGATAAATCCCTGCTAGAGATGAAGGCAGACAGTGATGTTTTGGCCTGGATTTCTTGTGTTGCCAAATTATTTCAATACAAAGACAAAAAAAGCTATAACTCATACACATTGAGTAACAAGATTTTGGCCAAGAATCAGGAAACACTATAATTTTTATACACAACCTTCTGATTGAATCTCTCCTCTTTGGGGAAAAAGATGTTACTGATATGGAAGGCTCTTCCTGCCAAGCAGTTCGGTCTTAAACACAAGTTCTGCAAACTGATGTAAAAACTCTGTTGGTCTGTTGTGGCATGTTTTATCTAAACTGTCTTTTAAAAGTACGGTCTGTTCTGAGATGACCCATATCAAGATGAGTCACTCAAAATAGAACTCATACTACAATTTAATTACAGCTTATTCACACATTTGATTATCAAAAATAGTTCAAAATTAAACTCCACAACAACTAAGCATTAAAAAAACCTGTCTTAAAAAATCTGTTTAATGTTGTTATTTACAATATGATAAAGTCATATATTATTTCATTTATTGTTTATTTAAATAGGGACAAGTGTCAAGTATTAACAATACTATACACTACAACATTTATAGCCAA
>JARVJO010000173.1:2905101-2922434 GCA_031762555.1 Cynodonichthys magdalenae | reverse complement strand
GGGACTGGGCAGTTACTGCTGTTCCAGTAACTGCAGGCCCTGGAGACAGAATGGTCAAAAAATACAATTTTGAACCAGGTTTTAAGACGGAGATTGAAGATAGGTCAGCCTGGAGTAATTTCTCTATGGTGGACCTGTCTCCTAATTATTTCTACTGTTTTACAGACGGACCCTTATGAAGGGGTCAGTAGGTGCAGGGGTGCTGATTCTGCACAACCACAGCAAGAGAAAGTACAGTTACCCACTAGGTGGTTTTGTAAAGGTATCTCAAGATGAGATATATGCAATCCACCAGTGTGTGGCATCTCTCAAAGAATTTCAGTGTACGCAGAAGGAAATATTCATCCTAACAGATAGCCAAGCTACTATTAAAGCTCTCCGAGGGCCACAGTTCACGTCACTAATGGCTTGGGAGTGTGCCGAAGCATTCAACCAACTGGGGAGAGTTAACAGTGTTACTGTTAAATGGGTACCAGGCCATACTGGCATTTATGGTAACGAGAGAGCTGACTACCTCGCAAGAGCTGGCAGTCAAGCCCACTTTAAAGGACCAGAGCCTGCTATGGGCATTTCAACAACAGTCTGTAGGACGTCAACACTCAATCCGATGGAGGGAGCTGTCGGATTGTAGACAGGCACAAGAACTAATAAACAGCCCAAATCATGGATTTGGAAAAGCCCTTCTTGCTTCGACAAGGAAAACTTTAAGTACATTGGTTGGAGTCCTAACTGGGCACAATCTGCTCAACCGTCATAAAATGGTGATGGGACTCCATGACAATGGTCTGTGTGATGCCTGTGGCATTTAATTAGAGACCTCTCTGCACTACTTAGGCCAATGCTTGACCCTGAGTAGTCAAAGGGAAAGAATTCTTGGAGAACCTTTTATGAATCCCAAGAAGCTTAGAACACTGAGTGTTTCTAACCTTGTGTCCTTCAACCGAGGTACGCAAAGGTTTGATTAAAGCCCAGTGTCTCTTTGGGGAGAGCAATGGGCCCACTTATGAGGCCCCCGCTCACCTGGGTTTTACCTATCCCCATTTACCATTACCATTAACTTCGACTAAACAAGAAAATTCATGTTTCTTGTCTCAGTAGCTATGTTTACATGCACAAAATTATTTGATTGGATTGAAATGTGTTCTGATTAAATAAATAAGTGAGAAAACACTTAATTACTGGTAAAATAGTATCAGCATTTACTTTCTTTATACAGTACTTTTGATATATGAACACGGCTAGCAGGTCAAAAAACTGTTGTGATCCTTGCTTCTGTGATTTTTCTCAGTCTATGTTTTTTATTTAGGTTAAGGTTGTACAGGAAGTAACGCTTTCAAAATAAAGTCTGAATTTTACAATAATGTTTACTTAACCTCTTGTTTACCTGCACTTACTGTTAATGACAAAAAATTAAAGACAACAATTAAACCTATATAATCCTTATTTATGACTGTAACATTGTTGTTACCAGATTCTCCCACTTGTTTAAATCATTTTAATTAAAGTCTCTGTTTTTTCTTCTCTCAATTTTTGTAGGCCTAAGTGGGCCAAATCCATATTCCAAGTTCACATAAGGTTGAGCTGATCTTGTTAAACCATCATGGACACAGCTGAGATCTACAACCTGCCCTCTGGTTCTGAGAACATATGACCCAATATTTGAAGTATAACTTGGAGAATGTTTGACTATTTTGTGCACAGAACCTTTGGTGTCCTTCAGCTGAGGAGCAGTTTCCTACTAAAATATTTTGTAATGACCTAAGAGCATTCAGTATGTGTTAAACTTGTAGCTGCTATTCAGTTCATCCTGATTATTCCATCATATGTCTGCCTGAACTATTTATTACTTTTTAGTTTAATTGTACTGAACAAAAGAAAATGTCACTTTAAATGTGTGAATATTATTTTTGCTTAAGAAAATCTGTGACAATGACAATGTTTTAGATTGTTTTTTTCTCCCTGATCCCTCTGATTCTAGGCTATATAAGAATAATTTGTTTTGTGTGTATTTAGACTTTACTTGTTTTAGATTTTTGAACTCTGCTTCAAGTTACTGCTGTAGCTTTTCTTTTATATAAGAATAATTTTTTTTTAATTTTTAAGGAAAAATTGTTTGTAGAAATCAACATGAAAGCTTTATTCCTGGTATTTAAAATCAAAACTTACCTCGGCCACTATTAGCTTTTATTCTAGTGCTGTTATTTATCCCGTGAAGACAAAAGCCAAATAAAAATAACATTGAAATGATTGTTGTGTGCTGCTTATTTCTTGCTTTTAATTAAAACTACTTTTGCATCACGATGATCAGGGTTTATCAGTTTGATTATTGGATTCTTAGTGGTAAGTTCAAAAAATTGTGAAACCTTAAACTAGCAGGATAGAAAAGTGAATTGTGTCTGTCACTTTGAAAATTTTAAGTTTGAATAATAATTGAGAGCTATTTTATTATGGAATTCTCTCAAATTTGCCAAATTTTCTGTTAAGGAAAATGTCAATTTAAATGATCTATTTAAAAATGTTCCAACATGAATAGGATAAAGTAACCATCTAAACAGATAAATGGTAGCTTTAATTTTAAACGCAGGCAAAAGGTAAACAGTAAAAAAAATAAATAAATCTGTGCATGTTAAGAAAACTCCCAGCTGATCATGTGGATTTATAACATTTGTTGAAACAGTGCACCTCAGTGGTAAGAGCCACTCTGATTTAATGGAACATACAAACATGATTACTACAATCAGAAACAGAACAGTGTTGATGAAGACTATGAATCAGCTTGTCAGAGCAGTCTTCTTCAAAATTTCCTAATTTTCATCATTTTGTTGCTGAAGCTACTGCTTGAGTTAACATTTAGCTGCTGTTTTCCTAGTCTTAGTTTTTAGCTACTGTGTGGCTAATTTTAGCTTCAATCTACTGCTTTGTTGATTTAAGGTACTATTCTACTCATTTAGCTATTTTTATTGTTAATTTCAGGTGTTTTTTTTGTCTGTTTTAGTTACTGTTTTTCTGGTTTTCTGCTGGTTTCAGCTTTGCATATTGTTTTTGCTGCTCTGATCATTTTAGCTTTTAGCTATTGTTTTACAGGTTTTAACTTTCACCTACTGTTCTGTTAATTTTAGCTTTTATTTAGAAAATTTTAGCTTTTGGTCTTGTTTTGCACATTCGCTTTAACTAGTCAGCTTATTTAATAAATTTCAACAGTCTTTCTGCCCTTAGCATTTACAATGCATACATGCTATAGTTCCTAGATTTTTTTATTAACTACAATTCTCACACACACGGAAACATGTTCTGAATCTGAAACTAATTCAACTTTTGAATCCAATTTATGTTTCACACCCATGCATTTGGTTTGAATCTCTTTTGCAACTTGAGTTCTCATAACCGAGATTTTCCATACATGCGCGCCCCCGCGTCCGCGCTCCCGCAACATAAACACCACGTGACCTTTGCAGACCAATCGTTTATTTGTAACAGCGGTTCAGTGCGCGCGCGCCCCCCGTTTAGCGAGGAGAAGATAGAAGGCAACAGGAAGACAATTAAAGCCCCAAAACAAAGTCCTCCGAAATTCACAAAACCGAACCGAGATGTCAGAGGAAAAGCCAAAGGTAAGATATTGAGGCTTTTACAGCGGATTAGTAACAAGGACTCAGTCGAGCTCCTCTGAACCCGATTCTTTCGTGTGCAATCTAAAGGCCTGGTTTGCACGTTTCTGTAAAGCGGCGCAGTGTTTGTTTCGCAAATGAATGAGTACCCGCACACACTCATGTACACGCTTACACTGCACATCGTTGCTCTAAAATTAAATATATGCTGTCCATTTTATTTATGCTGTTTTCATTTTAACATAATGTGTTTTCACGGTGTGGTTGTCAGTTGTGCTCTTTTTGTTTTTGTGTAAACTACCATCACGCTATGCCCGCAACGCAGCTAATGCCGCAGCTGCAGTAGCGGCGAAAGAGCGCAAATGGATATGACGCACCTATAATAAAAAAAAGAACAAAAGCGAGAGTAATACATTTTAATTGTTGACTTAAAGTCGGTGCTCGTTCGACCGCAGTGAAACAAAAACAAAGCTGTTAGCAAAACCAGCCTTCAGCTAAACTCTTAATTGACTCTGGAGGAGAAGAACCTCCGAGCCTGGAGCTAACGATGCTAACGTTAGCCTCTGAAAAAAATCCCTGTTCTTTTAAGGTGGCAAGTTTTGGCCATTATTTTTTACGTAATTAACTCTTAATATGCCTCCATACGTTGTAACTCTAGTGTTTACAGTGGGTCACATGTAAAAGGCTGTTGTGACACAAAAAAATAAATAATTACCAACTTACTGGTACTCATCTGCAATCATTGCTCACACGTTAGTCTTTATGTTATGTCTGAATACTGTGTGGCAACAATGTTTGGTCTGTTTTTTTAATGGTGACTTTGAGTACACATACAATTGATTTAATTTGAAAAAAGAAAATGTGGCATACCTGCAGTACCACAAGTCATAGTCACATCTCAAGTCACATTGCCTTGAGTTACATTTGGAGCATATTTTACCTTTTTACTGTTGATAAACAGGATGATTTATACATGTTTGTTTTTGCAGGAGGGAGTAAAGACTGAGAACGATCACATCAACCTCAAGGTTGCAGGGCAGGATGGGTCAGTCGTCCAGTTCAAAATCAAAAGACACACACCACTCAGCAAACTAATGAAGGCATACTGTGAACGGCAGGTGAGCCAAAAGCCTCGTTCCTCTTTCTTTCCTCTAACCATGAAGTTTAAGTCAATGAAGACATACATGCTGTTTCTGGTCTGTAATTCACCCTTTACTCACCTTCATCTGCAGGGTCTCTCCATAAGGCAGATCAGGTTCAGGTTTGACGGACAGCCTATCAATGAGACGGACACACCTGCACAGGTTAGACAAAACATTTTCTTTATTTCTTCACTCAAAATATGTGCAGTTTATTTCCCGTTGAAAACTTTAACCCCAAAAATCATTCATAAAGTTGGGGGGTCATATTATACACAGGAGTATATTTTGACAGATTTTTTTCCTAATGTACCACCACTATAAATTTCAATATTTTCTCATACAAGTCAAATGTGTCGTGGGGGATAAATCATAATTTCTCCCTCTTTCCTCCCACTGTAACGCAGAGCCTAGCATATAAACTCCAAAAAAAAAAAAAATATATATATATATGTATATGTGTGTGTGTGTGTATTCCACACCAGAGAAGGATAAACTCTTTTTTTTGGGTCTCTTAAATGTAGAGATGAAAAGAAGGCATGGAAGTCAGTTGCATATTTGCATGCAACTGACCAGATATGTTGCTCCTCAAGCTTAGAAGCGTTATAGAAGCTTGGTCAGGCTCCCTGTGCGTCACCCATTGTCTCATCAAGTACCACCCTCTCATGATTAATTGATGCGTTGCATTAAGTTTTAGGTTTAGAGTCAAGGTTAGGGTGAATTGTAGCACATTTTATGTTTTTCAAAAATATGAGAATGGGCTCTTCCTCCTCCTTTTTCAAATGTTGTCAATTATTGATTAGAGGGGGTACCTGATGTGTCAGTACGTGATGCTGATGAAGTGTCCACATGTGAAGACTAGGGAGTGAGAATGTGCTGGATGAGCTAACAAGCGTCTCCTGCTGTTGGACAAGACCGTTTTCAGTGACCCGCATAAGCTCCTCCGCAGCCACAAACACACACAAGTGTGTGTCCCCAAAATAATGTTCCCCAACAAGGAAAGCCTGACAAATCCTGAAGTCTGTGTGAAATTAGTGGCCACATTATACATGAAGATTAGATACTTTTATACTTTTTAAAGTCAAAGAATTGCATATTACTTGAGATTGCAGTGTACATTCCTAAATATGGTCATTTCTGCATAATTTCCTCTTCAAACAGGGTTTGTTTTAGTTAAATTGAGGATGTTTTTCTTTTCTTCAGCTGGAGATGGAAGATGAAGACACCATAGATGTTTTCCAGCAGCAGACAGGCGGATGCTGCTAAGCCCTACCCACCTCATTGACTGCCATCTTTGGGCCATGCCCTCAACCACCTTCACTGTCTCCCTTTCAACGGATTCTTTCTGCTTATTATTATTATTATTATTATTATAATTATTATACTGTTATTTTCTTACTTTAAAGATGTCCACGGTTTGTTCTGACAGGTGTGTGGGGGGTAGGGGGAAGCTGGTAACGTACTTTCTCAGTCTGGATTGAAGTTTTTGTGTTTAGAGTTTCTGTTGGCCAGGTAGGACAAGCGTTCCCTTTTCGTCTTGCAGGCTGTAATCGGACCAACAACTCGTCAGTCCTGGTTCAGTTCTGCTTCTGGCGCTGTTAAGCGAATGCTTCAGCATTCAGTAGTTTAGTCACAGTTGTCATCAATATGGGCGTAAGGGCTCTGCATGTTTATGTCCAGGGGTCAAAGTCTGTGGACGGAGAGCTCTTCCAGACTGAAGAGCAGTCTGACGTTGCCATTTCACTTTGCATACTTATCTGAATGAGAAGTATTTTAAGTCTTTGCATTTATATGTGGTTCTACTTCCGTTTTGGTTCCTTTGCCTCTTATTTTAAAATATACTATCAGTTGTGGATTTTTTGTTCTTCCTGTACAGAATGATCCAAATAGATGTTGGATTATTGTAGAGAGGTTTGGAATTACGATCCAAAGACAAAACATCAGCTTCATATTTATTGTACTCTGTTTGCAAGCTTCAAGCTATCTTTCTAAAAGGTGTTGAATTGCATCTTTTTTTCTTCCTTTTTATTTAAAGTGTATTATTTTTCAATGTCTGGTACAATGATTATTATTATTATTTTGCTCAGGCGTAATTCTTGTTCAGGGGACAATAACTTTGTCAGGGCAGGAGGTTAGGGTTTGGCCATGTAGTCTCTGTATATATGTTTTGTTTGTTTTTATGCAAAGAAGTGGGCAGTGACTTCTCCCTGTGATGCTCTTCCAAACAGCTCTGCATGTTTTAGGAGGTAGGCTGTGGGTCGTCCGGCTCATTTCTGTAAGTGACAGAACGAACCGAAGAAAAGCAGCTTCCAGTTTTGAGTGAGACCATCCAGCTAAACCAGTTTTCAATGCTATGTTAGCTGCTGAGATAGCTCAGATGCTTTTTTTTTTTTTAAGCTCAAATTTGTTTTCTTTTTGTTTTTTTTTTGTTTTCTTTATCAGATCAGGAAGGTCAGCTGGTGAAGTTTGAAAGATTCAGGCCTCATTCTTTGTTTGTGAGTCATTGAGTTTGGCTTAATTTATTCCTGTATGCTTTTGAAGTAAATTTTTTATTTTTTTTAAATCCCCAATTCAGAATAAAATCTGCCTTTTGGAGCAGCTTGACCCTGAACTCAAGAACCTGCAAACATGTTAGGCTATTTTAGGTCAGTTGTAGCATAGCGGTTGTCAAAGAGGTAATCAGTATTGTGGGTTAGTGAATGTGTTCAGAGCCACAAGATAAACAAAAAAAGACCAGTTAAAACTTAAAAAATATTCCATTTGTTTCGTCAGCTGGGATTAGAAAAGCATTATTTCCTCTGTCAGCGTCTTCATCTACTTCAGCTGTATTTTTAATGCATTCTTTAGAGTTGTTTAATCAAAAGTCAATGCCAGTATAGAGACATTTTTAACGAATATTTAAATGTGCCTGCAATCAGTTGGTTAAAATACTAATTTTACTGCTCGTTATCCAGCTCCTTAACTTTGATCCTTTCTCAGTTTTGAAGCATTCGTTAAAGTCGTGTGGCACAGAGACGCGTTTGCCTCAGCACAAACTAGTTAAAAGACGTGATTGTGATTTCAGCTTTCATTACACACATGAAAAATAATAAGAGCACATTTTATCAGCGCCTACAAATCAGCCTTCTAGATTTTCATGTTGCTGTCTGGACAGAGGGTTTTCAGGGTTCGGCTGATCGTCACTGTTAGGGATGAAGAATGGGGTCCAGGTTTTGTCATGTTATGTTTTTTGTTTCTCTACTGATTTGTACATTATTTGTGGTCTTTTACTACTGTATACAATAAAAATAGTTTGGTACTCAGATTTGCTTCTATGTTTGTTGTGATTCAAATGCAGAGACTTTCTGAACATCAGTTCTCTCGTTTCTGTTCCGCCGATAATGATAATCATGGTTTGTTTTGCACAATAGTTTCAATTCTTGCTTTGTTCCCCACATTTGCTTTTAGATAACTACGCATGTCAGAAACGGACCACTGGGTGATGCCACTGATCCACACGACAACCAAGTTGAACAGATTTTGTTCTTTTTAAAGCAGCTTCATGTGTTTATTCAAAAACTACAAATGGATTCAGTCCAGCATGAACCAATAGCATTGCTTAATAATTCTAAAATATAAAAACAGCCAAATTAAAAGGTGGATAATATAAAATTAACGACTTCAGAAAAAGCTGAAAATGTGTAACAGCAACATATGGTTAATGATTAATTATGTTAATCTTTCTATCTTTATTAGGACAATTATTAGGCCTTCCATTCATTTCCAGCCCTTTTGCATAACCATAGACATAACCTAGACTCTACTCACACCTTAGTCCTAAACCTAATCCCCAACCCAAAAAAGGAGTTCCACCATATTAGCACTGTTCTTTGATCCCTATAATGACTACTGGTCTTGACAAGATAGGTGTGTATAACAGAAATGATCCTAAAAAGGTAACAAATACAAGTACACACAAAGAGAGTTGATGCCACCAAAAGGCAATAAAACAGGTTAAACCAGGACTATTTTTTTTTATTTTAAACAGTTTGTTCCTTATTGTCTTTTTTCCACAACTAACATATCTGATAAACTACCAGACTGGATTGGAACAGTGATAACATTCTCAGCAGAGGTTGATAAGTCAAACCAGGAATAATGAAGCGATTGTGTTTTTAGGTAGCCTGCACTGTTTTTTTTTTTTTAAATAAGAGTTTAACTCCAGGAAGGAACAGCAGGAAAGATTTACTCGTGGATAAAGAGAAGGTGGAGCGGTGCAGCTGGTATATCTTCTGATCCTGATGTGCAGAAGATAAATAAATGAAGTCGATTTGCATTGTAAATTTACAGGTTGATGGGTGGAAGGCTTCTGGGAATTGTTCCTCATGAGCTGCTTTTCATCATTAAAAAAAACAACTTTAACCAATCATTGTGTCGGTACAACTGATTTGTAGCTTTAACAACTGAACTGTAACCCAGGTTATTATAAAGATATGAGTTTAAATTAGTCGCAGCTGAGCGTCGCCCTCAAAACATTCAGTAATTCTCGCATTAAGAGCTCAGAATATGCAGAATATGGCATCATTTACAAGGCTTGACATAATGCTTACAACCTTTTCATTTTTCAAAATAAGATCATCAACTTTGCATGAAGTGCAGCAGGCAAAATGAATTCCTTAAAGCACATGTGTCAAATCCAAGGCCCGTGGGCCAAATCTGGCCCTTGTTAACATTTTCTTTGACCCCAATGGTAATATTTTAATCGTAAAATAGTTTTGTTTCTCTTTTTATTACTACATAGTGCAGACTTGATTTTTAATGCTGTGCTCTCTTTTATTCATAAAGATAATTGATTTTAGGGGGAGTTTCCATTTTTTTTTTAATTTTTAACTGTTGTGAGTAAATGTATCTCTAACAAATAATAAAGTAGTTGTGAGTGAGTAATGCTAATAATGTGTATTTTTAAATTTAATATTTTTTCTTTGTTCCAAACGCTACATGAAATATAATTTGGAAAAAGGAATTAGCATTTCTATAAGAATAATTTGTTAAATAACATTTGAAACCAACCTTTTTAAAATAAATATTGACAGAAATTGGTCCTTCACTCAGATCAAGTTTTGAATTGTGGCCCCTTGTGTCACTGAGTTTAACATCACTGCCTTAAAGGAACACTTGGCCTTGATCTAAAATGAGTATTCATTAACTTTTCTGAGCACGATTATATAAAAAGTTTTATACTTATAAAGTTAAGAGTTTTTTTATTTACAGTCAACTTAAAAGCATACCTGCTTTACAAATATTAAATATATCAAAAGAAGAGTCAATTTATATTTTATTTTTACTCCTCTGGGAAAAACTATTCAGGTCTGAGGCTTTAATATCCCAGCTGGGTTTCTGCACATACCTTCTCAAACAGACTGACATACCTAATAAACTGTGGGATTTGTTTCAGCTCTGCTCATATCCATCAAGTGCATCACTCGGACCAAAAGGTCACGCTTTTGTTTTTGTTGTTTGGTTTCCTGTTAATAAAAAGAAATACTAGCCTTCAAAACTGAGACAGTATTTTTTAAGGATTCACACTCAGATTTCAGATCACCTGTCAAGTGAGCGTGCTGAGCGTGTGAGCACACACACACACACACACATGCAGGAAAGCATAGCGGCCCTCCCCTCTGGCAGTTGTGTGTCGTCAGGTTTGTAGCCGAGGGAGGATGAGTGACAGGCAGGGCTGGTGATTTGCATGGCTCCGGTGTTTAAAAGGAGCTGCAGGTGCAGGATTCTCCTCACAGACCTGTGGAACAGATGGGACACATTCTGCTGCGTAGATTCACCTGAATCTAGAAGACAAACTTTTTTAAATTTTTTCATTTTGGGGATCAATATGAAGAACACTCAGATTTCTTTTTGCTTGATATAGAGAGCGAGGAAACAAATCACTGCTTTTGCTTTCAACATGGAGACATAATCTTCCCATGATGCCTGAACAGATGTTTATATTTCTCCTTCTCTGGGGTGTAAGGGTCACAGACACAACCACCGGCACATGGAGGCGGTGTACAGGTATTAAACCATCTGATTTATTTCTGCTTCTTACGTTCTCCACTTTATATTCATCTCACAGCACAAGTGATGTACAGTTAATGATTATCTGGCAGATTGTTTATGCTTCTCTGGGAATTCCCTCCAGCCAAAATTCTTTTGGATAATTCCAACTGTCTGTGTCTGCTCACTGGGAGTGCTTCTGTGTGCGTATGTGTACTTGTTTCTACTACAGAGTGAGGACCATTTGCGCCATAGTTACTATCAAAGTGAGGTCTTTGAAGTAAAGTGAGGACCTCTTCAATATCCTCACTTTATTTGCAGCTCTACTGCTCTACTATTTAGGTTTAGAGGTATGGTGTGAATTAAGATTTGGTTCAGGTTAGTGTTAGGAATAAACTAGAAAAGGTTAATTTTAGGAAGAATGTCTGGGTTAGGCATAAATACAGTTACAAAAATGAATGGAAGTCAATACAAAGTTCTCAGTTTGATGCAAATACAAGGATGCATGTGTATGTGTAGATGTGTGTAGGTGTGTGTATACGACTTAAATTAAACATCCACAAACAAGTACAGACGTTGAGCAGATTCTGTTACCTTTCTATAGCCATATCAGGACAAATATTTATACGATGTCTTATTTCTCCATCCGTCTCGCTTTCCGAAGAATATCTTCTTGTATTCCAGAATAACCCAACCCAAACCTCATTAAAGTTCGACCATCACCTGGGGCTGTTTCTCACACACGGGTGGGGACATTATCTGTTTATTAGTTTACTGCTCTGGTTTTTAAGTTTTGTTGACTCTTAAAACCAAACTAGCCTTTTAGTTTAGAGAGTGAGTAATGAGGGGAAAAAAATTGAGCTTAGACCCTTTAATTATCTGCCATTTTCACAACAATACCTCTAAAATGTTGACAGAAATGGGTCCTTCTGAGTGAAGGACCCTTTTCTGTTTTATTGGAAAAGCTTTTTCAACTATAAAAACAGTTTTGTTTCTAAAATGTGGGTTTTATCTTCAGCTTTTCAATGAAAAAGACCTACTGCACTAATACAAATACAAATGACATTTTTTAAATGAAACTGCTGTGTAAATACTGAGTAAATGACAGCTGAAGCATGAGTCTGTAAGTATGTTAAAACAGAAGCACAGGTTGAAATTAGCAGAAAATAAACTTAAAGCAGCAGAACAGAAGTTAAAAGCTGCTGAACACAAATGAACAGTATAGAAGCTAAAAGCAACAGAGCAGAAACTGAAAACAGCTGAACAGAAGTGAACAACAAAATAAAACCAAAAACATCAAAATAATGGCTACAAAGTATAGAAAAAGACTAAAACAAGCAAAACATAACTTATAGCTAATAGCAGAATGATAGCTAAAAATAGCAACACAGCAGCTAAATTCCAAAAGTAGCTAGAAACTAAAACTAGCAGAATAGCAAAAGTTAAAAAAAGTTGAAAATTAGATTTCAGATATTAATGCTGTTCTATATAAATTTCATGTAAATTAAGTTTAATATAAAAAGTCTAAATGTTTCAACAATGAAAAAGTGACAGCACATTCCTGACTGAGCTGAATGTTCTGACATTAAGATACTAAAGTGTGCAAAAGTAATTTGCCTACAAAAAAGTACAGAAAAAACGATAAACAGGAAAATAACAGTAGGCTATGATTGCTGACTCAGAATTAACAAGTTATCCAACCTCTTCTGTTTACATTGAAAACAGAAACTTGTGAACTTTATGACATGTTTGTATAATTCTTTTTCAGAAACAGCTCAGATTTATTTTGCATCTTGTTCTTTTTCCCCATTTGGTTCATTTACTTACTTATTCTCCTCAGACCTGCTACCCCTGGATCTTCTGTCCTTTGTACTTGAGAGGGATACCTCCAAACTTGTGTCTGGGGTGCGCATGAAGCAAGCTGGTGGGGTGAGGGGCATCCATTTTCTGAGCCCTGATACCTTAATGAGCTTCCCCTCCTCCCAGATATTGGTAAACTGTGACCTTTTCCCTGAAGAGTTCTCCATTGTTGTAACATTTAAAGTAAACCGTATCGCACCAAAGGTGAGTGTTTGTTAGTTCTGCTTTAGTGTAATTTACTGCAACTCATATTTGCTCAATATGTTGAGAAGCAAAACTGAAGTAAGTTCAAATATGTCCAAAGTGGACTTTTTTTCATCCAACACAGAGTGTCCTGAGGTTGTTTTCTCTTTGTCTAATAGAGAAATGAATATATCTTTTCATTGCTGGAACCCAAAAATGCAGAGAAAAATGCAGATGAGGAGGTGGAGGACATTTTAAAAAAGGACAAGAAGATAAATTTGTCTGGAGAAGAGCAGCAGATGAAGAGGAAGCACGTCAGGAAACACGAGGAACCAGGACGGGTCATCCTGGGCCTGAAGTTATCACAAAGTGGTCTCCAGTTCTTTTTTAAAGGACGCAGTGAGGCTGTGGAACGTTGGATGTTTCAAAGCATTCTATTGGATGATAACCAGTGGCACACTCTTATTTTAGTTATTCATCATCATCACATAAGACTCACAGTGGACTGCAAACCACCGCTGGAAATGTAAGCTCATTATTACCCAAGATGTTAACAAGCAAAAGTTAAACGTTTTAGTTTAAAACTCTGGCATGAAAAGTGTCAGGCAATAGTATGCATTATTTCAAGAAATGTTAGGTCTTTAAAGGGATCTCTGACTATTTGCACATGTTGGCTTTAATATACACTGCCTGGCCAAATAAAAAGTCGCAATCAAAAAAAAAAAATGGTCACACGTTCTAATATTTCATTGGACCATCTTTAGCTTTAATTACGGCAAACATTCTCAGTGGCATTGTTTGGATAAGCTTCTGCAATGTCACGAGATTTATTTCCATCCAGTGTTGCATTAATTTTTCATCAAGATCTTGCATTGATGATGGTAGAGTCTGAGCGCTGTGCAAAGCCTTCTGCAGCACATCCCAAAGATTCTCAATGGGGTTAAGGTCTGGACTCTGTGGTGACCAATCCATGTGTAAAAATTAGGTCTCCTGCTCCCTGAACCACTCTTTCACAATTCGAACCTGATGAATCCTGGCATTGTCATCTTGGAATATGGCCGTGCCATAAGGGAAGAAATAATCCATTGATGGAATAACCTGGTCATTCAGTATTATCAGGTAGTCAGCTGACCTCATTCTTTGAGCACAAACTGTTGGTGAACCTGCCCAACTATAGCACTGCCCCCACAGGCTTGTACAGGTGCATCACCTGCTTCTTACCCTGATGTGCCCATCACTCTGGAACAGAGTAAATCTGGACTCATCAGACCACATGACCTTCTTCCACTGTTCCAGAGTCTTGTCTTTATGGTCCCTAGCAAATTGAAGCCTTTTATTCCAGTTAGCCAATAATTTGACCCTTCTCAAACTGACTGACATTTTTCATGACATCAGGATGTGTCTTTCGACGTGGTTGAAATGAGAAGCAACTCATTGCAACAGTTGGGGTTAAATAACTTGTTACCAGCTGAAAGATAATCACCCATGCAGTAATTATCCAATAGGAGGCTTGTACCTATTTGCTTAATTAAATTCAGGTGATGACTTTTTTTTTGGCTAGGCAGTGTATTATTTCTCTATTCAGCTAAAAGTTGTTTTTGACATGTGAAAACATCTAATTACTTAAAAATTGACTATATTTATTACATTTTTTTACTTAAACACATCGCCATTTTGCTACTGACATAATGCATTCTGGGTCTGGGTATGACAATGAGTTACAGTTGAGACTAAAACACAAAGAGTCCAGGCAAAACAGTTATAATGTGTGATAATAAATGTATATTTTATATTAGTTTTTTAATTATATATATATGCGTTGAAACAATAAAATGTGACAATGTTTAGTAAATTAGCACAGGAGCTGACGCCATTAATAAATTACTTATGTGGCATTAGCTCCTGAGCTGTTTATTAGCTCCAGAACATCATATCACCATATATATAGCATTAGCTCAGGAGCTAACACCACCCAAGCAAATATTATTAACTCGTGAGCTAATGCCACAAATGAGGCATACAAATAAATATGTGGCGTTAGCTTCCAAGCTAATATAATTAGCTTGGGAACTAAAGCTGTGAGCTCTGGAGCTAACGTCATATTACCATGTTTATATTAGCTCTGGAACTAACTCCATATATTGCCATATATACATTAGATCTGGAGGTAATGTGAAAGTTAAAAGCTGAGGTCATTTTATGAAGCAGCTCTGTTGTCCATCTATGTTTTCAGTTGCAGGCCGAGTCATTTCTATGCTCGCCTTTCTGTCAACGTGCTCCGATGTCATTTAAAATACATTATCCAAAAAAAGTTGAAAAGCTGAAGTAAATGTTTATAAAAATAATATCTAGTCGGAGTTTCCTCTAATATTTTGCTCTCAGCTTCATTTCTTCTTGTTTACTTGAGGCTCACAGACGTTGATCCTTCATCGCAATAAAAAGCTTCTGCTCTAAAACGTGCCTTTAGCCTGCAGTCATATCACAGCTCCTGACAGTAAAAGTTATGGATGTTTCCTCTGGCACTTCTGTGGCTGATGTTAAAACAGTTCATGTCTCATTTTTTTGTTCCCTTAAAATCAGATCTGAGGGGAAACTACTTCAGTTACAGAGAATTCAGCTCCCTTACAGAAGAAAAACAACTTGCTTCATCTGTTTCAAATAATGATCTTTCATTCCAAACAGCACACCCTCCAGGCCTTTCCCCTCAGACCTCAACATTCAGGGATCCAGAGTTCACATCGGCAGCCGGGGAAGATGGAAGGGCTTGTTTTCAGTAAGTTACATCAAAAATGTGTAATTCAATTCTAAAATAAATGTATAAATAAATAATAATAAAATAAAATGTCCCCCTGATCCATGCTTTTTGCTCCAAATTCAGGGTCTGCTTCGACAGCTGGTTCTAGTGCCAAACTCAGATGCAACCCATCAGGTGTGCCCTTCCTCTGACCCTCAGCTCGCATCCCTGTCAGTCCCCCCGCTGCTCTTAGACCTGCCTGTCAGAAAGCAGCAGGATGACAGACGGACGACTTCCTCCGGTAATCTGCACAGTTGGTTCACGAGGAATGTGATGAGCACCAACAGGAGCTCAGATCTTTGATCGCTCTGTGTCATCATTGTGATCTGTCAGAAAGTGCACAGCAAGTCTCTCTGGGTTTGGAGAGGTCCTGCTCGGAGCTGCTGCAGGGCCAGCTGTGGTTTAATCCACTCAAGAAGGGCCTCTACTACTGTGACGGCTCAGCGTGGATCACTGTGTTGGAGGGTAACCCAACATCCAAGCCCAAGCAGGTTTATCTTCCTGTTATTGTGCTAAAGTGATAAATTGACCTTTCCATCAACACAGATCATAAAAGGCTGGACTACGTGTTGGAACAACAAGTCCTCACCACCAGCTCAGAGACGCATGATATAGAGGTATTCATCCATCATTCTCTTGAGAATAAAAAGATAGACTTAAAGTTTTTACACTTTAGAAATAAAACATAGAATCTTCTAAATCTGTCACATAAAAACCAATAACATGCAAACAAAAAGCTGTTCTTTAATAAGAATCTGTGATACTACATGAAGACAGCTTTAACACTGTGGGCCAAATGTGGCCTGCCACATTTTTTTTATGTAGCTCATGTCAAAGATGTATTCATGTTTTAAAATAAGCATGTGCTACTTTAAAGTCAGCATTGACCATAAACTACATCTCCCATAATGCATGCCAGTTATTTTACCAGCAAAAGGATTGCATCACACTAGGTAGAGATATACAGGGTTCAAAAGTAACCAGCAGAATTTGCTGTGAAAAATCTCCATTTCACTGCATTTTCAACAGCTGCATTTGCTGCAGCACATTTTTACTGGGAAGTGGGAATTTCCCACTTACAAGTCTTAAATTTAAACTGGAACACCCCTCTAATAGGAATTTCCTGTCAGAAAGTGAGTGAATTCAGAATTCAAGATGTGGGCTTTTTGACAACACAAATCAATCTTTTTTTTTTTTTACCTTTACTGTTGTACGTGTAGTTCTTCAGTATTTCTAAAACATGTTAAAACGCTGTTTCTATGCAGGAAATACCATGTAGAGCTCAGTTATTGTTTGTTAGCAGTGCTCAGCTGTAGCAATGAGATGAGGAAGTTTCATGTTTAGTCAAAGTTAAACGCAAAGTTAATTATAACTGTTTATTTGAAGGCATCCAAAATGCTCATGTGGCTCTCTATGAAAATGAGTTTGACATCCCTGATCTAACAGAACCTGGCATAAGATGAGCTGAGATCTCTTCTTTTAACTTTTACAAGAGCTCCAACTGTATAGATTTCGTCTCTTTTTGCACGTTTTTTAATAGCGGTTTATTTTCATACACACTACACCAGGGCTATTCAACTGGCGGCCCGTGGGCCACATCCGGCCCGCGAGTGATCAAAGTTTGGCCCGCCAACTAGTTCATTCATCTCTTAAGCCCAAACTCCCGGTTTTCTACTTTAATTACTATAAGTTCTTTTAAGTTAAACATAGACATGTTTGGTATCT
>JARVJO010000173.1:2894070-2905001 GCA_031762555.1 Cynodonichthys magdalenae | reverse complement strand
TTTTGATATTGTTTAATTATCACTACTTTTATAGGGTTCTGTATGTCGTATTCATGATTAAATACAGCAAAATAAACCAAACTTATTTCAAAGGTAACAGATCTTTGTAATTCTTGGTTTATTTACATAATAACTTTAATTGCTGAATGTTCGGCCCCTGAGCTGTTGACTTGTGTTAACTGTGGCCCCTGAAGCAATTTAGATGAATAGCCTCCACTACATTATTTAAAATGTATATAGTTAATTCTGTAATTGCCTGTGATTTAGTCCTGGGAATCCAATTCAGGTCAATACACATTCTCACTAACATGAGGTACAATTTATCAAATGTTTGCTATTTTTTAAACATATAGTCATCTGTATCTTAACTAAGTACATACAGATCTTAAAAATAAGAAGTGAAATCTTACTAATTTCCTGTTAAAATTACATTTTTTTAAGGTTGGTAAAGTATTGTAGTTAACTTTGTTAGGTGGAAGACAAATAATAAAAAGGACCCACAAAACAAAACACAATTGTTTTTCTGCTGACAATTTATACTGTACTTTTATGCAATCAAACTATTTTTGCATACTTTGTGCTTTTATTACCAGTCCTATATTGTATGAAAATGGTTGGGAATACTGGGATATGACCTTTTTGATTTTATTTGCAAGACTTCAGTGTCTTTAGTGGATGGATTTTCTCACATGGTGTGCATTTGAATTAATTTTTTATGTATAGAAAATTGCATGTAAAGTTAGTAAGGAGAATTTACTGTGCAAGCTTTTTTTAAAAAAAATCACATTACAAGTGTTTGAGCATGTGTCACTGGTTAAATACACTTTACCAAAACTGGGGATTTATGTGCAGGGATAAATGGACTGATCTGATATAGTGCTTTATCAAATCCCTCCAGACCCCAAAGCGCTTTACACTTACAGTCGATCACCCATTCACACACTCACACACTGATGGTGGCAACCTACAATACATTGTAGCCACAGCTGCCCTGGGGTACACTGACAAAGGTAGGGCTGCCACGCACAGGCACCTCCAGATCCTCTGACCACCAGAGGCAGGGTGGGCGAAGTGTCAACAACTGAGACAGCTGGAACGGGGGATCAAACCGGCAACCTACTAGTTATGGGATGACTCCCCTAACCACTCCACTACAGCCACAGGATGTTGAACAAATACTCAAATACCCTCAACAAATATTGTGGGCCCTTGATGGCCCCTTACTCAGAAAAATCCTCGATCTGCCACTGCCCTCAAGCTCCCAGTTGCTCCCCAGGGGCCTTAGATGGCAGCTACCTGCTCCACATGTATGTTCACATGTGCGATGGAGAAAATGCAGAGAACTAATTTCCCATTAATGCTAATTAATTAATTACTACTTTTTATTCATTATTTATAGGAAACCTTTGCACAGAAACACACTAAGATCCCCTCAGTTTCTTCAAAAAACATTGTCTGAAATCTACTTCATTCTTATAAAATTTTTGTCTTCATATGCTTTTAGCTAGTTTTGATTATTTTAGGTTTTAGCAGCTGTTTTGCTAATATTAGCTTTTAGCGACAGTTTTGCTTCTGTTCTGCTTGTTTTAACTTTAATAGCTCTGTTAACAACTCATTTGTCAACAAATTTCAGCCGTCATTCTTAGAATTTTTGCAGAAATTACAATTTCTATAGTTTTAGGGATCACTGTTTCTCCCACAGATGGTTTTGTTGTAATTGACTCAGTATTTTTTAGCAGAGCTATAACTCTTTTTTTTTACTCCCTTGCATCATATTTCTTTGACCTCCAAGGTGTTCCAGATTCCTGGTGTGGGTCTGATGGCAGCGATGGCTCACCGGGCCTCAGCCTCTGGCTCAGCTGTGTACCATTGGACCGACTCTGGTTTCCAGCTCTACCAGAACATCAGCACTTATGGAGCTCTGGCTTGGAGACATTTCCGAATGGGAAAGAAGGTGTGAAAAGTTACTGGGATAGAGATCACATTTAGCTTTTCAACAAAGGTTTTACCTGAGCCGCCATTTCTCTCGCTGTATTGTTTTGGTGTAGGTGTTTCTTGTGGTGTCTAACTCTGGGGCTGGAACAGACAAGCAGCATAACAAAGAGTCGGCGACAGACTTTTCTGTGATTTACAAGTGGAGCAACAGAAGAAAACGGTTCGTGCAGTTCCAGACTCTGCAGACCTACTGTGCACGAGACTGGGAGGCCTTTAGCATCAATCAACACACATATCTTGCTGTGGCCAATCATAGGCAGGGTAAAAGAAACTATTTGTGAAGTTAATAACTTTTAGACTGCTCAGTTTCTGTCATATCTGGAATAAACTCCTTCATTGTGTTCCTCTTACTGTTATGTCTTGAAGGTGACAATAATCACACGATAAACAGCGTGATATACGTGTGGAACAGACGAACAAAATCTTTTGAGGTTCATCAGCTGCTGCTCACTTCAGGCGCCTACGACTGGGAGTTCTTCACAGTCGGACCGTATCATTTTCTGGTGGTTGCAAATGCTTTTGACGGCATGACCACCTCTGTGGACTCTATCATCTATATTTGGATGGATGGAAGATTCCACGTGTTCCAGACAATCAAGGTGTGTGGAATACTTAGTATATTAAAAATGCTACAGCTATAACATTGCTCAAATCTGTTTGAACATGGAGTTGAAGTCAATGCTTGAGGTAAACATTTGATTACTCCTGCCATGCAGCTTCTCATCCAGCTGGGCTTTGATTTCCTCAAAGAAGATTCGTATCTCTGAGATTAATATGAAAAATGATCTTATCTGCGCAGACGGAACGAGTCAAGCGCAAAGATAAAAGGAAAATAGGTAGGAAGGAACAAGTACGTGAATGCATTTTAAGACTGGGGCCAAAAATAGATTGTGCGGTTTGGCACCATTTGCTGAAACATCGCATAACGAATCGTGAACAATTTATTTGAATCTCACCACAATTGATGTGAGCGTGTTGACACATTGATAGCCACGAGAGAAAACATTGAGAACAGTGTAATTAAGGGGAACTCCAGGGGTGGAGGAGAAGAGTCACAAAAACACTTTGAAGCACGGTGGCAATAAAATAACTTTTAATCATCAGAGAAACGCCGCTGCACAAACGTTGCAGCTCCATGATGCAATCTGCGAGACGATTTTTGGAGAAAACTTTAACACACATCAACTATTTTCTGACTTTTCATCGATAACTAAAACATTTGTCAAACCCTGACAAAATTTTTCACAACCTGATTACCACTTGAGACTTTTTAAAGTTTTAAATCTTCAACAAAGACTGAGAACGTGATGAATGTTTTACCTGCCAAGCAACAATTCTGGCATTAGTAATTATGTTAATGTGCAGATGTGTTTGATGATAGAAGAAAGGTAACGGTGTAGGAAAAAAAGCTTTGGATTTTATTTAACATTTCCTTTGAAATGATTGCAAATGATGAGTCATGATGATTTCACGTCGTTGTAATGTGGCAGTTATTCTTTAAGACAAAATCCCGCCATTTACATCCTGGCAATCTGTCTTAAAGTCACAGAGAACTTACTTCTTACCCAAAGTTAAAACTGCTTAGCGTTTATAGAACAATTCATGCTACAGATCATGACAGTGATGAGCTCAGCAAAGCAAAATGTTAGCTTTGCTAACTCATAATCCACTACCTACAAGTATTGCTTCGCCAATGCCAAACCACTAAACTTCTATAAAAACAAATAGAGGAAACTACAAGTAAAAATTAGCAGAAGCTAACACTAACACTAACAGCTAATTGCTAACCTCTAAGACAACTGTCACTCTGCGTTTGTTGTGGTCATTTGTCAGTGTAAGTTGATTTTAGTTTAAATACTCTAACACAAAAAATGACAAGTCCTATGCATTTCTTCGAGGAATGCTAGGCCTTTAGTTGCGCTGTACAGTTGTTTACCATTTGTATCTCTGTTTGCATGTTCTCACTTGTTCACACATCCATCTCAGAAGTGCCGCGTAATGAATGCTTCCCTTGAGGCGTAACTGATCAATATTTTTTTTCCTCCTTTTTATTCAAATGTAGACATTCTGTGCCACAGACTGGGAAATGTTCCAGATTGGCAGCAGGGTGTTTCTGGTTGTTGCCAACGGACACAGATTGGACGGTAACGGGCCGAGTCAATACACCATCAACTCAACCATCTACGAGCTGGACATGATTGGACGTTTCTTTGTCCGCTTCCAGGACATTGTCACCCACAGGTATCAGTGTGTAATCGTCAGATAAGCTCTAGCAGATGCATGTGCAAACACAGACTATCTTTGTGTTGTGATGTTTGCTGTCATTTCACTCAGTCATCATCTCCACTTAACCATCATCTTTCTTTTCCAGTGCAGTGGATTGGGAGTTCTTCAGCCTCGGGGAGGAATATTTTCTGGTTGTTGCAAACTCATATAATGGAGACTCCTACTCTCTCAACAGCATTCTTTACAGGTATTTAACTTGTCAACAGTTTCCTCTCCTCATATGATCATCAATCTTTTGTGTCATGTCGGACCTGTCTTGAAACCAGCTTAAATAAACGCTAAATCTGGACGGATGTAATATATTTTAAGAAATCAACACTTTTGGTATGTGAATGACCTATATTCCATTGTTGTGATTTCTTATTTCTAGGTGGCAGGGATATGAAGGATTTGTTCCCGTTCACTGGCTTCCGACAATTGGGTGCAGTGACTGGGAGTTTTTCAGCTTCAAAGGAGAATCCTATTTAATCTACTCCAGTGCCAAAGCACCTCTTGCCAAAGTATTCAAGCTGAAAACTTTTTAGAGAAAGAGTGTGCTTTTAGTACTCACTTTGTATATGATTTATTATGTATTTTCATATCTCTGTAGGCAGAAAAGGTTTGTGAACAACATAGCATTAAAAAAATTAATTTAACAGTCAAATTATTGAATTTATATTGTTTATTAAAGCTTTAGCTCAGGAAAATCTTATTGTAAAAGTTCACAACCAATTTATATAATTTTAAAACATGATGGGGCTGTATTTGTGAGGATTAACAAAAAAAGGGGATTAACAAGAAAAGAATATACTCAATCCCAGTTTATCTATCAAAAAAGATTTATTATTAAACATTATTTAATTGTTATAGTTACCTGGGAATAATTAAATTATATCTAACTTTTTTGTTTATCAACTAGAATATTTATTTTCTTTCCTCTTATATCACTTTGTACTAGACTGTTTACATTACCTCTGAATGATAATACATTATTTATATATTAAAACTGATTGTAAATTATAAAAATCTTACTAAACAATGTCTGATTCATTTTTTGTGCATTTGTAATCATTTAACTTGCTCGTTTAGTCTGTGGAATAATTCAGCACTTACTTTTCAGAACATGTAAAAAGAAAACCTAACCCTAGATTTATCTACAAAAAGAACTACAACTCCCACAAGGCCATTGGTAAAAGCCCCGTGAAGTTACCGGAAATGTAGTTTTTACATACAATTAAATTTTATTTAAAAATAGCTTAAATATAATTAAAGTGTTATTTAATCATTTTTAAAAGTATTGTAAGCAAATTAAAAAAGCATACGTGTTTAAGTTAAACACGCCAGTTTAACTCCAGTTTCTTTACTTTGAGGTTCGCCCCATGACTAACGAAGGTACTACAAGTACCACAATGCATCATTCCTGTCTTCTACGAGGAGAAACATGGCGGCTCACTGTTCAGTTGCGGTGTTTTTATTTACGTTTCGTTTGTTAGCTTTTTTAAGACAAACAGAGGATGTAAGAGCTTGTTTTCGAAACCATTTTTGAGCAAAAGTTTAATTCAATTATTAGTCGCTGTTTTTGTAAGACGGCGCTGCTTTATTTGTAGTTATTTGGGCACCGACTGTCAGATTTCTCATATCATTTTTGCTAGCCTGTCAATCTGTCCGTCGGTGAAGGGCTGCGATTGATTGGCCCTTTGTAGTCGTGCTAACTCGGTAACACAGCTATAAACTTAGTACAAACACAGAGGGCAAGAGTCGCAATGTTTAACCCCGTAAATTCATCTTACTTCAGAGTGAGTCCTGCCATTGTCAACCGAGAACTCGGCAAGACTAAGATGAGATAGCAAGAGGGCACGTCGGAGTGCTAACACGCGTTTTGCTGCTTTACTGATAGAACACAGAGAGAGAGAAAGAGGGAAAAACTCAGCTCAGAATGTTTGGAAATCTATTTGAAGACGAGGAGAACGAAGGCTTCTCTTCTACCTCCTCCAAAGAAAGAACTCCCAAAGGCGGTGATGAGCCATCTCCTCCCCGTGGAGTAAGCAACCTGTGCGGCATTAAGAACCAGGGAGGGACGTGCTACCTGAACTCTCTGCTCCAGACTCTGCTGTTCACCCCTGAGTTCAGAGGTATGTACAGATGACTCCCCCTCCCTCCTTCAGCACAACAGCTCAGACATGCTTTCATGTTGTTAAATCTTGTTTTGTGTGTTTGCAGAGGAGCTGTTCAGTTTGGGACCGGAAGAATTAGGATATCTAGATGACAAAGACAAACCAGGAGCAAAAGTATATGATGCATAATGACTGTGTTTATGACCACCATTGTAATTGGGTTTATAGTGAGGAGTAAGTATTTTGTTTTTTGTCCACTCAGGTCAGAGTGATTCCCCTGGAGCTTCAGAGGCTGTTTGCCCGCCTGTTGCTGGTGGACCAGCAAAGCGCCTCCACCACTGACCTCACTGACAGCTTTGGCTGGAACAGCAATGAGGTCTGTGTCAAATTTAGACCATTTTATAGTTTCCTGCATGCATGGCATATTGGGTAGGGGTATGAGGTTATTCGATAAAAACAAACCTGCATTAAATTTGACAGATGTGTACTTACTGCTTTCATTGTTGTTTGGTCTTTCAGTTCGTTTTGAATTTTATTCTTCTTATCTGCTCTTACTCACATAGATGAACTGTGCGCCACGAGATATTCAAAATATTTGATTATTTCAGGTCCTATCGGTACCCACTACCTACTTTACTAAATGATTCAGCAATTAGTTGGGACTTTTGCCCATAAATACTCTCAACTGTGGCAACAAAAAACAAACTAAAACAAGCTCAAAAAAGAGATTTATAGGTTGAAGATATGAGAAATTCCATATATGATGTTAAAGGAACGTTTAACATGAATCAGTTTAGGGCAAATACATTGAGTCTGTATAATGATGTAAATTTACTGGATTAATTTGTTAAATTCCAATGGTGTTTCCATGGCAACATCTGCATTTATCCCAAATGATGTGACCCATCCTCTTTGCACATTTTGGTCTATTGTCTGCAAAGGAAAAAAAGACAGAGAAGCTTAATTAGCACTGATTTATCCCCTTAGTAATGCTTAACAATGCTTGTGTTTAGTAGTAGTTTACTAGTAATAGGGTTCAAAATAATATAACTACCAAAATGGTTATACTTAAATACCATTATTTAGTATGTATTTATATTTAATTTAAATGTAATTTAAATGTAAAGAAGAAGGTAATGATTGTGAAAAGGTGATATAAGCTAAGCGATAGAGGAAAAGATAGGAAGTCTTAGGTTTTAATCTTTTTAGTACAAGAATGTACCTTCTGGCAAGACCAGTGCTAAAGTTTCTTTTTCAAATGAAGGTAATAGTTGCTCTTGAGACTGAACTGTTGTAGTGCTCTTCTTACTTGTTTAAATCTCCACCAGGTTCTATAAAATTAAGTTGTTTCTTTTCAGTCCTGCTAAAAAGAAAAACAAATATTAGGAGTCAAATTTCTTTCTTGTTCTGTGAAAAATGTAAAAATTGAAACGTAGTGAATTGCTGCAGTCTATGTGCCACAGATGTGTTGTTTATTTTTGTGTTCCACTGGGTAGTTTCCTATGTACGAATTGCTATTTATTTTTATTTTTTGTTTGTTTTAAGAGATCAAATCAACAGGATGTGCAGGAGCTTAACAGGATCCTGTTCAGTGCTTTGGAGCACTCTCTTGTGGGCACCAGTGGCAGTACGTTTATCCACCGCCTTTACCACGGCACCATCGTCAACAGCATTGTCTGCAAGGAGTGTGGAACCGCCAGCCAGAGACAGGTGCGTCCCCGTCCTGTTCAAACCCTGCTGGCCTGATCAGAAATAGTTCTGTTTAAATATCTGGTGTCTGGAACCTTTTTCCTGTTTATGTTTTGTGTTTATATCGACTGCAGGAGGACTTCCTGGACCTGACAGTGTGTGTTTGTGGCATGTCGAGTCTGGAGGAGGCTTTATGGAACATGTTTCTGGAGGAAGAGTTGTTTGAGGGGAATAACTTGTATCGCTGTGCTCAGTGTGACAGACTGGTCACTGCTGCCAAGGTCAGTGGCACCTTTCAGGTTGTATTTCCACAGTAACAAACGATTCAGTCAACAAATGGTAACAAAATATGTTTTTTTTTATGTATCACATTTCAGTCTGCTAAGCTGAAGCAGCTGCCTCCATTTATGACAATGTCATTGCTGAGATTCAGCTTTGACTTTATGAAATTAGAGCGGTACAAGGAGACGGGACGCTACAGTTTCCCCCTCACCATCAATCTAAGACCCTTTTGTGAACAGGTTTGTTCTCTCTTTTTAATACATTAAGAGCTATTGATGGGACCCCAAACATTCACCCAGTTTGAAATCTCTTGAAACCTCCTCTGCTTTTCCCCTCGCAGACCGATGGAGAGGACTCTGATTTCACCTACGAGTTGTTCTCTGTGATTATTCATAAGGGAGGCTGCTACGGAGGCCATTACCACGTTTACATTAGAGACATTGATCAACTTGGCCAATGGGATCCACCGGTAATGGAAAATACTTTAACTTAAATGATTAGATTTCTTAAACTTTTCAGAATGTGATGAACTTTGACAGATATTTTGTTCTGTGCATTAAAAAAATGTTTTAAAATGAGCAGCACCTCTGTGTAGGGGTTAACAGCACATATGTGTACTGTGACAGTTTGGTACGGATGTTAGAGACTAGTACATGAACTAGACAAGAGATATGTTTGTCAACTCACCCATTTAGATTCAGGTGCAAGTTTTATTTCACTGCATTTTGCTAACAACCTCAGCTGGAGACAAAGCAGAGGAAGATGCTGTCTGAACACTTATGTATCAAACAAAATGTGGTTCAGAATAAAATGCAAAGGCAGGATAGTTGGTGGAGGTGAGGTGTATGTGCACAGAGAGAAATGTTTACTGGCTGGCTTGCCTTGAAAGGTAAATTGAATAATGTTTTAAGATGAGGTACAAATGATAGTTGAAAAATGTATTGTTTAAAGTATCATATTTAGGTGCCAGACTTTCACCTTTCAAGCTATCTGCAGCAGGAGTGACAAGTTAATGTACTGGGTTTTTTTTTTTCTCGATACATTTATTTTTGGCAAAGAGCTATGCCATATAATCAGTATAAGTTTCATTTTACAAAACAGTACTAAATTGGTGAATATCTCAAATTAATTTTTGAGTTTTCACCTTTGCAATCTGTTATTCTATATCTAAATAAAATACTGCTTTTATATCTTTCTAATATTTCTTAAGAGAGTATGAAATTGCTGGAATTTTAAATTTTTTTATGCATTCCTGTAGGACAGTGTTTTTTGTTTAATTTTTAAAAATTATTTATTCATTCATTAAAACAAGAAAAATCTATATACAATAAAAAATGAAACACAATTTATAAGTGAAATGAAAGGAAGCACACACTATAATGTTTTAGACAACTTATGCCAACTTATGAAAACTTAGTCCAACACTAAAGATGTCTACGCTGAAGATGGAATAAAGAAAAATAATATTGGAAGCTTGTTTTGGATGTATACATACTGTAATGCCAATGATTAGAACAAATATATAACCTATATGAGTAATTTAGTCATAATAAAATGTTCAGACATTGCCATAAGTTGTGTAAAATGTTATATTATAACAGGGCTTTTAAAATAATATAATAAAAATTAAAACCCACACAAAGATTTGACGTTTGATTTTTTTTTTCGCTGTTGTACTGACTCGTTATTGTTACACCCCTATTTAATTTTCCATTTTTTGTTTTTAGGAAGATGACTGCAAACCCAAATCTCAGAAGAAAATCAAGGAGGAGGTGAAAGAATCCTGTGAACCGAAACTACAAGAAGACGATCCTTTGTCTGTTCTCACTGCAATAATTGCCCAGGTACATTAAAACTTTTATACTGATTCTTGTGCCTTATTTTTTTAAAATGACATCTATAAACTTCAGTCCCTTTGCTGCCCATTAGGAATCATTGAAGAGTGTTCTGGTGGATCAGCTGGGTCAGAAACTAATGGATAAAATTGGTTCATCTTGGAGCAAAAAGTTCAGAAAACAGTATGGACCCATTGGAAAGGTATAGATGATATCTGATCTGACATGAACATTTTATTATTTCTCTGAAGTGTAATCCAGTTTCTGTTCTCTGTTTGTCGTTCAGTTCCTACAGTCCCACAGCGATGTTTTCATGCTGGTGTCAGACGGTACTCGAGTGGCACTGAAGGCAAACCCACCAGTGACTGAGACCTGCGCTCCAGCAGAACCAGCTATGAACTCTGAGGCTTCAACATCTCCTGACCCGGGAAGTTCAGATCAGCAGCTAGACCCCAACCTAAAGCTTTCACCAACACCACAGGTATTTAAACAACATTTTCCAGCCATTTGGAGTCCTGTTATTTGTTCCTAATAGAGGGTTTTGATTTTTTGTTCTGCCTGTTTTCTCTCAATTCGTCCTCCTTGTCTGTCAACAGGGAAACCACTGGTTTGACCTGAACGACTCTGCTGTGACCTCCATCAGGGAGTCAGACATAGAGAAGCAATTCCAGGGCAAAGAGAGTGCGTACATGCTGTTCTACAGGAAAACACAGCTGCACAGGCCAAGTGAAGGTAAAGTAATTAAAAGGGA
>JARVJO010000173.1:2863439-2885673 GCA_031762555.1 Cynodonichthys magdalenae | reverse complement strand
AAATATCCATAATTTCTGGTTTCGGATGAAAACGTAGAGGAGGCTACAAGCAGCAAAGCCGGGAAGATAAGGGAAGGCAGGAGAGAAGGAAAAAGCGTCCTACTCCTCCGAGAGCAGAAAAAAAAAAAAAAAAAAAAACTATTTAACTCCAACTTTTAACTATGTTTTAGCCAACAATAGGTAAAACCTAGGCCGAAAATACTTTGATTTTTTGTAAAATATAAATGCAAAGAACATGCACTGATTAATTAACGTTAGGCACAATATTAAATTAAAAGAAGAAAAATTAAATAAAATACGTATCAAAATGGGAACAAGTGGTTTTTGAACATCACTTAATAATTTAGAAATTAAGGAGACTAATAATTAGCTATAAATTATTTGCTTTCTTCTATAACATATGATCTTTACAGCTCAAAACTGTCTTTGTAATATTTTTTAATTGCATAATGTGCCAAATGTTTGTAACTGGTCTGGACTGCAGCCGGTCAGTTTAATTCTTGTACTCTTTTACAATCGGTTCTGCCTTTCCTGTACGCTGCATTCATTGTAAAAGATCAACCTTTTTACATACTGTAGGAGAATAATAAACAAAATCAGATGCTTTTCACCTCTTCTCTCTCTTAAACAACTACAATTTCAGATTAAGAACACACAGTTTTGACATTTTGCTTTATTTAAAAAAAAAAAAATCCTGATGCAGTGTGTGGGAAATCTAAGTTCTCTTGTACATCTTCTAGAACATGAGGGTTTAGTAGCAGCCAATTGGTTACTAATCAAATGATCTGCTGATATCTGCGACACAGCTCAGTTTCTTGGTCTTTAGCATTCAGATGTAATGTCACAGAAACCCAAAGTGGGAATAATCTTAGAAAAGTTGTTGTTGCCGTTCATCAGTCTTTAAATAGTTGTAGAGATTTTTTATAACCTATTGTACCATAAAATACGTTTTTATGTCATTATTTGTCCAGTGTGGGTTCACACCGTTCTGATTTTTAAAACAAAGTAGCTTTAGAACAAAGATTCATAGTATTTGACTGTGATTTACTCTGTCAGGTCTTGACGCTGCCGATACTTCAGGATCTGTTTGTACCAACATGTGGGTTTCTTCGTGTGTGGCAGATAGAAGGATGGAGGCTGGCTCGTATTCTCAGAGGACAGCGAGCCACGCTCAGGTCTTAACTTTTTCTTGCCAAATATTTGTCTCACGTTGATGGCAGCTGCTTTTGTTCACACAGAAACTTTTGTTTTCCTTTGGCTCAGGAAGTTGAAGCTGACCAGTGGTGCAGACATTTGTGTGCAGCAACTATTGATGGAGGAAGATCTTGGGTAAGTTTTATAGCACAATAGTAGTTTTTGTTCTGTTTCTTTGTTTTTTGTATAAAATCACTTTTTTTTTCTTCTTTTTTTACAAGTCCTAAGCAAGTAGTGCTGAATGTTAAGATGGGTGTTCCAGGGGAGAGGTGTTTCTACCCTGTAGAGGAGCTGGTTTGGGATGCGTCCCATGATTCCTCTCCTCGCTCACTGCGCACCTGTCTGGCTGCACACTACGGCCTCTCACCTGATTCTCTGCTGCTGGCCAAACACCATCCAGAAAAACACATATGGGAAGAAATCTCCAACTGGGTAACTTTAAGAATATGTTGAACACGAGAGGAGAGTTGCTTCGATCTCTGCATCCTAAGATAATTATTGTTACCAGGTAATCAAACATATTCTGTCTGTTCTACTGTCAGACCCAGCAGGTTTCCAAAAAGAGGAAGAAGAAAAAGGCAGAATCACTTTTAGGACCACCGTTCCACTTGAAAGATGGTGATGTAGTTGGCATCAAGGTATTTATACAGTTCTTGTTATTTTCTGTTGTCTGGTTTCTATTGCAGTGTTCTAAATCTGTTTTTATGTTTTGTTTTGTAGAATCTATTGATTGACAACAACAGAGACTTTATCACTTTGGAGGATGAGCAGGGCCAGCAGAGGCTCAGGGAACAGGCAGAGCAACGCAGGAAAGGGTGAGACACATCCGCTTACAGATGGTTTTTTGTCGTGGAATCAGTAGTGATGAGCAAAAAAGCTTTTGTGAAGCACTGAAGCTGGTTTTCTTTTCTCAAAGCTTTTTAACACATCTTCTTTGGCGCCATCCTGTGGCCAAACATATAAAGAGCAGCTTGATGCCACAACACGAAATGATCCACTTTATCATGTCTGAGTTGACAGTGGGTGAAAAACTATAGTAACAGTTTGATGAATAAACTTTAAAAGTGTGCCATGGCATAATTCCCCTGTTGCTTGTGATTTTGTGAAATTTGTAAACACAACTGATCATTAAACAAGTCATAATTAATTGACAACACCTTTCACTGCACAAATTTTAACTAAAACCCCTCCAGTGGGAATTTCCTTCCAAGTTCAGAATTCAAGATGACATTTACTCACTACAACTCAACAGTGAAAAAAACTCTCTTATTTTTACGTTTAATATTTCTTATTATTTATTTCACAGTCAGTTGTGCATGCAGTAATTTTCAGTGTTTATAAGAGGATGTGCTGTTTGTATGCAGGAAATACCACATAGAGCTCAGTTATTGTTCGCAGGGCTGAAGCCATATCAACAAGACAAAGGACGTGACATTTTGTGTTTAGTCGAAGTTAAACATAAAACATCAAAGTTAATAACTGATCTTTAGAGTGCCAACATGATGCTCATGTGGCCCTCCATGAAAATTAGTTTGACACCTCTGTGCTAAACTAAAAACCAGTGGTAGCGGAACTTGCTCTTCATTTAGCGAATGAGCTTTTTTGCTAACTTTGGAAATCGTCAGTAGACCGATTGGCTTACGCTAAATTAGATTGAAGTTATTTACAAGTTAGACAGATCTATAACTGTGTGTGGCTCCATATCTCACTAAAACACACCAAATATGGCCGATGATTTACTTCCTCTTAAACCTTTGAATTTACCAAAGCAGTGACATTAATTCCTCACTTTCGAAGTTTCAGACATCATTCATCACGTGACTTTTGCCAAACAAATGAAGCTTCTGAAATTGTGTTTTTTTTTATTTGTTTGTACCAACACGTGCCGAAGGTTTAGCTTCAAACAGCCCATCGGTAAATTCCAGATATTGTTACTAAAATATTTCCCTCTTTACCTATTTTCAGAGAGCAGTCTTTAGCCTCTAATGAAGCTGGACGAAGCAAATCCCGGAAGCCAGAGGTGCCGTTATCAATCAGTGTTGGAGTTTTCAGATAACATTCACAACCAGGACATGTAATGAGACACAGTGAGACGCCATGTTGCTTTTACGACAATCTGACTCCATCCATTATAGAACAGCACTAGTCTTTGGGAAGTGCCACATAAACCATGTATTTCTTTTTGCTTTTTATCTTTGTGGTGGATCAAAAGAATGATTTGATTTTCTGTTTTTGTGCTGTGATATGGATTTTCTTTACTCAGCATTGCAGCTTTTAGATGATCCGTCTGTGTTCCCATCACTACAAACTTTTCCAAACTGACCAAGCACACCTCTTTAACAAGAAATTCTTTGATTAAACTTTTTTTATATAGTTACATGGATCAAAAGCTAATTAGATGCAGTACGTTTACCAGATAATTTCTATTAGTGTTTATAAAAAGATATTTATCTGATTATTATTGTTAACTAGAGTTTCTATTAACTAAAAGGTTAGAAATTTACATTGATGATTCTCACTTTTTCCTCTTTAATAAAACATTTCTTGTACAAAAAGCCACACAAAGAGAGAACTGCCTTCAGAAAAAGCCTCATAAAGTACAGTTAGTAATTCCTTTTTTCTAATGAACCCATCAGTGTGAGCAAAAAAAAATCTGTTTCTCGATCTGTAACTGGATTTCTACTCTTGTTTTCGGGGAGATGAGAGAAAGGCCTTAATGTGGAGGAGCTTTGTCGCTGCTCTGTTCCCTACCTCACTCTCAAACCCTCCCGCTCCTCCTCTTCTACCTCTTCTAACCATCTTTAACTTTGAATGGTTTCTCTGCTCTGATCAAAATAAATCCCACCAATTTAACGTTTAAAGAAATATTGAATTCTTCAGCTATGTGCATTTAACTTTTTTGGCTGTACTGTATGGAGCTCAGAAGTTTTTTTTTTTTTAATCAAACTATTTTTGAGGATTTTGTTTACTCCTGCTTAAGAAACTTTCTGTAAAACTTGATTATTTGAATGTGAGGATCGATTCATGTTTGATTTCAGGAGAATATTTCATATTTTTAATTGCATGCATTAGGTCTGAACTTCAGGGAGTTAAGAGTGATTCTTTTAATTTATGGTTTTTGGATAAAAAGTGAAAATATGTGACTTCTGAATTGTTGATGCTGCTTCTCATCTGTCTGGCCTTGGTGTCAAGAATTTCTTAATAAAAACCTGTTTTGTAGTTTGTATCCTGAGTGAAATTACATTTTGTGTTTTTAAAATAACTAGTGTTACTGATACGTTTTATGTTGCATTGATAAGAACTGATCTGCTGTAACGATGCAGTGGAAATCTGTTTTTATCCATATCGCTGCATTTGCAGAACATATTTTATGAACAATAAAATGGTGATATTTGTGTGCAATCCTTTAAGCTTTTTACAGAATATTTGCAGTCTGCGTGGCAGTTTTTCTTTTATCTTTTAGTCATATTTTTGTAACCATCTTTTCCAGAAACATATTTGCTCAGAGTAACTTTTTAAAGAGTTAATGTGACATTTGGCAGAAACATTAAAGCTCAACACATATTGATTCCACGTCACGTCAACACTGCTGCCAGCTTTCTCTAGCAGCGTCACGGACTGGCACAACTACAAGGGCCACCACTAATTTTTTTATGTTCTTTATGACCTTTGTGCATTAACTAGTTTTATTACAGTGAACTGATTATAAATTCTTAAAATAACTTCATATCTAATTATGTTTCCTTAACAGTTATAACCAATTATCTATTCATTATGTTGAGCTTGATGTGTGTGGTGCTTGAATAATATCACAATGAAGTCATGGAAACAGGTCAAATTCAAAGTAACTGGAAAATAATTAATTATATTTAGAGCTGCAGAAATATTTACATTAGTAATATTTATTTGTTTCTATAATAAACTATATAAATCAGGCCATTCAATTGGTGGCCTGTGGGCCACTTTTAGCTCGCTTGTGACTTCAGTCCGGCCCACCGATAAGTTCATTAAAAACAAAATAAAAATATACTTTCTTATAAGACTTGAATGACAAATATTGCAGTCAGAGTGTCAATTCTGTTATACCTATTATCTGTGACTGGGCTATACAACTTAGTCTGCCTGCCAATGGCTTCATTTAATATAAAAACAATTTTTAAATTAAAAAAACAGATTTTTTTTTATTCATAAATCAGAAAAAATAATTATTTAATGAGGTCTGAGTGCTCCACGGTGGTGCAGTTGGTAGAGCTGTGTCCTCCCACAGAGGTCACCAAATCGAATCCTAGCCACGGACCTTTCATGTTCTCTCTGTGAATGCATGGATTTTCTCTGGGTACTCTGGTTTCCTCCCACAGACCAAAAACATAAATGTTAGGCCAATTGGTAACTCTAAATTGTCCTTATTAGTGAGAGTGTCAATGGTTGTTTGTCTGTTTCCCTGTGATGGCTTTGTGACCTGTCCAGGGTGTCCCCCTCCCTTCACAAAGTGACTGCTGGACACCAGTGACCCTGAAAAGAAGAAGCAGGTAAAAAAATGAGCAGCTTTTTTTAAATTTATTACTTATGCAAAAGCATAACTATGGCCTTCATCAGTTTAATGGATGGATTTTTTATTTATTTATTCATTTAATTTCATTAAAAAAGCAAATTCTATATACAATAAAACAATACAAATGACTAATATAATGAAAGGCAGCAGGAAGAAGAAACAAATATTAGAACTGCGCTTTTTCTCCAAATTCAAACAATAATAATCAAAAGGTTAAAAAGTGAGAAATTTTCTATTTAAAAAACAAGATAATATTAAAGATGTTTTTTGACATACACAGTTTTGCCTAGTAATCTCTGAATAAAAGCTTAACTCCTACATTTTAAACTAAAATCTTGTGATCAAAAATAAAAGTTGTAATCGTTTTGTTAAACCTTATTATGTTACAATCCAAGGATGTGTGAATTGTGCTCAGAATGTGTTGAGGACAACCTTCAGCTACTACTACTCTAACATTAGCTCAGTGCATAGCCATTTTTTATTAAGATAAGTTAGCTAGGGTGGCCATCTTGAATCCAACTGGTATTGAACTCTAGATGCACATTTAGTGATGCGGCTCATAAGATTTTGTTAACACAACAATCAAACGAGTGCACACACAGGTCATGGGCAAAGACATTATCACCCCTTTGCCTCTGGCAGCAGGTCAAAGCATAAGGTCAGTATAACATTGTACTTAATACTTGAGCTTATGCCCAATTTCGTGCAAAACATAAATCACTTCAGCATATTTATTGCAACAAAAATGTCAAATTAAAGCACATGAATTTCAATTTGTTCCTGTATTTAAATGTGAAAATAAAAAAGAATTTCAGTTTTCTCTGGAGTAAATGAGCCATAAAATCTAGGAGTGACCTTCCTGACATGTTTTCTCTGGGTTAACGGCATGATTTTTATTGACCAATCACGACTCACACAGCATCTGGAGCAGCCAATCAGCTCCCCGTGCCGCCGTTACGTCCCCGCCTCCCCCTGACACGGTTTATTTTGATGGACAGACGTGCTGCACGGGGATGCGGAGTTTTACTCTAAGCACAGAGGAGGGTTTATAACACCGACCTGGACTGAAAACATCCGCAACAATGGTGGAAGCTTTCTGCGCCACATGGAAACTGGTCGACAGCAAGAACTTTGATGACTATATGAAGGCACTTGGTGAGAATATTACTTTTATTTTCCTCATGAAATAGTTCAGAATTCCTTAAGTCGTCCCCCTTTTATTTTGGCAGGCGTTGGCTTTGCCACCAGGCAGGTGGGCAACATGACCAAACCGACAGTAGTGATCAGCCAAGATGGAGACAAAGTGGTGGTGAAGACCCTGAGCACCTTCAGAAACACTGAGTTCTCTGCCAAACTGGGAGAGGAGTTTGATGAGACCACACCTGATGACAGACACGTCAAGGTAAGCGCTTGTGTTTAAATGTGCAAATTATTCTCTGGTGTGATACTAATATTGTTATTATTACCTTGGCTGCAGTCCACTTTTACCATGGAAGGAGACAAATTTGTGCATGTGCAGAAGTGGGATGGAAAAGAGACCACATTTGTGAGAGAGATCAAGGATGGGAAGATGGTGATGGTACGGATTCTCAAAATTCAAACTGACTCACTTTGCAGTAAAATACAAAATGAACCGATTTAAACAACACAAAACATATCTTGTCTGTTTTGTTTTCCCAGACGCTAACTTTTGAAGGAGTCACAGCGGTTCGCACATATGAGAAGGCCTAAACTTCAGGAGGAGCAGAGCAAGGTGTTCCCTTTTTACAATATATATAAAACAAAATACACTGTTTTGCTTTGGTTCACACTTCATTTTTTGATATGTAAGAATTACTACAAGGACTCTTTTGTAAGAAACTCCAGTTTGAAGGGCCTAAACTGTTTGTGTTAAATGTGGAAAAAATGGAAAAATAAATTGAACTAAACCATTATAATTCCCCAGGCTTTCCATTTTTTTAACTTTTGATAAATCCTCAATGCAACATTATTACAGCTTTTATCTCAGCAGCACTCCCACGCTCATTCAGTCGGCCTTTTCTTTGCAACTCTATGCAGTCGTTACATTTCTGCAGAAACACGTCAGCCTCGGTGGTGATGGGTCTGTTCCAGGTGGCAGCTGGAGGGAGGCAGGGAAGCAGCAGCGAGGGTTGACCGTTGAACTCACTGAAGGGAAATGTCCCGTAGTAACCCCTCCCAGATGGTCTGAGACCACGTGGAGTTTGTGTGTGTGCGAGGGGGGGGGGGGGGAGGGGGGTGCTGCAGACATTCGCCTTGGGATAATCCGGTTTAAGTTTGTGGTGTCATTACGTAGAGGCATCATTCGATGGCGTGAGGACCAACCCAGACCGAAAGTCTTCCTCCGGGTCGGCGGTGAAAAGGAGGACAAAGCGAGCGATGTTTTGCAGCGATCCAGTTTGCAGCGCTCGCTTCAGTCTGTTAATAGAAGCTGTCAGTCAGCCTTTGTCTTAGAGTTGAAGCAGAAAATTTCACACTGGTTTGTTTTTAGAGGCTCCATGTCCCACTCTGTGAGCTGGTTTTTGGAGGAACAGTGGGACTATAAGTGCTCATTTTATTTTATTTGTTAAAATCTGAAAATATTTTCTGCCAGGTTTTGTCTCCTTCTCAGTAGTCTGTGACACACACACACAAAAACCTCGGGTAACTGGGGTGGAACTCATTTGGTTTGTGCTTTAGTTATAAATGCAAAATAGCAGCACAGATCCTCTCACAAAACTAGGTGTTTGTGCTGCGAATAGTTAAAAGACAATCTGTTTTACAACCTAATATTGCATTAAAAACATGGAGCTTATCGTCCTTTATGTTAGACTGTAACAGGTTGGTGTACTTTTCCCAGTAGAGGGACAAGAGTTCCTTTATTTGTGAAGAATCTGTCACTGGTGTAAGCTGACCTGTAATAACTCCTCTAAACTCATAAAGCAACATAATGACCCGACCAGTTGTAGGGAGATCAAAAATTCTAATCTTGTAAAAGTAAAATTATCAGCAATATGGTATGATAAAACTAATTCCAGTTGTAAAAGAAAGTAATTCCGAAAGGGCGGCTATAAAATGAACACTTAGTGCTCATATTATTCAGTTATCAGTGTTATTCCATGTCTGCTGACAGCAGCATGTTTGTAAATCAGCAGGATTTACAATGTGTGAACCTTACCACCCAAACCAGATCTGAGCTGAAGAAAATTAATTTTTAATACTTTATCAGGGAAGTCAGCTCATTAAAAATGGGCTTGGTATGTGAAATATTATCAGTACAACCGCTTGGTTAGCACTGTTGCCTCACACCAAGAAGATCATTCTGTGGAAAGTTTGCATGTTCTCATGTTTGCGTAGGTTTTCACCAGGTTCTCCGATTTCCTCCCACAAACCAAAAAAAGGCACATTAGGTTGCCTTCAGGCCCAGACCTCCATTACAAAGGAGATCTGTGATCTTAAATAGGATTTGCCTGGTTAAATAAATGTCAATAATTGTGATCTTCTCTGGGACCTTGCATTGACTTCCATCCATTTTCTTTTAATTATTTTCTTACCCATTACCCCTAAACCTAAGCATTTGAAGCCAAGGACCAGTGGATCCCCAAAAGTAGTACATTTTGGAAAAATGGGCCTTGCTAGGCTATGATAGAACACACACAGTATGTTTTTCTATCTTCATAAGGATTTTGCATTGACTTCCATTCATTTTTCATCCATTTCTATAGCATAACCCTGACCCTTACTCTAACCCCTTAACAGTATTTGGACTTATGGGGCCCAGGCTTTGGGCCCCGTAAGGAGCATTGGGTCCTCACAAGGTAAAATGAGACTTACAAGGTAATAAATGCTAGAACACACATTATGATCATGATAAAAATATTAATATCCAAGAAGTCTGGAGAACTGATCCTGATCCCTTTAAAAGACTATAAGGCAGTCTGGCTTAATAAATACAAATCATAAAGATAGCAGGTATGGTTGAAAATATTTACACAGTTCTCCAAATATTATTACAGTCCAGCTGGAAGCTGACCACAAGTAAAAGTCAGATAAATATGTTTGTGTTAGAGATGTAGAGATTAAATAAAGAGACATAAATTTTTTAAATGACAATTTATTTCTATTTATAATCACAATGAGGGCACAACTAACAAATTATACATATTACCTACACTTTAAAGTGGAGACAGAACAGTTTTATTAGATTCTGATAAAATTATCCCATTTCCTCACTTATTTACACAAATAACAGCTTTCGTTGCCTGTTCTGTCGGTAAGTTTTTGGTTTTCAACGTTCCTAAGTGTGTTTGCAAGTTAAACCTCTGACAGGGTGGAATATTTTTACATAAACGTCTGAGACACTACAAACACACATCATGCACTGTTTATCTAAAGTCTATGAGACAAAAACTAAGTATTGCACATGTTCACCTGGTGAGTGTGTTTAAAAAGACTAATATTTACCTTTCCTCACCAGGAACACCCTCCTTTATTGCTTCTTAAAAAAAAAAAATCAAACAAGCCAGTCGTTTTGAAGCATCGTAAGAAATCTGCAGCTTTCAGAGCTGCAATATGTGCCTCGTTCGTAAAAGGTATGTTCATTTTATTTCATCTCAGAACATAAGTGGATTTAAGTGACTCGTGATTAGAGCTACAAGCCACAATTACAGTCCGCTGTTCAACAAATGGAGCAACATTATGACATGTAGCCTTAAAAGCGGATTCAAAAACATGGTTTTACGTAAAACTGACATCTACCAGTCATGTAGGTGATTTCCTGGTCTACTGATATGATTACATTTGTAATCATGTCAGCTGTGGGCACAGCTAACCAAAAAGTTAGCCTCGCTAACTCATAATCTGCTAACTAAAAGTATAGCTTAGTTAATGCTAAACATATAAATAAAAAGAATTCGCAGAAGCTAACGCTAAAAAGCTAAACAAGTAAAAATTTGTGGAAGCTAACACTAACAGCTAACCGCTAAGATGACTGTCCATCAGTCTGTGTCGCACGTCTTTGTCTCCTTCCTGCTAAGACTGGTGGGACACAAACCTGTTCATGTTAGTTAGCTGTTAGCTGACTTAAAGTAGGCAAAACCTAACTGGTCCGCTAACGTTTTTCAAAGTTGGTGAAAAAAACTAATCTGCTAAACAAATACTTAGTTTAGCATTTAGCTGTTGGCTGATTAGCGGAACCATGCCCACACACTGCATGTCAGCATTAAACTCTGCCGTGTTTTCACAAATATTTCTGTTCCAAGCTTTAAAATACAGGATTATACAGTTAATCTTGAATATCAGGTTTCACTGCACACATCACAAGTACAGGTTGTTCAAATAAAAGAAATCCTGTTTGAAAATGACGCATGTGTGCATCCCAATCTGTTGACTGATGTTATACTCTAGGCTATGCCCAGTTTGTACACAAGTTCCCAAAATATGTCAAGTTTCTTCTCTAAGTACACAGCTAAACAGCCATTGACAAACTCAGAGATTTGGTCAGTCAAGGAATTCTCATAACTGGTGGTAGAAATTACAAAAATAAATAAAATGAGAAAAATCCATCCAAACTCCAGCTTTATTCTGAGAGTTCAGGAAATAGTTTCTATTAGCACCTGTTTTGAAATAAAAACTTGGTGCAGACTCGATGTTTAGTTAAAAAAGTCTTTCAAGATTTCAGGTATTATTTTGTCCCACCAGTAAAGTCTGGGAGCTCTCTCATACAAAGGCATAGTCATTCCTTTTGATGCTTAAAAAGGTACAAAATAAAAAAAGATGCACTATCTCGGAAAATTACATGAAATTCTTGGACAATGTGTGAAACAAAATTAGACAAACATCATCTACTGTAAAAAAAAGTTCATCTTCCTTTATGTCACAGATTTACAAGTAGTGAATGTCTAAAAGAGAATAAAAATAAAAACATTAAAAATAAAAAGGAATGACACAGACTGCATGTATTTGGTACGAGAGCTCAACCAGTTCTGGAAATTATAAAACAATCCATCCCATCACCTTTCATCCTTTTGCTGACCACATTTACTTACTTTTTGTAAACCGTGAACAGCTGCTGCCGTGGTTAGCAGCACAGGAGATGATGTTTCTTAATTTGTTTCTTGTTTTAGCTAAACTGTAAACCTCAGGTTGGATTCAGACTGAAGAGTCAAATCTGCAGAGGTGAGAAGGCGTAAAAAGGAAACTGAGCCTCGTCTTCGTCCACAAAGAAACACTGGAAGTACGGCAGCTCATCTGCGGAAGAAGAAAATAAACAAAAAACAAAATGTTACCTCACTTTTCTGCTTTAAGAGTCTGATGCTGTCTGAATGTTTTTGTGAGAGAATTTTAACTAACCTTCCAAAAAAAGACTCTCAGGAGGTTTTTCTGTAGACAAGAGACCAAACTGTTAAACTAAAGTCGTGCAATATTAGAACATCTGAAATGACTCAGTTACCCTCAAACTTCTCCTTGGCAACTTTCTTTTCAGCAGGTTTTTCTGCAATAAGAGTTTTGTGCATAAATAAACAAGATGCAAGGACTTTTTTTTTTACAAAGCAAACAGTTCTAAATGCGTACCTTTCTTTACAGACTCTTGGATCTCCTTAAGAACTCGGTCTTCTGCAAATGACAAAATAAAAAGTATATATATATAGTTTTTTTAATGAAATCTCATTTTATCAAGTTACTGGCTGATCAAAATACTGTATGTCTGTGTTTTAGTACAGTTTACTAAATTAACTTAAATAATCAAAGGGGATTTCACATTTTACCTTTGGCTTCCTTTTTCTTCTTCACAGCAGTTTTCTCTAAATAAAAGATCCAAACAAGGTTTTCATACATCAACTTTAAATAATTTGCAGAATATAGTTTGATTTACCAACAGTTATTTTCATTACTGATTATTTGCTCCATTCATTTTTCAGTTAAATTGAATCAAACAGCAAGAAAAAAAAATACTTTTTGATAATATGAAGATATTTTAGTGAGTTTCAGTTTTTTTGTAATATATTTTGAAAGTTTTTTGTCCTTCAGCTGTGAGACACCTGACAGATAGAAGATGGGATGAGTACCATATATTTAGTCTAAAATATAGTTTTAAACTTTAACTTTAATTAAAATACTTATTTTAAATTATTTTAAATTTAATAAAACTAAATTAAACTTAAATTTATTAAAAACTCTCAACCCTTAAAATTAGGTTCATTTTTAAAAAATAATTTTTGTTGAGGGACAGAATAGTTGTTTTCTAATTAACCTAGAAAAATACCACAATAATTTGTCTTTATTTTTTAAATTACATTTTGTAAACCGATTACCACTCTTAGTTACAGTAAAATCTGGCTGATTGAAAGCAACAAACATGACTTTAAGTTTTCACTTGGCTTAAACAGACCTTTAATTCAGCTACAATATGAGCTAAAAGTTGAGAGCAGCATCACACACAAAAAAAGACTTTACCTTTTTTCTTCTCAGCTGGTGCTGCCTTTGCAACAGCTATTGAAAAACATAAGTTTTTCATTTAATTACTTTTAACATTTCAGAATGCTGCAGTTTAATACACTATACAGAGGATAACACAGACAAAAAACAAAAAAAACAAACAACAAACCAAAAAAAAAACCCAAACAACACAGCAAGACTAAGAAATAGAATTAATTTATAAAGTGGAAGCTGATAAAAATGAGAATGAATAAATAAAGTAAATAGGTAAAGTGGCATTAATCACTGAGAAGCTACAAATACATGTTAATAATAAAATTGTAATAGAAAAAATAAGTGAGAAAAAACTCAAACCTTTTTTAGGACCTACTGGCTCAGCCTTTTTCGCCTTGACAACTTCAGCTTCAAAAACAAAAAACAAAACAAAAAAAAAACAACAGGAACAAAAGATCAGTCTGCTTTTCTGATAAAAGTTTAAAAAGTCAACAAGTCTAAAATGTTTACATTATTGAGGTAACTCAGTTTATTCCCTCAGCATGAAAACAAACATCTGGAATCAATGAAGCTGTGATTTGGGCAAGGAAATCAAAAATATAGCTATAATATTAATAACAATGTACCTTTCCTCAGAGATACCGTCTTTACTTTCTCTTTTATTAAAGACACATTTGTTTCTGACACGTGTTCTGAAAAAAATGAAGTGTTCAGAAATTAAAATCAGGATTACATATTTAAATAGCATATAGTTTTCTCAAATATTAGCATTAAAACTGTTTGTTTTTACCTTTAACTTTAACTGTGGGTGTTTTTTGGATTGGAGCAGCTTCTAGATAAAAACATTTTAGGGTTAGTGTCACACAAAATATAATTCAAAGTATGAAGTTAAAACAAAACACACAGATCCTAAAGTTACCTTAAGTTAAGTTAAGTTTTCTCTTTAGCCGAATTATGATAAAAGCCAGAACTATCAAATTTGGGCTTTTTACAGTTTTTGACAATATATCAAATTAGGCTTCTCTGTATTGAATTAGAATTTATAATGTGTATCGATATTTCTCATAATTCGGCTAAAGAGAAAAAAAACCAGTGCTGTTGACCAATAAACAAGGACAAAAACAGCATTCAGGTGGTAACTCAAGCTGTCTGCATCACAGTAATATGTTTTATGATTAATATTTATGCTTGATGTCATGTTGAACATTAAATTCTGTCAGTGCATTTTGCTTATAGGTTTTGTATGTCAGCTATTTTTAATGTGAACCGGAAGGTTCGATCCCCCGTTCCAACTGTCTCATTTGCTGTGTCCTTGTTGTGACACTTCACCCCCGATGCCTCTGATGTGTGTCCCATCAGTGTATGAATGTGATTGGCACTGATTAGTCTCCATAGATGATTGTACATGTTAGCTTTGTAGGAGATCTAGTAGAGTGCTGTGTGAATGGGTAAAATGAGGGCAGCGACTGTAGTGTAAAGCACTTTGAGTATCCTCGTTGGATAGAAAGCTTCTATATAAGTACAGTCCATTTACCATTTAGCAGCCTAAGAATGCTAGTCGCTAGCCTCTCCAATGCTAACGCCAGCCTCTTCATGCCAATGGACAGCAAAGGCAGTTGTCAATCCAGTGGGTTACTAGCCTAGGCATGCTAGTTGCTAGCCTCTCCCATGCTAATGCCAGCATCTATGCTAGTCACTAGCCTCTCTGATGCTAACACAAATGAATAGTCCAGACTGTGGCTCCCCATTTGTGGCATTCCTGGCAAGAACTATGATCTTAACTTCGGTCCCAACAGAGTGCATGTTAGCAAAACTTGATTAGTATTTCTGCACAGCATTAAAAACAGTAGAGTTATAAAGTTAGACACACCTGTTCTTCCATAAAGTCTAATATTATTAATGTAGTCTGGAGTTTTACAGTTTAAAGAGATTTAACTCCCAGTTTCAGCAATAAGTTTATACTAAGACAAATTGCATCATATTTTTAGTGTTCTTCTTCCTCTTTGTCTAATAAAGAGTGCCTAATTGTCCCTAATAAAGAGGCCAATAAATCATATACAGCAAATGTACCTTTCTTTGAAGGAGCTCGTTTGGATTTCTCTTTTGTAACCACTGCATCTAAAAATAAATAAATGTCACAAGTGGGCAACATTACATAATTAAAATGCTTGGTATTGAAATAAATATAACTGATCAATATACATAACTATCGTCACAAAGAATGACAAAAAATGAGTCTGCAATCTTTTCCATGTCTAATATTTAAAAAATTCTATGACCAAGCCTACCTTTCTTTTCATAGGTTGTTTTTTCTTTTTTCTTCGCTTCATCAGCTTCTGTGGAAATTCAGTAAATTTAATGGTTTTATGTTGTCATGTTTACACAGGAAACTATTCACTGTTTTACCAACTATTGATAAGAACTTGGCAATTTAACACAAGTTCCTTTACTTCTTAACATTTCAAATGTGTTTTTAATTCTATTTTTAAAAGATTTAAAAAAAAACATTGTTTTCTACACTTCTTAGAGTTCCTGTTACCTGGTTTAACAGGTTTAGGTCTGATTTTTGGTTGTAGTTCCTTTTTGTGCTCCTTTAGGACTGTCAATGGCAAAACATTTGACACATTATGGAAAATTAAATAACAAGGCATGTAGTGGTACTTTAAATATGACTACTTGACTATTACAAAAAAACAAGTTTGACTTTTTTGTTAAATTGCTAAAGTGACTAAAGTATGAAAGTATATAAATATGTGAAAAACTATACAAAAGAACTGTTAATACAAACAACAATGCAAACTTTGCTTCACCTGTTTTCACCAGTCCTGGTTTAGTTTTCGCCTCAGGAACTTGAGTTTGAGAAAGACAAAAATATATATAAAAGTTTTATTTCTGCAGCTGTGTGAACTGTCACTACAGAAATGAACAAACACCAGATCCACTCATGTTAAATCATCATCTCACCAGCTTTCGTAACATTAAGATGTTCCTTCTTGAGGACTGAAGCAGACACCCGCTTCACTTCTGTAACTCGTTTTTTGGGTTTGACGTCTGAAAGGAAAACCAAACAAAAAACTTACATTTAATTATCAGTTTTTTTATGTTTTTGCAAGGCAGTAATACAGACTGTTTCAAGTTTTAGACTTGAACAAGGCTTAATTCTTACTGTTCCTCATGAATCTAAGGTTTGACAATTTTACCAATATTTCACCTCTAAAAAATAAAAACCTGGTAGTCAGATTGGAATTAAATTTATATGATATGACATGATATGACAATTTTTTAACGTTAAACAAAAATACAACAATTTTTAATATATGAATTATGATATTTCAAATAGTCTGAATTTCATACTGGGACATGTGTAGATTTGACACAGAATGACAAGTAAAACCCCTAAAACAACTATCAATAATATGAAGTGAAAGATTAATAGTTTGTTTTTTTCCTTTAAAAAATGGTATACTGCCAGTGCATATCCTCAACCACACCCTTATACCATCAGGGAAAGTAACTAATTATCCAACTGTTTCCCTGCCCCAGGTAATACTGTATAGCAACTGGCTAATCATCAAAATTATAGCATCACTCAAAAAATAAATAAAAATAAAATTATGCATTTTGAAAACTCTGACTTGCTCAGTTTCCTCAACTCAATTATGACGAGACAACCAGTGTGATGCTCTGCATTTGTTGCCTGACTGGTAACATTGTATTTGTCATCAGACCATCAACATGCTAAACTGAGACATGAGCAAACAGACATGAACACAGTTCCACTCGTGCTATGACTCACCAGCTTTTGTAACGTTAAGATGTTCCTTCTTGAGGACAGAAGCTGTCACTGGCTTCACTTCTATGACTTGTTTTTTGGATTTAACATCTGTAATGAAAACACACACACAAAAAAATTTGTTTACCAGTTAATTATTCATAAAAAAGTAAAAAATTAGTATATTTAGATCAAATTAAAAATATTTAAAATGTGTTTTTATTCTATTTTAAAATTCTATGTGTTTGTTGGTAGTTGTATTACCTGGTTTAACAGATTTAGTTCTGATTTTCGGTTGTGGTTCCTTTTTGTGCTCCTTCAGGGCTGTCAAAGACAGAACATTTTGCACAACTTTTGTGAATAAATAAATGTAAATGCATTAAATATGACTAATAGACTATTAATAAAAATGGGTTTGAGTTCAAAAATGAACATGCTAAAGTATGAAAATATTTAAACAACTACTGTACAAATAAATTGTTAAAACAAACAAGTCATGCTTTGCTTCACCTGTCTTCACCAGTCCTGGTTTAGCTGTCACCTCAGGAACTTTTGCATTTGAGGAACACAAAAACCATAAAAATATTTAAGTGATAACGTAATCATAGTGCAGTCTACAAAGCTGCATTCCATTGTGAAAAGAAAACAAAGTCTGCCTTTTAAAAAATTGTTTAACTGTATTTTTTCTTGTAGTTTTAGTTCTGCAGCTGTGTGAACTGTCACTACAGAAATGAACAAATACCAGATCCACTGATGTTACATCGTCATCTCACCAGCTTTCGTAACATTAAGATGTTCCTTCTTGAGGACTGAAACAGATACCCTCTTCACTTCTGTAACTCGTTTTTTGGGTTTGACATCTGAAATGAAAACAAGAAACAGAAAAGATTATTGACGAATTGTATTAATTTTATTTAAAGAAGATCTTCTCTACAGCCCATTTAAAACATTTTAGACTCAAAAGGTTCAGAGGTCCATGAACAAAACCTAAAACACATTGAACTTTGAGAATACCCTGCTAACTGGGTGTCACGTTGGAACCTTTACAATAAAAAGAGACAATTTTGCCCATTGGCTCATTAATAAAATATGTCCGGAGCCACAAAAAATGCTACAACTATGATTATCAACTGCTGGCCTGTGGGCCACTTTTATATTGTTGAAGTGAGGCTTTTCCAACAGTCGATTCAATTTTGATATTGATACATATTATTTTATACTTATTGCTCAAGGCCACTGACTCAACAAAGCCAGCAAAATACTATACAATTATATTATATTGTTATAAATATAAAAAACCAAAATGAGTCCAAACCTCTGCGTTTAAGGATAAAGGTACTTCTGCTGGCCATTTCACCTTACTTATTGATCTCACTTGCAGCAGGCTGTTCCTTACTTTGAACAGGAATCACACATCGTTCTACTGCCCCCTATGGGTTGGAGGGTGGGATATTGATATTAAAAGAAAGAAAATAATACAATATAATTTTTAAAAATATCAATATATATTGATATTTAGTTTTTTTATGCTCAGCCCTAGAACAGAGACTTGTTTCGTCTCTCGAAAGAGTTTGCTTCCCTACAAAAAATCATTCAGTCCAAAAATTGGTTTGCATTGGTGGTAACAAGTCAGCCTTGTTTTAAAGAAGTGTTCAATTCTGCCTCATGTGGACCAGTGGTTCCCAAACCTTTTTCCTCAAAGCCCTCCCCACCCTCTTTACTTCCAAGCCAAATTGAGTCACTACTACCACCACCCAAATCCCTTGCTAATCCCCTCCTCTCCAAAAGATGCATTCAACCTTTTCTCTTTATCAATAAAAATCAATAATAATGACAAACTTTTATTTAGAAAATGATAAAAAGAACTGACTTATACAGAGTTTTAATTGTTCAAATGGACTTGTTTCAGTAAACAATACGTAAATATTTTCACAACCTCTGAGCAGACAAGTTTATGGGTCCCCACTGGGCTCTATTCCCCCTATACTGGGAACCACTGACCTAGATATATCATACTTTAATTAGAGACAGAACTGGAAGATGGAATTTGAAGCCACAAAGCAAGAGCACCCCCTAAAGGTTGGCTGCATTAGCCTACAATTTCTAAGTCTCACCCTTCCTTATAAATTATAATTGACAATGTAACAGCTTGTTAGAGAGTTGGTAGGATGTGTAGTACAGACCCATATTCCTGGTGTGCAGACACTGACTCAAAACGTACATAGCAGCACTTAAAAAATAGACATTATGGCTTCAATTTTGAAGAACAGGAGAAGGATGAAATGTTTTATTCATGTAAATATTTTTCACTTTAGGAAGTAATTGCATTGCTGCTGTTTGCTTCATCACTCGATGACCTCCACCAGACCTTGGAGCAGTTTGCATTTAAGTATGAAACAGCTTTGATGCTAGACTCACCAGTTTTTGTAACATTAAGGTGTTCTTTCTTGAGTACTGAAGCAGACACTCGCTTCACTTCTGTGATTCTCTTTTTGGGTGTGACATCTGAAATGAAAACAAAAAAAATAATAATAAAAAAGTAACACTTTACAGCCTATTTAGATTTTTTCAAACTGAAATGGTGCAGTGTTCCACAAACAAGAAATAAGAAAATCATACACAAAATGTGTACTGAGAAAACCCATTCAAGCAGAACATGCAAACTCTATACAGAAAAACCCTGGGTCCAACGGGGGACCGAACCCAGCACCTTCTTACTGTGAGGCATCAGGGTTAACCACTGATCCATCATTCTGCCTCATTCAGATTCTGTGCTCTAAAAGATCCTGTCCAACCAAAAGTCAGAGTTTCCTCTGCTCCCCATGTCTTTCATCAAAGAAGGCAGTTTTGTACTGTCAACTTTCAAAAAGAAAGTGCCAAGCTTTTCGGTTAGTTGGCATTTCATCAACTACTGTATAACCAAGACCAACTTTGGTCCAATTGTTTCTTTTCTTTTCTAAAAAAACTACCAAAGTTTAAGCCAACTTTATAAAAAGACTTTTTGAGAAAAAGAGCATGCTAACAAACCAGAATAAATATTTGCATTCAACACTTGACAAAATCCAACATTGCCAGTGGGAAAAAAATGTTTAAACAGTTGTCTATGAGTCAACAGCCTACCTTTCTTTGGGGTAGGAGTTTTCTTTTCCTCTTTTCGAATCTTCTCTGCCCGTTCTTGTGGAAGTATGAATTGTTTTTCTAATCCAACTCTTTTTTTTGGTTCTGTTTTAATTGTTAGCTTCTTTTGTTCTGTTATTTCAGGTTTCTTTTCTTTTATATTTTCTTTTGAAGATTTCTTTTCTTCTATAAGTTTCTTAACGTGTTTTGTTTCTTTTATTTCTTCTTTAGGATGCTTCTTTTCTTCTATCTTTTCTTTGAGAGGTTTCTTTTCTGTCTTTTCTTTGGGAGGTTTTGTTTCATCTATCTTTTCTTTGGGAGGTTTCTTTTCTTCTATCTTTTCTTTTGGAGGTTTCTTTTCTTCTATCTTTTCTTTGGGAGGTTTCTTTTTTATTGCTTCTTTGGTAGGTTTCTTTTCTTTCATCTTTTCTTTGGGAGATTTCTTTTCTTTTATTGTTTCTATGGGAGGTTTCTTTTCTTCTATCTTTTCTTTGGGAGATTTCTTTTCTTTTATTGTTTCTTTGGCAGGTTTCTTTTCTTCCATTTTTTCTTTGGGAGGTTTCTTCTCTTCTATCTTTACTTTGCGAGGTTTCTTTTCTTCTATCTTTTCTTTTAAAGGTTTCTTTTCTTCTATCTTGTCTTTGGGTGGTTTCTTTTCTTCTAACTTATCTTTGGAAGGTTTCTTTTCTTCCGTTTTTTCTTTTGGAGGTTTCTTTTCTTCTATCTTTTCTTTGAGAGGTTTCTTTTCTTCTATCTTTTCTTTGGGAGGTTTCTTTTCTTCCATTTTTTCTTTGGGAGGTTTCTTTTCTTCTATCTTTTCTTTGGGAGGTTTCTTTTCTTCCGTTTTTTCTTTGGGAGGTGTCTTTTCTTCAATTTTTTCTTTGGGAGGTTTCTTTTCTTTAATCTTTTCTTTGGGAGGTTTCTTTTCTTCTAGCTTATCTTTGGAAGGTTTCTTTTCTTCCGTTTTTTCTTTTGGAGGTTTCTTTTCTTCTATCTTTTCTTTGAGAGGTTTCTTTTCTTCTATCTTTTCTTTGGGAGGTTTCTTTTCTTCCATTTTTTCTTTGGGAGGTTTCTTTTCTTCTATCTTTTCTTTGGGAGGTTTCTTTTCTTCCACTTTTTCTTTGGGAGGTGTCTTTTCTTCAATTTTTTCTTTGGGAGGTTTCTTTTCTTCAATCTTTTCTTTGGCAGGTTTCTTTTCGTCTTTCTCTTCTTTGGGAGGTTTCTTTTCTTCTAGCTTTTCTTTGGGTGGTTTCTTTTCTTCCATCTTTTCTTTGGCAGGTTTCTTTTCGTCTTTCTCTTCTTTGGGAGGTTTCTTTTCTTCTAGCTTTCCTTTGGAAGGTTTCTTTTCTTCCGTTTTTTCTTTTGGAGGTTTCTTTTCTCCTATCTTTTCTTTGGGAGGTTTCTTTTCTTCTATCTTTTCTTTGGGAGGTTTCTTTTCTTCCATTTTTTCTTTAGTGGGTTTCTTTTCATCCATCTTTTCTTTGGCAGGTTTGTTTTCATCTTTCTCTTCTTTGGGAGGTTTCTTTTCTTCTATCTTTTCTTTGGTGGGTTTATTTTCATTCATCTTTTCTTTGGCAGGTTTCTTTTCTTCCACTTTTTCTTTGGGAGGTTTCTTCTCTTCTATCTTTACTTTGGGAAGTTTCTTTTCTTCTATCCTTTCTTTGGGAGGTTTCTTTTCTTTTGAAGGTTTCTTTTCTTCTATCTTGTTTTTGGGTGGTTTCTTTTCTTCCGTTTTTTCTTTTGGAGGTTTCTTTTCTTCTATCTTTTCTTTGAGATGTTTCTTTTCTTCTATCTTTTCTTTGGGAGGTTTCTTTTCTTTCATTTTTTCTTTGGGAGGTTTCTTTTCATCCATCTTTTCTTTGGCAGGTTTCTTTTCATCCTTCTCTTCTTTGGGAGGTTTCTTTTCTTCCATCTTTTCTTTGGGAGGTTTCTTTTCTTCTATCTTTTCTTTGGGAGGTTTCCTTTCTTCCATTTTTTCTTTGGGAGGTTTCTTTTCTTCTATCATTTCTTTGGTGGGTTTCTTTTCATCCATCTTTTCTTTGGCAGGTTTCTTTTCATCTTTCTCTTCTTTGGGAGGTTTCTTTTCTTCTTGCTTTTCTTTGGTGGGTTTCTTTTCATCCATCTTTTCTTTGGCAGGTTTCTTTTCATCTTTCTCTTCTTTGGGAGGTTTC